>CM060952.1:120451999-120605719 GCA_030765055.1 Mantis religiosa | reverse complement strand
TTGTCAAGCTTATTATAACGAGTTTAAACTTATAGATCCAAATTTGAAACTCTACATTTCTCAGTTTGCCTAAAAATTGTAGTAGGCTTTCTGAATGAACTAACCCTAATTTTGCATTGATTTGAACCATACCATCTCCTTTTAGTGCATTGAAGTATTGTATTCTACCTCACATATCTATATAATGATTTCACCCAAAATCTATGTTCCCCTTAATAACAAATAACCACAGTATTACTCAGCACAGATAACACTGCATTTTTTATTTGCAGTTTACAGAGGAACTATGTAAGGTCTGATATAATAGGGTGTGTATGTAAACAAATAGTGGTGTCACCAATCTATGTGTATTGCTAAATACTCCTAGTAATATTGAGAGAAGCATAATTTAGCAAACAAAAAGTTAAATACCAAAGGCAATTAAGTTCAACATTTTCCAAAGTTGTACACAATAATTTTAAGAAAATCTGTTCACATCAAGATAAAAATATGTCTTTTCTTATTTATGTCCTCCAATGTTGTCATATCAGACAATGAGTGGAATGGGTGAAATGATGCTTAAATGATTCCAGGGTCCATAGAGTTTGGAGTTACTCGATATCTGCCTTTCAGGATAAGGGAAAACTCTGTAAAAAAAAAAACCTTATCCAAGTAACTCATCCTGACTTACATTCGAACTCGGGACCTCTAGAATGTGAGGCAGACAATTTACATCTACACTACTGAGGCGAGAAAAAAAGAAAGAGAGAGAGAGGTTTTATCTTTCTTAAATTCTCAATTCTCTCTATTATTTTGATTAAAATGATATTTTAAATATATCTGCATTTAGAGTAAAATGAACTTCTTAACTTTTCTGTGACTTGTTCAAACACACAATTTATACCAACAACTTATTTTTATGACATTAGCCATTTCTGAGACATTTGTTATTATTGGTTTGACTTTCCAATAATTTACTGTTTTTGAAGTGCTTAAAGCCACATTCTTTCATTTCTTACAATATCACATGAAAAGTGGGACATTGGGCACATTGCCCTACATAAGTCATAATATCTATTTAATTAACGCATATGTTCTATCCTATACAATGTTTCTACTGGAATGACATAGTTTTTGTGTTATCAATCAAAATTTTATGTTATAATCTCTAGTCATTGATGACTGACTACATAATCTTCTAATTTAGTAATACCTCCCTTAGAAGCCACATGACCTTGATGCTGGTGGAGAGGCTTGTATCTGCAACCTTGTGGGGTGTAATGGGGGTACATGGCACCAGTAAAGTCACTCATGCCAAGAAGGTCACAAGCGAGGAATCAGACAAAGAAGTAGCTTACCTTATTTTAACAATTTAAAATTCCCAAATATGGATTCTCAGTAGGAGAACCTAGGCGGGACTCCCAGTAGGAGCACCGGGCAACTCTTTAAGGGCTCTGGTTACCCAAGCTAAGGTGTTATTGTGTTGAGAGCTCAGTACACTGGGATATAATATAGTGTCTCTAACAATCTCCTCAGGGCACTTGGCAACACCCTATGTATTTCGTTTTCTATGTGCATCGGGGCTCTGCATGTGTTGACCTATTTTTCCATTACTCATGCAATTTATATGGAAAGCAATATAAATTTAAATAAAAATCAGGAAGGACAGGGACTCCAAAGAGAACCTGTGCTTTAAAGTCTCAACTCAGGGAGCTGGCAGTTCTGACATACCTAAGGATAAAGTTATGGGCCAGACAGCCTCAGAAATAATTGGCTGTACCTAGGGAAATTACCTCTCTCGGGGGCAGATAGAAGGACTGCTCAACCTGACACTGGGAGCTCTAAGCAACTAGGACAGGAAGGACAGTCTCTCTTGACACTTCAAAGAACTGGGGCTGTAAACAGAACTAGGGCTATCAAGTCACACCAAAAGAGATCTAGGGATCCAATGGAACCTGTTAGGAAGGCTTTGGTATTTTACAAAATGGCCACCATTATGGAGAAGTATCCGGAGACAAAACTTATAGAAGAGGAAGTCAAGGATGTTTTAAGAGAAAAAAAACTGAGCAAGTTAGACAGGGCCATTGCAGGCAAATATCTACCACTGCTCAGGACTTACACTCTACATGATGGTGCTTTGGTCTACTATTGTGAGGATAAGAAGAGTGCTGTGTGGCTGAGGACAAACCTCAAAGGGGTAAAATTCAAAGAAGATTTAATACTCAAAGTAATTGAAGCCAAGGATCTGCCCAAACCACTTAAGGTAGCTTTCAGGACCTGGGACTTTACGGTTGGGGATCTGAAGGTTCTAGTATGCAGGGTTAGGGCACTGAATCCAAGACTTAAAACCGAATACTGAAAAGTATTGGATCAGCAAGTGGATTCCATGGGGCAGAGGCTTGTACTTATAGACAAGGAGTCAGCCAGAGCCATAAAGGATGCCATTATGGCAGCCTACACTGGCTTAGAAAGGGTCAATTTAAGGTCCTAGTTGACCCAACAAAGCAAGATGAGGCCCAAGCAGCCAAGAAGAACGATGTAGCTGTTCAGTCTGAGGCTGCTGCGACTATACAGGAGGCCATGGAGACTCAGAGAGCTGAGACTCGATAAGGTAAGTTTTTGTAGCTTACATAATCATGGGAGAATTGTCAATAATTCAGATAAATCTTCACCATAGTAATCTTCAACTACAAAGGGAAAAATAAGAGGACTTAACAGCAACAGAGGCAGTATAATTAGTCCTGTTGATCTGGATAATTCTACTACCTGTATTTTTATCAGGAACTCAGTTAAAACAATTCCAATAATAAGATTTTGTTCCAGAGACATAACAACCGTCGAAGCAACTATGAGGGTGGATGGACATAGAAAGACAGTTTTATTGATCTCTATCTCTCCTATGAGGAAGAGGACCCACCATCCTTCCAAACATCTGGAAAGGAGCTTTAACTGGGATGTGATGCCAATGCATACTACACAATTTGGGGGAGCACTGACACTAACAGAAGAGGGGAATTCCTAATGGAATACTTGGTAAGTACAAACCTAAATGTTCTAAATAAAGGTACTTAAGCAACCTTTGTTACTCTAAGGAAAGAGATCATAGATCTTACACTGGGGACCGGTTTTATTGAGAACCTGGTGAAAGACTGGCATGTATCATCTGATATTTCCTTATCAAATCATAGTTATATCTGTTTTAAGATAGGATCACAGGACCTCAAGCCAGTGATACAAAGAAACCCTAAGGATACCGACTGGTCTGCATATTATAAAGGCCTTTCAGGACTTATAGCATATCCATGTATAGATATAGTATATCTAAGAAGATAATTACAATATTGGATTTGGAGTTGACTGTTGAGCAGTTGTATCCTACATGCTAAAAACGCAAGGCTAAAGTTGCTTCCACACTAAGGAATGTACCTTTGGTGGTCTAAAAGGATAAGACTAAGATGCAATTACGGGGAATTGTTTAACCTAGCTAAACTGACTGGTAATTGGGACTCTTATAGAGTTGAATTGACCAGTTATAAAAGAGATAAGGACCCTGCCTTGGTAGTGTAGATGGTAGTGTGTCTCCCTCATGTTCAAGGGATCCCAAGTTCGAAACTCAGTCAGGGTGAATTATCTGGATAAGGTTTTTTCCAGGGTTTCCCCTTATCCTGAAAGACGAATATCGGGTAACTCTAAGCTCTATGGACCCTGGGTTCATTTGAGCATCATTTCACCCATTCCACTCATTGTCCGATATGACTTATTATTGGAGGATGTAAATTACAAAAAAAGATAAGGAAGGCTAACAAGAGCCTCATGGAGGAGGTATTGTGGAAGCATCAAAGATATTCCCAGTGGTGCTAGACTTGTGAAGGTTTTGGTTAAAGGTGTCACCAATAAGCTTGACGTAGTCAAGTTACCTAATGACGACTACACATTGACTGGGAAAGAAACTTAAAAACTTTAGTTTGCAGTGCACTTTCCGGATCTGTGGAGACTAATGAACTGCATGGTGAACAGGGGCAATCCAACTCAATCAGTTCAATCCTAAGATGGACAAGGAAGATTGGCACCTGGCTAAGGCAGTAATCAATCAAATTAGAATCAGATGGGCTATTGACACATTTGAACCATATAAATTGGCAGCGCCAGATGGATTGATACCTGCTTTGCAATAACAAGGGATTGAATCTTTAGCATCCCTGTTGTGTCATATTTTCAGAACTAGACTTGCACTTGGACACATACCCATGACATGGAAGCAAGTCAAAGTACTATCTGCCCAACACAAGAAGAGAAGGTAGAGAAATGTGTAACAGAATCACTTCTACTGTGTTTATGCTTGCCTTCCAGGTATGATATTGATGCCAGGTTCACAGTGTTGTCACATAACTCACCCATGAATAATACCTATCACTGCAGTTACTGAAACAAGCATTAGCTTCGGCAGCATGGATGACACATATGCACTCTCATACACTCATCTCATAGCAAAAGATCTACTAACACAGGAAATAAGCAGTTAAAGCTCCTCTCCCCTTCACTTCCCACTTGTCTTGTGTTGGGTAGACAGTAGCTTATATTCCTAAGCCTGGGCATCCTAGTGTTACAGAAAGTTTCAAACTGTATTATAAGCAATACAAACAGATATACAATAGAATAATATGCGAAGCAAAGAAGCTCCATAAAGAAAAATTCACACAGAGCGCAAACAACTAGACTAGGGCCATGTGGTCAGTTGTTAAACAAGAGATTAAGCAAGGAAATCAAAATACAAAAAATATTAATCTGGTACAGGAGGGGACACTAATAAATGAGCCCGAACAAACTGCAAATATTTTTAATAATTATTATGCAGATATGGCCAAAAATGTAACACTAAGCAAGGGAACAGATAAATGCCCAAGAACATTGCCGCACAGAGCACAATGCAATAGTTTATTTTTAGGACCAGTTACAGAAATGGAGTTAGTAAACATAATTAATAGTCTCAAAAACAAAGAATCCTGTGGTACAGATGAAATACCTGATAAAGTTGTTACAAGATCTTGTCTATATATTGTAAAACCATTATGTCATATTATAAACATGCCTTTGTCAACAGGTGTTTTTCCTGACCCACTGAAAATAACAAAGGTTATATAAGTTATATAAGAAAGGTAGTGTGCATGAAGTTTCTAATTATAGGCCAGTCTCACTTCTCTCAATATTTGAAAAGGTAATGCACAAAAGACTGATTGCTTTTCTGACAAAACACAACATAATCTCGAAAAATCAACATGGCTGATTGAAAAGAAAATCCATGGTAGCAGTATTAACAAATTTTGTAAAAAGTGTATATGAATCTGTAGATATGGAGAAAAATGTTGGTTTATTGTTGGATCTTTCAAAAGCATTCGATACAGTAGATCACCATATTCTGTTAAGAAAGTTACATTCAGTAGGAATAAGAGGTGTAGCCTATGAATGGTTCAAATTCTACTTAACACACCGGCAACAGGTTGTAGAAATTACAAAATCAGACGAAAAACAAATTATTTTCATACCTCGCAGTCCCTCAAAAGATATATAACATATGGTGTTCCGCAAGGATCAATTCTTGGACCAGTACTTTTTCTGATATACATAAATGATCTAGAGTGTTTTAACAAGAACTGTAATTTAACCTTTTTTGCTGATGATACTAGTATTTTTTTAACAGGGCCAAATTTTTATTCTCTAGATGATAGTATAAAACTGGTAGCAAATCAACTAATCAAGTGGTTTGGAGCAAACAGATTATTAATAAACGGGGAAAAGACAGTGGCTATTTAAGTTAATTGGTGGCTATTTCTTTTCAAAATATACATGGTATCCAAAGTAGTGGCCCTAATATTATACTAAATGAAAAATATATTGGTTACTCTGGAAGCACAAATCTCCTTGGTCTATATCTGGATAAAAACTTGAAGTGGAATATTCACATTAACGAAATTTCTAAAAAGCTTAGCAATTTGTCTTTTTCCCTGTTTATACTATCTAAGGTAATCAATAAAGAAGCACATTTATCCCTGTACAATGCATATTTCCACTTTATCATTTCTTATGGTATAATACTATGGGGAAACTGTGAAAATGCAATTACCATAATTAGATTACAAAAGAGAGCTATACGTACCATACTAAAGGTAAGCAAAGGAACTAGTTGCAGAACACTTTTTAAAGAATTAAAAATATTGCTTCTACCTTGCTTGTATATCCAAGAAATAATAATCTTTGTTAAATTAAATATTCATTTATACTCCACTAATACACAAATACATAATCATGATACTCGAAGAAAAGAGCAAATAAGTATAATACCCCATAACACCAGTTTGTTTGGTAAAAGCTTTATATATACTGTACTTTGCCTACCTGAACACCTAAAAGGCATATCTGCACTTCCTAAATTTAAATACTGTGTGAAAAAGTTCCTGTTAGAACATTGTTTTTATAGTATAGGTGAATTTTTTGAATATGTAAACTACAGATAAATTATTATTATATTGTACTTACAGTTTCTGAATTTTCATTTCTAAACTTGTGTTGTGTATATGTTTATTGTATAATTTTTAATTATAAGTACTTTTTTTTTGTAATATTACGTCCTCCAACTTTTAAGTCATATCGGATGATGAATGGGATGGGTGAAATGATGCTCAAATGAGCCCAGGGTCCATAGAGCTTAGAGTTACCCGACATTCGTCCTTCAGGATAAGGGAAAACCCCGGAAAAACCTTATCCAGGTAACTCACCCTGACCGAGATTTGAAGTCGGGACCTCTTGGACGTGAGGCAGGCATGCTACCACCACACTACCGAGGCAGGTTTATAAGTACTTGACGTGTCCTATATCATGTACTATGTTCAAAAGTATGAATAAATACTACTACTGCTACTACTTATCGGCCCATATGCCTTTCATATTTTCTGTTGAAGACAGTGGAGAAACTTGTTGATGAGTACCTAAGGTACTGTGCATTGATAAATCAACCTCTACACAGATTTCAGTGTGCCTACCAATCTG
This sequence comes from Mantis religiosa, assembly GCA_030765055.1. NCBI lineage: Eukaryota > Metazoa > Arthropoda > Insecta > Mantodea > Mantidae > Mantis > Mantis religiosa. The sequence continues at coordinate 120,598,696 of CM060952.1, read as the reverse complement.
GAAAATCTGTAGAAACTGCTTAGCACTATGCTGTAACCAACAGAGAAATCTCTACACTACAAAGAAATTGCTCTAGGAGTATTTCTAGACATTGAGGGTGCCTTTGATAGAATCTCAACTGCAGCTATTATCACATCTGCTGTTAAACATAATGTCCCAAGCACTATCTGCAGATGAATACTTTCCATGCTGCAAGATAGGAGTATCTCATCGACATTATGTGGGCAAACTGTTCATGTTTCCACATCAAAAGGCTGTCCATAGGGAGGCATTTTATTGTCACTTTTGTGGAACCTTGTAGTGAATGACTTGATTAAACATTTATATGACAGCGCCATCTCACGATATGATATGCTGAAGATATAGCCATACTGTTAAAAGGGAAGTTACCCAGAACCATTTTTGAAGTGCTAGGCCACAAGTAGCCTTAGGAAAAGTAGAACACTGGTGTAGCAGAAGTGGCTTATCTGTTAATCCCAGCAAAATAAAAATTGTACCTTTCACCAGACTTTGTGAACAGGGGGAGGAGGGTCTGAGAAAACCCAGACTTGGAGGTGAAATTCTGCAATTTTCTAATGAAGTTAAATACCTTGGGATAATTTTAGACGGGTTTAACTTGAAAAAAGCAAGCAGATGCATGTATCAATAGGGCCTATAGAGTTTTTTGGACATGCAGGAATTTGCTTGGTAAGAAATGGGGATTGAAACCCAAGAAGGTTTACTGGATGTGTATCACAATGGTCAGACCCATTACCTCCTATGCTACACTAGTTTGGTGGCCTAGAGTAAAACTGAGATCATGTAAGGAAGAACTCTCAAAAATACAAAGAATGGCCTGCATGGCTACAACTACAAGCATGGCTTGGGTTTTTAAGACTACTCTTACAGCTTCTTTGAAGGTTCTGTTAGACTTACCTCCACTCCACATCTGGTTGAAGGCGAAGGCAAGGACCAGTCTATACAGATTCAGATGAAATGGCATTGAGAATCTAGAACTACAATGCTATAGTCACTTAAATCTACCTAGGGACAAGCACCTTGACTCTTTTATGTTCATAAGGACGGTTAAATTCATACCTCAGAGATTACAAGAAAGAAGTTCACTGTATTGCTTCCAGAATGCGGTGAACGGATGAATGGAATGAGTCTCAAGATTTGGGGTGGACCTACATGGTTCACAGATTGATCCAAAACCAACCAAGGGACTCAGTTTGGGTGTGGTAGAAGGTTGTTTATAGGTTTGGAATTCATGTGAATGTTCTCCAAGCCAAAGTACATGCCATACTGTCAAGTGTATGGGAAAGTAACGGATATCGGAACAGATACATTATTATACTTTCAGACAGTCAAGCTGCCTTGAAGGTGCTTGAAGCTAGGGAGGCCAAATCTAAACTGGTTCTCAAATGTCAGGAAGCCCTATTGGAACTGGCTGAACACAATTCAGTCAAACTAATGTGGATGCCGGGACATAGAAGAATCCACAGCAAAGATAGGGCAGATGATTTGGCCAAGCAGGATTCCATCAGGCCTTTTGTGGGTCCTGAACCTTGCCTAAGCTTGTCCTATGGCTATGTCAGAGGGGCAATCCAGGAATGGAATGACAGGAAATGCAATGAATACTGGCTTTTTGTAACAGGATATAAGCATTCAAAGATTATGATTCAGATTTATTCACCAACAAAATTCATACAGAATATGGGCTTCTAAAAAAATGTTAAATCAAACATCATATTTACAATATATAAAAAGAGTTCAAGAAATAACACAAGTTTGCACCCAGGTGAAATACAGATACCCAGCTTTTGCCTTAATGACTGAGGGAAACCTTGAACAAAACCTCAGTCAGGTATACAATTGCATTAGATTTCTCCATACATTATATTTACATATGAAGTGATTACTGAAATATAGCTACTAATAGATTCTATTTTGTTAATAGAAGATATGGAGTACAATCTTTATCTCGGAGGTTGTTGTCAAGCTTCTTCTTGAGATGAAGTGCATCTCCCAGATGAACAGGAATCATGGAACAAAAACATTCAGAGGTGAAAAATCTGGGATGGATGGCTTATTTACTAGTTCTAAATAAACAAGTTATTTAGTGCAAAGAGTAATTAAAATTGGGTATTCATGAATTCATCAACTGAATAAAACATATATTTTAGGAGCAAGTTTTTAGCTTTATTTTTAATTGCTTTAATCTGTAGCACTTTGATGCTCTCTGGAATTTTATTATAAAAGTTAACATCTTTATGGGAAACTGAATTCAAACTTTTTGTTCATCTATGTTGTTGGAGATGGATTGATGTTGCTATTCGTGTATTGTATGGATGGTATTCTTTGTTAAGCTTAAAATGAAACTGTTTCTAAGATATAAATACATGGAAGGGGTAGAATTTTTAGATTTAAAAAAAAGGTGGTTTACTTGGAGTACATTGGTTCACTTGTTTGATTAATCCTATTATTCTGTTTTGCAATTTGAACACCTTAATGCAGCTGGAAGATCCCCAAAAGGGGATTCCGTATTTTAATACTGAATATACATAGCCAAAATATACTGTTTTTGAGACATCTAAGTTGCACGCTTTAGCTAGAACTTTATAGCATAACATATGTGACTTAATTTGTTGGCTAGAAAGTTGACATGCTCTGTCCAGTTGAGCTGGGAATCAAGACAATCCCCAAAATCTTGGTGTACGGGATCTTATTTACTTATGTATTAAATATTGAGACTAAACACGATTAGGTACTCCCAGTTGTTGATTTAATTTAAGAAATACAGTCTTACTTATATTTATATGAAGCTTGTTACTTGTCATCCATTTTTCCAACTCTGTAATGGCATAATTGATTTCTTTCTGCAGAGAGATCTCATCAATATTTCTGAAAATAAGGTTTGTATTGTCTGCAAAGACAATACTATTAATCGATAATAGGTAAGATGGAATATATTGATATATTGATATAAATTAGAAATAGAATTGGTCCCAAAATGGATCACTGAGGATGATTCTATAGCAGCAGGAGTTGAACAAGCACCTAATTCAACCATTTGATACCTATTTTCAAGATAAGTGAACCATTTATTAGCTAGTCCTCTAACACCATAAGCATCTAACTTCTTTAAGAGGATAATATGATCAACTATATCAAATGGTTTACTTAAATTTAAGAATAGGCCTGCTACTTGTTCTTTTTTGTCTTTTGCTTCTAGGATATATTCTATAAAAGAAAAAATTGCACTATCAATTGATTTTCCTTTTCTTAAGCCAAATTGAACCATTGATATAATTTTATGCTTAACTCTGAAGGGAACTATTCTATTGTACATCATTATCTCTAAGATTTTTGAGAACAGAGATAATAAAGAAATGGGCCTATATTATTCTACATTGGTTTCTTCAACCTTCTTGAATAATGGTTTGACTTAAGCTATCTTAAACACATTTGAAAAGCTCCCTGTTTCCAATGAGGCATTGCAAATATTAGCAAGTGGTTTTGTGAGATATTGGATACATTGCTTGATCACAGAATTGGGGAATTCATCAATGCCACATCAGTTATTTTTCAGACTTCTTGCTGTTGTTATTACTTCTGTTTCACTGACCAGATATAAAAACATGGTGATGTTATTTGCAACATACTGCTGAGTGGATAGAAAGAAGCTCTACTTTTTGAGTTTGCTAAGTTTTAGCTATACTTACAAAATGCTCATTGAATATATTGGAGATTCTATAAGTATTCACGACTTATTCTCCTTCATGAGATAACGTTATTTGTCTTGTACGGTCTGGTGTATTTAACTCCCTTGTAACAACATTCCAAAAGGCCTTGCCTTTATTATCACTATTTAAAGTAAATTCTTTGTTACTCTTTTTCTTTGTCCAATTAATAACTTTGCTGAGAATACTACAGTACCTTTTAAAGAAAGCTTTGAAGGTGGAGTCTGTACTTGTTTTATTAAGTCCATGAAGAAAGCTTTTTCTCTTGCACAATTTGATAATTCCTTTTCTTATCCAATTCTTGGTAGATTACAGGACATGCTATGTCTCTTATAGGGGAAGGCAGTGTTAAAATGGTGTGTTATACAGCTTAGGAAGATTTCGGCCTTCTTATTAATATCCTGCTCATTCAGTATGTCCTTCCAGGATTCTCTACTTAGTAAGAAGTTGAAATAATCTATATTCTGGGCTGAGGGACACTGTTTCAAGAAAGTTTCATTTAGACATGACTGTCTATTTATTTTTTTGGGATACCTGCAGGTGAAGTAAGATAGCATTATGATCTGAAATACCAATTCCTATATTATTGGTTGCAAAAGGTAGAGCATTAGTATTAATAAATATCTGATCTATACATGTTCTGCTAAAGCTTGTGATTCTAGTTGCAAAGTTTATAACAGGAGTCAAATTATAAGTCTGAAGCAAATTAATTAGGCTACGTTTTTTTGCAGAGTCAGCAAGAAAATCATTAAAATCTCCACATATAGCAATGTATTTCTTTTCATGTGAGAAAATGGACAGTAGCATGTCAAGTTGCTGCACAAAAATAGTAACTAATCCATTGGGTGACCGATATATGCAGACCAAGAGAATTTTCTTATTTTCTATCTTTATTCTGTGACAGTGTGTTCAAAATTTGCTACATCATTTAAATATTCTGTATGTGTTCTCTTTTAAAGTGTGTGTTATTTTTAACAAGAATACCAACACCCCCATTCTTTTTATTGGAATGACAATATATATTTGCCAGAACAATCCCTGGAATACTATATAGAGGAGCTTCATTATCATTGTTATAAATGTTCTGTGAGACAAATTAAAAATATCACATATGAAGAATATCATCAAAAGTAGGACCAAACAACTGCTCAAAAGGAATAGAACCATACTCAGCTGGATAGTAGGTCTAACAACTGGAATCTGCCAGCTGTGAAAACACCTCTATAAGATTGTTCAAGTTGATCCAACCTACAGAAGAGAAGTTAGAGAATTAGCATTTCATCTGTTAACTGACTGTGAATCATAGGCAGCACACAGGGTTAAACATTTTAACTATTGTCTGAGCATGAACTATCAATGGTCTATCCTAAGAAGCTGGCTTCTTTTAAGGATTCTGGTATTCTTGGAGACTAGATGAGGGGAGGCACAATAAATAGAAAATGGTTGCAGTGCATAGGAAACTTCATGGCCCTCCCCATTCATTAAACTAATTTATTAATAACTTGCTTGGGAATAGAACTGCAGTAATTTAGTTAAATAGAGTAGTATTATGGTAGTCACTTTAAATTGGTGCAAATGGTTTGCAAAAGAAAAAAAAAGTGTTATTTGATAGGCATCTTACTTTGTGATACAAAATCCAACATATCAGAAACTTGCCCTCTATTTGAATAATTATCTTTCTGATTACACTATTTGGGACAAACTCATGAATGTAGCAGGTAGCCAGCAGCAACAAATGAATCCACTTTTGAACATAAAACAGATCAAATGAGAGGCATTAGTATTTTGGTTGTAAGCTTGCTAATTATTATTAACACTATACTGAATTTTTTTCATGCAAAATTTCCAAAGATAAAAGTAATCTCAGTTATAAGCTCACCAATTTATTTTTGAAACCTGTTTTATTACGTTTTTCAAGTCTATACTTCTTGCACACAGCAAGATGTTCCTATGTTTGGGTAACTACTTCCTGTCTATTAATCTTCATTGCTTCTACATCCATTTAAAAAAAAATGACTATTTGTAATGGCATGTATATGAGACACGATCAGAGTGAAGCAGAAAGCATGGTGAAAGTGACAATTTACATAAGTCTACCAACAATTCAAGTGCTGAGTGAACTATAATACATCCAAATGATGTAAAGTATTAATACAACTCACTCAATTCCTAAATTGGATAATTCAATACTGTCTACATTTTTTTCACACTACAGCCTAATGAGAGGTTTCTTAACAGTAGAAAACATACTGTTTATAAGTGCAGTCAGATACTGAAAGTCCCGTAAACTTAAACGTATAGACTCCTCATGCAAATTAGAATTATTGGAACCACACACCTTTATCTCAGATTTCGGAAATAACATCCTTGTGCTGCCACACAGCTCTCACACCTTTTAATAATATTTGCATTAAGAATGATTAATTTTTCATGATCAAAAACATGCTTTATACATAAATAAAATTAAATGCTGATCAATAGAGTGATCGTTAACATTGTCCACTATCCAACATAAGAAGTCAACTCCTCTCAATTACGTGGTTACAGTTTCTGAAGTAGATAGTTTCAATTTTAACAGGCAATTTTAAATTGAGGTGTGTAACATTTTTTTATTTCTATACAAGCTTTCTGAAATGCCATTGAATGAATGCTCTTTCAGAATACAGTAATTTAATTTTGTCTTCTTATCTAGAGTAGATTCTGTTTTCCTAGACCTATTTACAAGATTACAAACTTTCTCTGTGGGGTGTAGAAACAGAATAAAATCTGTCTATAAATATCCGTCTATAATTCTGTATTATAATAGCATTAATATACTATAACTGTGAAATATGTGGTCTCGGAACTTATCAACTTCATGTAAAGCTTTCATGTTAACTGATTAGCTCGAACATGGAGAGGAGAGGAAAGTAGATGGGGAACAGAATGATTAGAAACAGTGCAGTGTTGGTTAAGAAATTCACTGTAAAGATTAAGGAAAAAGCACACAGGACTTTGTAGAAAGTATCTAAATGCAAAACTGCTCAATTTTAAAGATTTTAGACCTTCTCTTTCCAAAACTTAGTTTTGAAATGTCATTAAATATAGCACAAGCAAAATAAATAGTCATATTATTTTAATGAAGTTCAGCAAAATTGGTTACCTAGAATATAAAACACTCTCCCTTTCAGCAGCACTATCTGAAATCTTTTTAAAAACATCTGCAATTAATTCACTAATTTCAGAAAGGCCCTATGTCCAGCTGGCATAGTTTTGAGAAAACTGAAAGGAAAATCTATTTTATTGTATTTGAAGTGTTGTGCTCATTTTCTGGCAAACCCTAAATATTTATAATGGACATAGGGTCATTCTGAAATAAGTGAGAAATTACATATTTAATTTCAAGATATGCAATTAATCTGCTTAATCAACATATGTAGTCAAGGCAACATCTAAGGTACAAATAACTCACATAAACATATTTGTGTTGAGAAAAAGAACATATAATAAGTACTTTGTGCATTTTCTGTATCCTGTGCTAAAAAAATTGGCCACCGAAGAGGTATTCCAGAACTCTGTAACATGTTCTTCTTGCACTATGTATGCAGCTGATTGGGATGTAGTTTTGTTAGGCTTGAGGAGCTGAGAAGTTTACTTCTTAGTGAGAAACTTCATGATATTTAAACATATAAATGTGTTTCAAATGGGAAGAGTTCTCAACTGTAGCCAATCAGATACGTTAGAGCCTCCACCGTTGCCACCTCATTATCCCCACTCTTTTTATATTTCCCTCTCTCACGCACACTTGCGAGTGTTTGTGCCACTAGACGTAAGCAAACTGAGTTTTATAATAATGCAGTTGTAATCACAAGTGCAACATGAATATTCATATATCACACAAATGTTTTAAATATTTAGTTTAAAGTTAATTATGGTTTATGAATTACTTATTTTTCTAATCCAACGAAAATACCAGCGGTGTATCTGTATAGCTGTGAATATTACTTACATTAAGAGATAATTCATCATTGTCATTGTCTTCAATGTCTGAGTACTGCAAATTTATGATCAGAGGTTCCAAAATCTCGTTGCATGCTACTTCTTTCCAAAAGTCGTCTTCTTGTAGTTTATTGTCGTAGTCGTCTTCTTGTATTGTATTAATGAATTATAATCATTGTACCACATGAATTTATTCCTTAATTTGTAGTACATATGACATGCTGAATTTATTTCTTAATTTGTAATTAAAAACAATTGTATTTATATATGTATTTATATGTATGTCAGAAACTGCAAAGTCTATTGACAATAAATTATTATTATTATTATCATCATCTTATGTCTCACACAGTTTTCCCAGTCTTGTTGTGTTCCTTGTCAATTTCTTCGTGAATAAGTCGTTCGTCAGTCAGTTTATCCCTTTATTTGGCACTCATAAAAACAGTGAAGCAAAAAATATTTTGGGTTAGTGATACATGTAAATGAGGTCTTCAGAACACTTTTATGTGGTTTTCAAATGTTTAATTATTCTTTTTTAAAAAATACAGTATATTGCTCAAGAGCAACATTGCCCACAACAATACAAGCCAGCATGGTTGACCGTTCTATTCTATTTTGTATGGAACGATCTGAAACAATTTCTCTTAGGGACAAAACAAAGAACCAAATTACATTTTGAACACTTTACTGTAGAGTATCCATTGGTACAGTAACTGCATCGTCCTTTAGGGCCATATTTGGGCCAGTGATCCAGATTATCATAGCGTACATCCTGAAGAACAAGTGGGATTGATGACTTCTTCTTTTTGAGAGGTGGTGTTGATTCCAAGGATGGTCTGCCTACTTTCCTTTTCCCTGCCAACATCAAACCATTGGCAATATCTGCCCTGAAAATCTTAAGACTGATCTTCTGGTCTGTAGTTTCCCTTTGGTATACCAGCCATGAATTTACCACACACAAATCCAGCATATATCCAAAAAGACGCAGGTACCAACGTCTAGATTTGATCGGAACTCTGTAGAGTTCTATCAACATGCCAGCTAGATCAACACCTCCCATATGCTTGTTGTATTGCTTTACAATGTTTGGGCAAGGTACTTCAATCTTCCTTTTCTCATTGTTGTTCCATCTTTTCACAGAAGAAACTGGTTCAATGCCGCAAAATGAGCTTGCAAGGCATACTACTTTGTTATATACCCATCTCACTACTATAAGACCTGCTGTTGTGTCCATTCTGAAGTCATAGCTGCCTCGTCCACATTTTTGAAGAGTTTTCTCATTTTCTATTGGGCAGTTTTTTATTCGATTCTTCCTTAGAGTTCCCATTGATTCAATATTGTGATCTTTCAAATATGCAATCAGATCCAGGGTACAAAAAAAGTTTTCAAAGTATACTCTGGCATTCACACCATTGGGAATTGCCCTACATAGCACTAAGACAACCTGGCCTCCTAATCCAAAAGGCTTCTCCCTTTCAGAGAAATCTGTCAGCATTCCTTTACCCGTGTAAGGCAAAAAGTCGTAGATTGCTCCAGACCCACCAGCACGCACAAAAATTTTGAAACCCCATTTGTGCAGTTTATTTTGGATATATTGACGGAGATTGCCGGCTCTCGTGCCCTTATACGGAACCATCATTTCATCAATTGAGAATTCCGATTCCTGCTGTTGGTTACGGCAATTTCTTACAATTGCATCAAGAACGGGTCTGATCTTATAGTCTGTCACTGGAATTCCCTGCATTCTCATTGTTTACAAAGTGAAGATATCTATGCAATTTCTGAAACCTTTTCAAACTGAATAATTCTGTAATTTTTTCACAGAATGTGACCAGTAATCACAATAGGAAGGCATATTCACAATCCCCATGTAAATAAGAACACCCAAGAATTGTTCCATTTCATTTACATTTGTATTCACAGAAACAGTAGCTTGCTGCACGCAATACAGGTTGGTTTCATTCACAATCATTTTTACCAATTCAGTATCAAAATATCTTCTGAAGTATTCTAAAGGAGTGTTATTTTGAAAATCAAAGACATTTGGTGTGCTTTCTGTGTACGTGACAAAATCCTGTTTTGTCCATTTGAATATTCTTGAATCCTTATTTTTATTACTGCTGGTGCTTGCTAATGGAACAATAGGTAATTACGTACATTCTCTAAAGAATTATCATCTGAATCTGAATCAGTCTCTGGTATGACAAGCAGGCCATTATTACTCCGAATTTCTGGTGTATAGTCAGGGTCATCATCACTGTTGTCTGCAAAGAGTTCCGGTTCAGAATTATCAGAAGCATCCACATCAGACAAAGTAGGGTCAACTGGGGGAAGAACAGCAGCTCCTCTTTTTCTAGTGTTGTAAAAGATTGCAGGATCCATTGCAAACCACCTGCTGTAAAAGAAACATTTACATACTTCTAACATAACCTTGAAACAGCAGTGCCTTGATTTATGAGCAATGATGCTTACAAGCAACAGCTTTTTCAAAAGCAGTTTAGACATATAAAAGTTTTTCTGAACAGGGGTATTTTATGTCCAAACTCACCTTCATATGCTTACGAAACAATATACAGGAGAATTATTTGCAGATCAAGTGTTAACACACACGTTATTCAATAACAAAGCAAGCAGCACACACAACCATTCACAATCTTATGGCAACCTTGTATGAGTGTGCTATCTGGTGGTAGAACCCGTAACTGCTGGATTGACTAATGATCAGAGCTGGTAGACAGAATTTGCTGCAGAGCAACGTTGCCAGCAAATAGCAGGTTGGATGCCCATCTATTGCATAAAGCTCATAAAAAGTATATGTTGCTTATAAGCAACTGTGCCAAATAAAGCGTTAAAAATATTATTTCTGTTTGAAACATAATTTGAGCCCACATTAAACTCCACTGGAATGATTGTTCTAGCAGTGGGGTGGGGGGGGGGGGGATGGGGATGGATCACGTCTCATTGATCCAGCTGATACACTTTTTCATGGAAGAGTAGCTGGATAATGCTGCTTTGAACTCCAGAGTAAATAGATTATGAATCATTCATAAACAAAGATATGTGACCAGACAGATTCTGCCAGACTAGCAAGAAGTGTTATCGTTCCCTCTCGTCGAATTTGGCTTATTCAAAGTACATATTTCTTTTACCACATTATGTCAAATATTTACATTTCAGTTCTGAGTAATTTCAAATATACTTTCACTTATACATGCCAACCAATAATGATACTTGTTACAGTGCTTATGTTGCAATGCATTGTTATAATATGGCATCTACTTTATTTGTATTAAGAAAACTATTTGAGCTAAAAATAATGGACTTTTACAGTTATGTTAAATACATTATTCTCTCCTTCCTCAAGGATCAGTTTTTGCAAAATCTGAATTTCTGTCTTAGCATGAACAGTATTTATTAGAGATTGTTTAGTTTGCCGCTCGGCACACACCACTTAGGGGGAATGCAATACAACAACACTGCAGGACTTTGATTGGCTGCTCACCTAGCAGTGCTCAAGGACAAACACCTTCCCATTTGAAACCCATAATAGTGATCATACGGCATACTCTTACAGTTCCAAACACATTACTGCTCAAATTCATTGCAAGCATTTACTTGTGGTCTGCCGAAATGAAGATAAAATTCTTGGTTAACTATTTTCACATAGAATTCATATCTGACAAGAGAAAGTGGATGTTGTTTGTAAAGCTGATCCATGATCTTTCTATTCAGGTCTGCATTCAAGTGAAGATATGATTTACCAGCATAATGGTATTCTTTTGTTGATATCAGACGATGAATGAAATGGATGAAATGATGCTCAAATGAGCCCGGAGTCCATAGAGCTTAAGAGTTACCTGAATTGGTCTTTCAGGATAAGGGAAAACTCCGGAAAACACCTTATCCAAGTAACTCACCCTGATCGAGATTTGAACTCGGGACCTCTTGAACGTGAGGCATCTACGCCATCTAAGTTACCGAGGCAGGCCTGTTGGAAATGATTATAGGTATTAATGAACTTAAGCAATTTCAATTTCTGGAATTGAGTTGCCACTCTTTAAATTGTCCCAGTAATCTCAAGGACTTTTTCCTTGCAGAAGTAGCTGTCTTATTTTTCTTACCCTTTTTTCACCAATTGCAAATAAATTTAGAAATAGCTTCCTCTGCAAGCCTGGATACAATTTGTTCCAAGCATTGTCATTGTCTTCAATGTCTGAGTACTGCAAATTTATGATCATAGGTTCCAAAATCTCGTTGCATGCTACTTCTTTCCAAAAGTCGTCTTCTTGTATTGTGTTAATGAATTATAATCATTGTACATGAATTTATTCCTTAATTTGAAAGAATATCTTTGGATTTTTCCCCCTCCCTTAATCTATGTCGTCGTGCATTTTCTGTCTTTATGAAGCTTTGGAGATGAAGATCTTACTTATTTTTAGTATTGCAATCAAGGAAATGTGCAAGAATTGCTAATTTATTATCCCACTCATCAAATCAAAACACTTGAAATTGCACAAAAGTGAATCGAGAAGATATTGACACATTGCTTCACTCCCACTGTTTATTCACAGGACATACTAATTTGTGCTTCACTGTCCCTACGCTTCTTTCAAGTTTATACTTTGACTTGAAATTGCATTTACAAGGTTGTCCAATGGTTTCTGCTGGTATTAGTTTACTTCAATAATTAGCATGTTTGAATCCCTTTGTTTCAGCTGTTTTTAAAACATTTAGCTTATACTGCTCAAGATGAAGCACACTTTTTCTTCTTCTTAATTACAAGTTCAACTTCCAACTCATTCACTCGTATTAATGGTAAGATATAAGATATCACAAGGACACAGTGATATTTTTCATTGCATGCTCACAACAGTGTCCATTGTTGAATTGGAGTTTTCTGTAAGTTTACAGCCTTTGGGATACAAAATATGCATGCATTTTGCATCATTTAAACTGTTGAGAGCAAAAATGCTCCATGTCCTGGACAAAGGGCTCTTTTGAAATCAACAAGAATTTATCAGCTCTATATTGTGGCTATTTGATTGAATATGAAGGCCCTATCTGCACTCAATGATGTGTAACTTATAATGAACACAATATATGCATGTAACTCAAAAAGTAAAAAAAATGGGCTTAGGGCACTTCTAAATTATGCAATTCAGTAAGTTGTTTTCTAAGACAGTTTGCTTCACCAGACAGCATTCAAAACAAGTATGGGAGTATTTTGAAACTCCACCACCGGACATCTTTGACAAGTACATCACACCATCTATTGACAATACGGAGAAAGAAGAAACCACTACAACTTGCACTAGTCGAGTGTCAGCTGAGGATAGGAGCAAGAGCTCTTGAAACATGTCCTGTGAATAAACAGTGTGAGTGAAGCAATGTGTCAATATATTCTCGATTCAATTTTGTACAAGTATGGGAGTGTTTGTAACACTCGTTTCATCTACTGAACGCTCTGAAATGGTCTTTGCCTAATTTTCTTGCTGTCTCCAAGACAGCAATGAAGCAATGGTCCAAAAATGGGAATTCCTTTAGCTGCACACTAACAAACCACTCGAAAACAGCACAATTTACCTCCTCATACTCTGAAGATCTTGTGATGCATTTCACATGGCCTGCTGTACCCTTTAATCCCTCATCTAATTTCTATGTTTCTCAAAATCTCATAAATATGTTTTCTTCACTTTAAACAACACAGTTGATAGCCAACATGAAAAATTCAATGCCATGATAGGGATTTGAACCACGGATCTCCTGGTTTCTGTCCAGCTGCTCGTATCCATTGAGCTACCATGGCCAACATGCCGTCCTAACATTAAATTCTCCATTTGACTCGTATATTTCCCCGGTAAACCACTAGAGGCTGTCGCATCCAAGATACACCATTTGTGGCGACTTACTATCGTAAGTACTTGAGTCCCAGGCTTCAACATTTAACTCTTATTATTTTAGCTAATTGATAGGCTAAGGTTTTTGATAGTCAACATGAAAAATTCAATGACATGGCTGGGATTTGAACCACGGATCTCCTGGTTTCCGTCCAGCTGCTCTAACCCATTGAGTTACCATGACCAACGTGCCGTCCTGACATTAAATTTTTTATTTGACTTGTATATTTCCCCGGTAAACCACTATCTGACAGTCAACATGAAAAATTAAATGCCATGGCCGGGAGTAGAACCACGGCTAGTGTGAAGAAATGATTAATTTCCATCAATTAACTAAAATAATAAGAGTTAAATGATGAAGCCTGGGACTCAAGTACTTATGATAGTAAGTCGCCACAAAACGGTGTATCTTGCACGCGAGAGCCTCTATTAGTTTACCAGGGAAATATACGAGTCAAATGGAGAATTTAATGTCAGGACGGCATGATGGCCATGGTAGCTCAATGGGTTAGAGCGACTGGATGGAAAACAGATATGTGGTTCAAATCCTAGCCATGGCATTGAATTTTTCATGTTGACTCTATCAAAAACCTTAGCCTATACACGGCTAATGTGAAGAAATGATTAATGTTCATCAATTACTAAAACACAGTTAATTGTTTACCTGGACATTTGTTCTTTTGTCCTCAAATGATGTCTTATGCTTAGAAATCATTTTACAGAATTTGTGTACTTTCAAACTATTTTTTTAATGTTTCACAGTTTTCTTCCACTTGTAAGAATGAAACTGAGAATGAACACACTGAAAAAGCAGCTGTACCCTTACCATGTATATTGGAAGAGAGTTGAGCGAGCTAATGGTTCATTTTCCTGTTTCCTCAAAGCATTACTTTATGGTTCATAGAACTTAGGTGCAAGTGTAGTCGCCCTCAAAATTATTGTTCTTTTTAGAATACTTTACATATAAAGCAATCCGTTATAATCAGGTTATTTATGCAAACAGTTTCTGAAAAATATTTCAGTTTCCAAGTTAGGCAGTTTTCCAGCTCAAGAGTATAATTTCACATGGGAAATAATTCTGCTCCAAAATTCATATTCAGTTTTTTTGGCATAAAAGGGGTCCGTTACTGGCAGGCTTTACTTACCATGCACTTTCTATGTTTGCAATAGTCATTTAATAATAAAAGTGTAGTTACTAATTTAGTTTGTTTTCTTCCTTTTTCCCCGCCATTATGAAAATCGCAGAAGCCTCAATGTTTAGCTTAATTTTCATTATTTGGAAAATATTACAATAAATAATTATGTCGGCACATATTTAATGCATTGAAGTAATTTTTTATGATTACAATATGCACCCATGTTGCATATAATTGGATATGACATGCAGCTTGCAAGTGCTCTATTTCTATTTTGTCCCTTACTGTATGCCAAATTATTAATATTTCACTCTTCTAATTCGCAATATAAGAAACGATTGCAATACTTATCACTGAAAGACAATACGGCTCAACGCTCTTAGAAAGTACATATTTGTCATGAAAACCTCTTAAAATACATGGTATTCTAATCACAGCTATCAACAATTTTTTTATATCATGTAGTTGGGCTGAGTGAATTTTTTGAAAGCCCTGCGTTGCCTTCTTGGAAGACGCTGAACATGAATGATATGGCAGTTACCGTGTACATGTATGGAACTTTTTCTAAAGAGCTTTTCCTGTGTTATGAAATTACAAATTTTGGGTGGAATAGCTTTCTGTTCATAGTAAAGTAATTTCGTTTCTTTCAAAACTAGAACCACTATAACTTCATTTACTTCTGCTGTACTCTTTGTATGTTTCTAGTAATTATCTATTGTAAATAGAGGAAGTTATTGGAATTCAGCCAGAAATTCCATATTAAGTTTTCACCTAAAACATACATTCCCAATATATTGAGATTTAACTGTATTGGAACACCACAGTGAAGCGAAATAATTATTAATTTATAGATGAGTTGTATTTATTACACCTCTGCTTCACTTTCGTACCTATTTTGAGGACATGTTTCGCAAATCATTGTTTGCATCTTCGGCTCTTATGGCTCAAGCTTTAGCCGCATTAAGAGCCGAAGATGCGAACGATTATTTGCGAAACATGTCCTCAAAATAGGTACGAAAGTGAAGCAGATGTGTAATAAATACAACTCATCTATAAATTAATAAATACATTCCCAAGTTAAAAGGTTTTTAAATGCAAGTGTGCATCTCAATTTAATATTGAAGTGTCTGATAAACATGAAACCTTGTTAAAAAAGAAGTGAATTGAGAAGATATTGACACATTGCTTTCCACAAGATATGTTTTAAGAGCTGTTGTTCCCATCATCAGCAGAGTCTCAACTGGTGCAAATTGTAGTGCTTTCCTCCTCCGTGTCTAAAAATGGTGAAATAGAAAACTCAGCAGTCACTTTTCGTTTTTTAAGTACTAGACATGATATTAACTTGGAGACAGCTTTAAGACAGGCTAGCCATTCCCTATGGCAAAAGATAATAAAAATCGTCATAGAATCATGAATTACGAAACTCCACTATCAGACATATTTGACAAATACGTCACGCCATCTACCGACGACACAGAGGAAAACACTACAATTTGCACCAGTTGAGACTCAACTGATGATGGGAGCAATATGTCTTAAAACATGTCCTGTGAAAAACATGTGAGCGAAGAAATGTGTCAATATCTTCTTGATTCACTTTTATTCTAACTTGTGCTTCACTGTATCTACACTTCTTTCAAGTTTTATACTTTGGATGAAACCTTGTACTTAACTTCAGGATGCAACATAAGAATTTAAAGGATATCTGCCCACCCCAAACAATCTTCGCATTCAATATTTTTCATTCCAAGAATGGCAATTTGTCAACTTTATTTGGTATACTTATATGCAACATACTACTTTAGTTCTTCCATGTATATTTCATGTATGGTCATGCAAACAGCATGAAATTTCACATCACATGTTGAGACCTACTTTTAGAAAATTTACCTTAGTAAAATATGTAATAAGTACATTTATTAACATGTAGTTCGAAGAATAAATATCCTTCTTAAGTTCAGTTTTTGGAGAGAATTCATTTGAGTTTCACATCAGATTTGCTATTTAGGTAGAGCGAGCTCCATTTCAATATGCAGTTTTCCCTGACAATACGTATGTCCATCATGTGTCAATAACTCACTAATGAAGTTTGACACTAAACTTTGTTCCTAAGGATGAAGATTTTAAAGAAAATTCTCTTTCCCTCCACCCCCAACAAAGCTTTGCATGGGAGGGCATTCCATTTTGCACTAAAATACAGATATCTTAAGTGATTAATGAAATGTACAATACTATCTTTCTGCAGTCAACCAATCAGAATTCAGAATTAATTTTGTAAAACTGGTTAACACATATAGACAAGAATTTAGTAAACAACTCCCTCTGTAGAGTGGAGTCCTCTCCTAAGTCCAACTTTAACATATCTATAATTTTAATAGTTATACATAAAAGTGTTAACAGTGAAGCTAATTGCATGTATAGACTAAAATTGAGTAATACCTTTTTAAAACTTATAACTTCACTGTACATTTAAAATCAGGAATGTTTTTGAGACTGCTCCAGTCTTATCCTCAGCTGATTAGCAACTCATAGTTGGTTGTCTGGATCTCGGGAGTACAAGAGATCCAGACAACCAACTGTGATGAGTCGCTTAATCAGCTGAGGATGAGACTGGAACAGTATTGAAAAAGTTCCCAATTTTTAAATGGACGTGAGCGAAGTTACAAGTTTTAAAAAGGTATGACTGAATTTTAGTCTTTATACATTTACATATCTATTTTTACGTGTAACTGTTTGAATGTACACTATCTGGAAGTGCCTTACCACTCAGTTATTTCTTATTATCATAGCAAGGTACAGAATTTCAAAGGCATATCCACTGACCTTGAATGGATACTTGAATATCATTTCAGCTTGTACCAAGTATAATTAAACTAATAAATTATAGAGAATATTACACATCAGCTTCACTTAGGTACCTATACTGAGGACGTTTTGCAAACTATTGTTCGCATCATCGGCTCTAACGGGACTAAAGCTTGGTCCAGTGGTGTGGGTAGTTCTGGATTTGCTGTAGCCATCTGTTAATTTTGTGATGAATTTAAATGTGGGGTTATCTTCTGGCAGGATTTTGAAGTTCATTAGTTGGTTTTCATGTTATATTCTCTCCCATATGACGAGAAAGATTGAAAATGGACGCGATGGCCTTTGAAACTATTCTCTCAATAATATAAAAAAGTGACTAGAATCAATAAACTACAAATAGTTTTTGCAATTAAAGTGTACTCTTATTTAGCTTTGAAGTATGTACTATCAGCCAACGCAAGAAGGCAAGCTAGAGGAATGTGTAACAATCACTGTTGCTAAAATTAGGCAAGTGAGTCAACCTTGTATATACTTTTCTCCACTTACAAATTTTTTATGAAGACTAGTTTCTGGGGACTTCTCCCCTATCGTTAGTTCTGTGGTTGACTGATGATGCATCCGGTGTCTGCATCTGGCTTGGTGTTGTGCTGCCATCTAACGTCCTGGTAAGTTTGATGACGTCATCTACCGCGGGAATTTCAAAATTCATCAATTCAACCACAGAACTGATGATAGGGGAGAAGTCCCCAGAAACTAGTCTTCATAAAAAACTTGTAAGTGAAGAAAAGTATATTTCATCAATTCAACCACAGAACTGATGATAGGGGAGAAGTCCCCAGAAACTAGTCTTCATAAAAAACTTGTAAGTGAAGAAAAGTATATACAAGGTTGACTCACTTGCCTAATTTTAGTAACAATGGCACTCCACTTTCTGAAATACTTCAACGTGCTAATGGTTTACCAGGAAATATAGTCACTTGGAGAATTCAAACCCACAATGGAATGTTAGCTCAATGGGTAAGAGTGACCAGATGGAAATGAGATGTGGCTTAAACCCCAGCCGTGGCATTGAATTTTTCAAGCTGTCAAAAACCTTAGCCTATATACAGCTAGTGTGAAGAAATAATTTCCATCAATTAACTTACTGTAATTACACTTTATACATGACCTTTTTTACTTCCATTTGCCATGTGGTACTTGGTACTTCCCTGCCTGCATTGTTTATAGCAGCGAAGTGATGCTCTTTCACTTGTCCAAGTATTATTGCATGTTTGTGCATGAAGTCAGTATGGTGAGGTGCTCACTTCCGAGTAATGTACAGATACATAATGAAAGTCTTCAAAAAGTGGTGAAATGACTATTATATTAATGCCCGATTTCACCAACAGATGTTAAGACTTAACACGAGTTTAGCAACAGTTAAAACAAAAATTGCATTTCACCAACAAGTGTTAGCGTAACACTCTTGTTAAACTAAGAAGCCAAATTTCTGATGTTAAGTCCTTAACAATTGTAAATAGTCAAGATGGCGAGCATGAACTCAGCTGTTGTCGATTTGCTATATTTAAGACCGTCTAAATGGCATTCGTAATAGAGAACAGCCTATGACAAGAAATGATTTTGAGGAGCTAGCCGAAGAAAAATCTTTACGGAGGTATAGACTGTCGAAACATGTTGCTATGAAGGTTACTGCGGAAGTACAAGAGAGGTTAGAACATGCATCGAAAGGAATATGGCGATATCGCCTTTGCTTCAAGTATTAATAACCTTGCAATTTTATAATTCACTGAATTATGTGGATAATACATTGTCCATCTCCTGTCTTGAAACATTCAAGTCACTTGCCCCTCTTCGCTCCTAGTTTTAAATTTAAGTAATACAGAGTTAGAACATGCATCGAAAGGAATATGCCGATCGCGCCCTAGCTTCAAGTATTAATAACCTTGCGATTTTATAATTCACTGAATTATGTCCACCTACCATCTTGAAACGTTTAAGTTATTTGTCCTTCGCACCTCGTTTTAAATTTTCGTAATACTGACAAGTTGTTTGGTGTTTGTAGTAGTGACACATGCATTTAAATTAAATTCGTTTCCAATATTTTTCCCGTGACATCTTTCTCTTTTACATTCACTGCATCCATCCTTTATTTTCCACAATATCCTTACATTTCGTCACCAATTCAATTAACAATTCTTTCTCCATCAATGAGAAATTTGTCTCACGGCTTTATGATTTTGTTCATCTGCCATTTTTCAGCTTGTGCAGACGAAAATGAAAACAAAAGCATATCGCAGTACATTTAGAAAATAATACGACATACATAGCCTGTGTCCATAGCCTTCTAAAGCTGTGATATTTACAAGTTTCTTGGCATTAACAGAGGTTTGTTAACATTTTCAGAAAACAGGTTGAACAGGTTAGATTAGTGTTGGCACTGTGACAATTGTTACGTTACATTTGTTAACGTCGATTTTAACATCTGTTGGTGTAATCGGGCATAAATGTGTTTAACTTTTCCTTTCAGCATTATGAAACTGACTGAAAGACTTAGCTGAACTGACCTCTCATGCAAATGGTGTATCTGTAAACACTTTCATATGAGAACCGAACTTAAACATACAGGAACTGAAAAAAATTCCTAAAAAGAAAAGGTAAAGGCCATTTAGTGTCTTACGGCAAATGCATGATTTTATTAGAAGTGCTACTTGCTTTTAAGTGCACAGTTTCTTTTTCAACGAGCCTCCTACTATAGGTAAGATGCTTGCTTTAGTAAATGTTTATTCACAAAATTATATTGCATAACTTTTCTTTAGCAGTTTCTTATCAGCTGATTTAGCAAATATGAGCACAGTACTTTTCTAACCCTGCACTGCTGTGGTGATATGTATGACGATTGAGATAAGCAGCAGACGGCAGAGAACACGTGTTTGCAGGTAGAGTGATACAAACTGCAATGTTTATGTGCATCCCTACTTTAAGGCTGGAAGTACTACAGATTGAAAATAAGCTTTGGCAAGAATAGTTTACATCCAGATAATCATGTGAAATACATTAAACATTTTAAATGCCCAAGTGCAAACTATTCATATATTAAGTTAATTGGGAGTCGATTAATAACACAAAACAACACTCACTTTTAAATTTTCCCAGAACCGGTTTCTGAGGCCTTCCCTCTATCTTCAGCCGGACATCGACTAGTTCTCATTGGTGTAGCTGGCAATATTTTGTCTTCGGTCTCCTCTGGTGGCGGTTCGAGGAACTTGCTGAACAAATCTTTCTGGGGGATGTCGAAATTGAATACTTTGTTCCTATTTTTTGAAATAAAGATTTGTTCCCATGTGGACAGTTCTTCTTTTCCTGTTGTATGTTTTAGTAATTTTGGTTCTGGATTTATGTTGTGGTTTTTTTTCCCAAAAATGCGTGGCAACTGCTGATTTTTCTAATTGTTTGTACTTTATGTTCCTAAAGTGTTCCTTTGCTCTTTTTTCTAAATTTCTTTTGGTTTTTCCAATATAAATTTGACTACAGTCACAGCATTCAATTTGATATATACCAGATTTTTTGTTAGATGGAATGGCATCTTTGATGTTTGAGCAAATTAGGTTTTTTAAGGAGTAATGGTTCACTGGAGCTAGTTGAATGTTTTGTTTTTTGAAGACTTTTTTGAATTTATCAAAGGCCCATGGATGGTAAGTGAATTTTTTGAAGATCATTTTAGTTTCTGTAGCTGAGAGGGTTGTGGTTTCCTGTAGTAGTTTCTTCTTTTTTGCTAAGTTCACTTTTTTGTCTACTAGTGATTTGGGAAAGTCATTTTTCTGTGCTATTTCAATAATTTTGTTGTATTCTATTTTGTATTCTTCTGCTGTGAGAGGGATGTTGACCAGTCTGTGTGCTAAACTATTAAAGATTGCCTGTTTGTGGGATCTTGGATTGTAGCCATTAGCTTTTATGTAGTTGTCTGTCTGTGTTGGTTTTCTGTAAATGCCAAAGTTTATTCTATTTTTATTTCTGATTATTTTTAGATCTAAAAATGGTAAATACTCGTCTTTTTCAGCTTCTACAGTGAACTTGATGCTTTTTTCTTGAATATTTAAAAGTTTTAGTGCATCACTGATGTGTTTTTTTGGCACTATGGCAAATATGTCATCTACATATCTTTGCCAGAGTTTGAACATCCATGGGAAACCTTTAGTGATCCTTATTTCCAGTGCACTCATGTACAGATCGGCCAGGAAGGGTGATAAGGGGTTGCCCATTGCTAAACCAGAAGTTTGATGGAAATATTTTGTTTGAAACTGGAAGAAATTCTGTTCTATGCATAATTTGGTAAGTTCGATGTAATCTGAAATTTCAAGTGATGACATTCCAAGTGATTTGAGCCATTTTTCTATCAATGTTGGGAGTTGTTTAACTGGTATGCTGGGAAACAGTGATTTAACGTCAAATGAGACTAGTGTGTCTTCTACGTGTAGTTCATTTCCTTAAGGACACTGAACTAAACGAAGAAGACACACTAGTCTCATTTGACGTTAAATCACTGTTTCCCAGCATACCAGTTAAACAACTCCCAACATTGATAGAAAAATGGCTCAAATCACTTGGAATGTCATCACTTGAAATTTCAGATTACATCGAACTTACCAAATTATGCATAGAACAGAATTTCTTCCAGTTTCAAACAAAATATTTCCATCAAACTTCTGGTTAAGCAATGGGCAACCCCTTATCACCCTTCCTGGCCGATCTGTACATGAGTGCACTGGAAATAAGGATCACTAAAGGTTTCCCATGGATGTTCAAACTCTGGCAAAGATATGTAGATGACATATTTGCCATAGTGCCAAAAAAACACATCAGTGATGCACTAAAACTTTTAAATATTCAAGAAAAAAGCATCAAGTTCACTGTAGAAGCTGAAAAAGACGAGTATTTACCATTTTTAGATCTAAAAATAATCAGAAATAAAAATAGAATAAACTTTGGCATTTACAGAAAACCAACACAGACAGACAACTACATAAAAGCTAATGGCTACAATCCAAGATCCCACAAACAGGCAATCTTTAATAGTTTAGCACACAGACTGGTCAACATCCCTCTCACAGCAGAAGAATACAAAATAGAATACAACAAAATTATTGAAATAGCACAGAAAAATGACTTTCCCAAATCACTAGTAGACAAAAAAGTGAACTTAGCAAAAAAGAAGAAACTACTACAGGAAACCACAACCCTCTCAGCTACAGAAACTAAAATGATCTTCAAAAAATTCACTTACCATCCATGGGCCTTTGATAAATTCAAAAAAGTCTTCAAAAAACAAAACATTCAACTAGCTCCAGTGAACCATTACTCCTTAAAAAACCTAATTTGCTCAAACATCAAAGATGCCATTCCATCTAACAAAAAATCTGGTATATATCAAATTGAATGCTGTGACTGTAGTCAAATTTATATTGGAAAAACCAAAAGAAATTTAGAAAAAAGAGCAAAGGAACACTTTAGGAACATAAAGTACAATTAGAAAAATCAGCAGTTGCCACGCATTTTTGGGAAAAAAACCACAACATAAATCCAGAACCAAAATTACTAAAACATACAACAGGAAAAGAAGAACTGTCCACATGGGAACAAATCTTTATTTCAAAAAATAGGAACAAAATATTCAATTTCGACATCCCCCAGAAAGATTTGTTCAGCAAGTTCCTCGAACCGCCACCAGAGGAGACCGAAGACAAAATATTGCCAGCTACACCTATGAGAACTAGTCGATGTCCGGCTGAAGATAGAGGGAAGGCCTCAGAAACCGGTTCCGGGAAAATTTAAAAGTGAGTGTTGTTTTGTGTTATTAATCGACTCCCAATTAACTTAATTTATACAACACTGTTTTCAACACTTCCATGAAAGGATTTATTCATATATTGTTACTGAAAATCTGCCATATTATCTGAGTTATACTAAATTGACATGCTGTATGCAAAGAAAATATACAATAGAAGAGATCAGGGGAAGGTTTTCCATGTTTCAGAGTTAATATCAAACTATTTAGCCTGATCCACACAGTAAAAGTCTAATTCAATAGCTGAGGGTGCAGATTCCAGTATAGGACAAGGAAACAATAACAAGACCATGTAGAATAGTGCACTGTATTCTTTATTTCAATAATACTTTCAGCTTCACTGGGAGATGTTGTGCCCTGGTTTACTCTTTGGAATCTTCCCATTTGCATGGCTCTTGCCTAATCTCTAATCAGCTCACGTACAGCTGCTGCAGAGGTGCTGGAATGAATGTGGTCATGTGGTAACATTAGAATCTTCTTAGTCCTCATAAACCCATGCTTGTGTTGCTGGTTTCCATGCTATCAATTCTTTTGGTCCAAACCACAAGTCGATTTCCTTATTTGCTGATTCCACTGAATCTGATCCATGGATTATATTCCTAGTAACAAAATAATTTACATTTAAAAGATGCCTTCTGAAATATCTAAATTTTCAAACATTACCTATGAAAAACTTAAGAGCTCATACATCAGATAATGGCTGTCTTCAGTTATCGATCAGCCGGCAATTCCTATCAAGAATGAAGGATCATCACTTGCATGAAGACTTTTAAAGAGAAAATGTAGTTTGTAGTTTCTTCTTTAACAAAATACAGCAGACAAATTCCAAAATAAAAGGCATATTTATGTCACCATCCACAAAACAATATTTTGCTAATAAAACTATCTGTCCCATTGGTGTGTCAAAATTTACTGCCCCAGTTTTTGGCAGGCTGGGCTTAGCCTGAACGATGTTGCTGCATCTCTACCCTTAATAGGGTTTTACCTCTGATAGGGAAAATGGGTAGACTAGGAAAAATATATTTTATTTTAGGCAAGCAATAAGTATGAAGTAGTATGTCACACCTTGGTGTCACAGAAAACAAGAATACAAAGCCCATGCAACCTGATATATGAATTAATACTCATAAATGCATTGTGACTGGTAGGAGTAGAATTTAGCAGCTAATCAGCTCTTTCAGGATTATTCGATACTAGTCTTTAGCTGCTGTCAGAAATCGTTCCAGTATCTGGAATGCCTGCAAATCATGTGAGGTTCCCAATTAGCCTGAAGCAGCGTCTACTGAAGTCATAATCCCAAGAGATCTAACCAGAGTGCTTTAATGTGGTGGGAAATGTTCATACAGTTTTACTGCCCAGTTCCTAATAATCCTCGTGCGTGATAGAGAAGACTGTGAAGCAGCCTCACAGTTACGGAGTGGGCAGCAGAATAGATGGTTATAGCTATAGCAGCAATGCTCCAGATGTCACAAGGATATAAGAGGATTATGAGCACTGGAAGAGGTGTAGCTTAAGGCAAAGACGTCCCTGAGATGTTAGCACAAAGTTAGACCTCTAACCACTTTTGCTCCTAGATAAGTGTTGGAATGCCCCACTATATTCAAATCCAAAGCAACATGAAAATCACACTAACAACCAAGTTTACTGTTTGCATGGTAGAGACCAAACTGGACATTTTCATAATTAACAGTAAATACATGTTTCTAATGTGTGCAAATGTGGTGAAGACCGTTTTAAACCAGAAAATGCAAGGTTAGAAAAAAATAATTTTACAAGATTATTAGAGGTCAGAAAAATTGTGTAAGTATTGAGATAATGACTAAATGTGGGAAATAAAATGAAAGTTATCGAGAGGAGTTTAAAAGAAATGATACTGACACTACAAACAATGCAAAGAACTAAAAAGGGTAGATTTTTTGTCATCCATTTTGTTAAGTCATATTGGACAATGAATGAAATAATGCTCAAATGAGCCCAGGATTCATAGTTTAGAGTTAACTGATCTTTCAAGACAGGGGAAAACTTGTGAGATAATCTTATCCAGACGACTCACCAGGATTGAGATTTGAACTCGGGACCTCTTGAACGCAAGGCAGACATGCTAGCACCTATGTTAGACAAGTGCAAGGAGATTAGAGAGTTATTGCATTGGAGATGAACAGGCACTAAATTAGGGAAAATGGCAGAGAAAGATGGGGATACAGACATTTACTGGATGTAAAAAAGAAGTGGGATGAGAAAATTAGCCAGAAGTTGAATGAGGCAGCAAAGAAAAATGACAATCTTGGTGACGGTAAGCAAAGTGCACTAAAGAAAGTGGAAAGATAATTGGCATGGTTTAGAACAGGGATAATGTACTTGTGGAGGGTGGAGTTCCTTTTACAAAACTGAGAATTTACTAAATGCAATAAAGAGGTATAAGAATTTTAAATTTAAGATAAGAGGAAAATACTGATAAATATCAATCTTGGTGACTGTAAGCAAAGTGCACTAAAGAAAGTGGGAAGATAATTGGCATGGTTTAGAACAGGGATAATGTACTTGTGGAGGGTGGAGTTCCTTTTACAAAACTGAGAATTTACTAAATGCAATAAAGAGGTATAAGAATTTTAAATTTAAGATCAGAGGAAAATACTGGTAAATAAATAAATATATATACACACACACACATATATATATATATATAGGTAAAGCAAGACAAAAATGGCTATGGAAGGCAATTAATACTGAGAGAAAGACAACACAGGAAATAATTTTGAATATAAGGAAATTCTAACTTTCTGGGCAAAAGATGCAAGAAATAATCCTGTTACCTAGTGGTATATATGATAGTGGAGCATATAATGCAACTCCTAGTATTAAAATTAAAAATAATTGGAAGTTTTAGTTATGCAATAATTTATGAAACAATATACTGACACTACTATATTTAGATGCTATAATCCTGAATTTAACTTATTTCTACAACTTGCTATTTACAATATTTTATCTACATTACGAACATATTTCTTAATGTAGTTATAGAAACTA
Source organism: Mantis religiosa (assembly GCA_030765055.1). Lineage (NCBI taxonomy): Eukaryota > Metazoa > Arthropoda > Insecta > Mantodea > Mantidae > Mantis > Mantis religiosa. Next base: position 120,572,286 of record CM060952.1, on the reverse strand, counting down.
TGGTGCCATTTCCTCCTTAACCCTGCTAGCTCAGTCTGCTTGGCTCCCAGGCCTTTTAACATTGCTGAGGTAGATGCCTTATAAAGAAATGCATTATTATGTAATCCAATTATAATTATTTTGAGAAATAAACACTCGTGAAGTTTTAATGCTGTCTGCAAGATTTATGTGGGGCATTGGTTAGCAGTGGATAGCTCTGCAACTATCCAGATTAAGAGTATTACTATTTCATAGGCAATTTTGGCATGTTTCATCAGCACTCACTTCAGCCAGACTGATGTTCAACTTAGAATTTCTGAGGAACATAAAATAGCAGAGTGAACATGGGTATGCTGCACTTTGCTGCTTCTGAAGTAGAAAGCTGGGACTAGTTAGTAATCTTCGTTAGTCTAACACATGTAATATGTGAAACATTACAAAGGGTAGCCTTTAGCAAATGAGAAACAACCCATTTGAATCTTATTTAAATACTATAAAGTACTGCTTGGGATTCTTCAGAATCTGAAATAACTTAGGTCATTATCCCTGTAGAAAACAGTGAAAGCTTTTGTAAACCCTCCTCCTCATGAACATGCACAGCTCGCTTTGCCATGTTTCTTATTGAGATAAGCAACACTGTGGGAAAAGGAGAAAATTTCTAGTGGGAAAACATACATGAAATGCATGGAAAAAATATATATTAAGCATCTTGGTATGTAGATTGTCCAAGAATACACTTTAAAGCAATATACTGCCTAGAATTTGAACTCTCTGCATTTATGTGCAACATTGTGCATTTGAGAGTTGAAATCAAATGATTTAAATGCAATAAAGCACCATGCAAGTGCAGCTATTTATACAATGTGAATGGGTTAATCTCAATGTGCATTACAAACATCTTTTCATAAGCAGTTGTTTGATTATGAATTCCGCAAAATAACTGCAAGAATATATCAATAGGAAAAGAGAAATTCATGTGCCACTATGGGAAGGGTAGAAACTTTTCTCAAAAAGTTGCTAAATGATTAACTTTACCTAAAAAACAATGAGTAAAATAAAAGTCCTCATGTGTTATACTTTGGACAGACAATGGATTTTACTGGGAAGGAACAACCTCTTTCAAATTAGTTAGGATTAATTGTCGGAGTTTCCTCTACATTAGATATCTAAACGTCGTTTGACAAAATTAGAAGGATGAAAGTAACAATATCCAGTCTATATGGTTACGAAAGTAATGCCTGCAATCAGAGCAAGAAGTTAAAAGGGGTACATTTTGAACAATGTGCACACAAGGAAGTCGTTTTTGTCTTGCCTCTGGCAAATAACTAGCTTAAGACCAGACAGTAATTACATACTAGTTGAGAGATTTGGAAAAAAAGACATTAGTGGATGTTTACCAACTGTTCAGTAGAAAAGCTATATTATGGAGTTAGATACTAATTTGTTACATGTACAGAAATGTCCAAGTTATTCTTAGCCTATAACAAGTAGGAGACATACTCTCAATGAAAATTGCAATTAAATCAAGGAGTCTGGATTTTTTTTTAGCTTTATACAGACACCTTCAGGTTTAGTGTATATGTGAATGAAATGGAGCTAATTCCATTATGCTTTAGGAATTTCTGCTGGTAACAACTGCAGCCACACAACATGTGTAACTTGCACACTTTATCTGAAACCCTGAAATCTAGTTACAAATAGTCTAAACCAGAAAGGCTTTGGCAAAATAACAAGCAAGTACTGTTAATACTCCCATTTGTGAATTTTACTATTGTTATTTTTGTTGCCAATTTGTTATAGTATAACAGTTTACTATTATGTTTTAACTAACCGAAACATTACTTATAAGAGCAAAGTACTTAGCCTTTTACTTCAGCCTCGACTAGTCTGCAAAATACAACTGCAGAAATTACAATTCATGGTCTATGATATAAAGTACCATTGCAAAAATACCCTAAAAATTTGTTGTGTTTTCAACAACAGTGCTATTGGAGCGGTTAGTAAAGCATGTGAGTAGTAATTACAATAACAATTCACATATGCTAAACCTAAGACTTGAGTTAAATATAGAAAACAGATACGTCAGTTTCATTGCAGTTGTTAGGATGAGTGAGAAAGCAATCAGCTTTAATGTTAAGTTTTGCCATATTTACAAATGTATAATCTACAATGGAGATTTTCTGCAAAACAAAATTTGGTATAAAAGCAGAGTAAACTTTACCAGAAACATAGCATTTCATTAACGTTTTTTCAAAGACCCAATTTCTACATTACCATCTCCCTCTTTCAAATTGCTAAACAGGATGCATGTACCTTCCAACTTGGATACAAAGGTCTCCTCGAATGGTACCTGGGGCAGAATCCTTGGGATCAGTTGCACCTAGCATCACTCGTCCAGTCTTTACCACATTAAGGCCTTCCCATACCTGAAATTAATCAAACATGCAGGACATAAAAACACGACTAGCTCTGTGTTGCCAATTTAAACAGGAGCAGTAATTTTACAGTGTCTAAGAGCACCGACATGCCTCCCTACTTTTAGTGTTTACTGATCATGAACTAACAAAGCATAAATTTCATTAACAAAAGAACTGGATACAGTATTCCAACCTTTGGTTTTATATATAATTTTATTATGAAATGTATTTATACTTTATTAGTAACACAAGGCTTAAGCTGTATGAAGATGACATAGCAATATGGCGGGCATGATGTCATGGTTGGAGCATTGCCAACAGTGAAAGCAACACTACATAAACTAGTGACTGTAATACATAGGAAACTGGCAATGTATCATTTATCCACTCTAGTCTTGCCAGTTTCAATTTCCTTTAATTTGATTTTTGTGTTAGTATGCAGTTAATGAGAATAGAAAATTATTGCAGTTTACAAATAACCTTCATGCACATCTCTATAAGGAATGTTTTCTAACATAATTGACTCATCAAAAGTAACAGATTACAGATTCTTGCATTAACTGCAAAATATAACTTGTTTTCTGATTTGCAATGGGGAAAGGTGTTTTTAACTAATTTCAGTGTAGTAAATTAAATGATGCGGCCCATTTTTCACTATAACAAGGTTTTCTCACAAACCACATGAAAATAGTGCTTTTACGTAAATAAATTAAAAAAGCAAAATTTATGATAAATAAACATATAAAAATACTTGTATATCTGTAATATTAGGTGTGAAGTTAGTTTCTGTGGCTTGCTTGCAATTATGAAACTTCCCATTTCAAGCACATGCAGTAATCTGCTCACAATGTTCCATCAACCCTAATCTCTTGTCCATCTGACTTCTCGAAGAGATCATTCACCTTGTTCACCTCTTAGGGACCCAAAATTATCAAGAACAGTTTGGACGAGAGTACAAGAAAAGAAGCTTTAAACTCCCATTTCATCCATAATTCACAAAGTAACAAAAGTGTAATAAAACTATAAATAGAAGTATTTATAAACAGTGGAGCTTTATCAATCAATTAACAAAAAGTGTGGTTGTTTCCATGACATCATTCCATGCAACCTACAGTACGGTCCTGACTTTTGTGGTTGCAGGAGGCAGAAGGGGAAGGTTTATAGTACCAAAATACAGTAGTGAGCAATTGAAAACATTCTCAAAATAATCTTTACAATGAAAATATAGGACTATATTAGCTTTAAAACACTGAGATCCAACTTGCAATTAATCCCACAGTTTAGTACAGATAAATCTGAATGAAAAATAAAATTAACGTCATATTCATAGTTTTGGTTTATATCACATAAAATAAATCCCCCACCTCCAACATAGTTACAAATGATACACGTGCAAAACATACCACGGAAATAAAATTAAATTCTTCTGACTGACAAATGTACCTGGAGGATATAAGTGCTAAGTTAGTTCAACAGCAGTATCTACTGAGAAATCACAAAGATTCCCCCTTTCTCCTTGTCACAATATTCAATCGTTAATTATTGTAATCATAATAAACGTTAAGTATGATTTGTCACACCTGCAGATGTGACATGTCCAGAAGATAAGGTTGCATCTGAAGAGTGCACATACACCGGACTACCTGCGTGACAACTTCACACATGAACATCTGTTTGGAATTTTTCCAATTATGCCTGCTTGCTTTGCCAAATAATGTGTAAACTGATCAGATAATTGGGTAGGTGAACTTTGACACGTGACTTGCTTTCTAGCATGCTTAACAGCTTCGCCGATGGCCATTTAAACCCTTCAGGGGCCGGAAACGGATACCCAATAAACAGAACATTTAAATTGTTAAATGCTGTAAAAATGCATCACAAATACAATTCCGTATCTCCCATATTTATTAAGTTATTTAAACAAAACTGGTTTAAAACTCATTAAAGGTAGTATAAATCTACAGTAACAATAAAGTAGAGACTACATTAATAAATTGCTGAAGTTTCACTACTTTGTTTCACTGTAGCAAAAGCCATTCTTTGTGCCGAACGCGCCTAATATTTGAATCATTTTGTTGTGTGTATATGAGCCAATGTATGTATAGCTACGCAAGCGACTTCTCCGGTTCAAGTTTATTTATGCTATACCAAGTGATAATCATACGAGAATATATTGCGTTACACACACACTGGAAAGAAAACTCTGTCAGCATCTGTTATTAGTGTTTCTCAACCAAGGTTTCTAGTAGCCTTATGCAGCCTAGTAGCCTTTCGCTCTGTATTTTAGTTATTTATAATCTCTTTGTGTTCAGAGTGATTTCTTATAGCTATCAAGAGCTAAATGAATGGCACATTTGAAATTGTTAAATTTCAATGTTAACCATGGCTTATCCCCATAATGTAGCACATAAATTAGCTTGAGTATGATGTGTACAGGCTTCTGATATTACTGTAGAAAATCTGGAAGATTTGTTGTACGATTATGAAGGAGATCTTTAGTACTTTCGTAGCAGTGACGTGTGCTGGTCTACAGATGGCATGTTAGCTACTCCATTGTTTGGGAAAATGGCGGGTCAAATATGGGTGATGCGGATCAGCTATCCCTCTTTACGGAAAACAGTTAAATGGTTTAAAAAAAAAAAAAAAAAAAAAAAAAAGGATTTTTATACCACTGGGTGTAACTATGCACAGTTGTTTAGTAATTTTCAGAACTGTAAATTCATGCAAGATATTCATCTACCTGTACTTGCGCGTATAAAGAGCTTGTAACCTAATTGAGTATTGTAATACTCAGAGGCCTCTTTATACTAGGGGGTAGGAAATTCACCACGACATCACACCTCATACTTGAGAGAAAACACTTTCCTAAAAGGATACCACCCACAACCAAAAAAGTCGCAACCATTTCAAAAATGTGTAGTGTGTTGCGAAAAAGAAGTTCGCAAGGAAACCAATATTATTTGGTGTGAATCTGCAAATGTGCCCTTGGGTGTTTATCTAGTTTTGGAGGTTACAATTCAAAAAGAAACCTTTAAGGGCACATTTACATTCCTTATAGAACTAATTTAAATTTATTGTAAAATAGCAAGATTAAAATAATTGGCGTTAAATGAGCATTAAATGCATGTATGTGCAGGACGTCTATACACGTCCATATCGGTTTGGGGCATTTTAACTTGGACGTCATATGACGTCCATATCGGTGAAAGGGTTAAAATCCATAGGTCAGAGCTGATTTAATTCAGCCTCCAGACTAATAATGGACACCCTTTTTATGCCCTTGCACCCTGAAAGATAACCTACATCCTGCCTCAGTGATAAAAATGCATGTGTTAAATTAAAACTGTCATCTGTCAGCTTAAAGGCTTTAACCCTTTAACTGATACGGACGTCACATGACATCCAAGCTAAAATGCCCCAAACCGATATGGGCATGTATAGACATCCTGTGCATACATGCATTTAATACCAATTACTTAAACCTTCCTATTTCACAATAAATTTAAATTATTTCTATAAGGGATGAAAACGTACCCTTAAAGATTTCAGCTCTTCTTTAGAACAAGTCCCCCAACAAAATTTTGTCTAAGTCCAACATCGGAGGAACGCACGAGCGCTGACGGAACCTGCCGAAGTGACATGCACCGACGTTAATAGCAGAAAATTTTCAACACTGCCAACATGGATCTAACAACTTTACTACTTTTAAAAAGTTAACTTTCGATATTACTTAAATTACCTTTTCTTATCTATATTTACAAAAGAATAATCCTATATGACTTATGACGTAAATTATAGAAAATAATCAACAAGTAATCTACATATACATTTAAAACAAGAATAAAGCTGTAGTCAATGAACATACACTGCACGACAGTTTGCTCGTAATACAGCTTGCTGGCAAAACTGAGCACTTGCGCAGGTGGCAATTTCGTTTTTTCAAACCATGTACCTTTAGTGATAGACTTCGAAAACTGCTTATTATATCCTCTCCTGCAGGAAAATACTTGGAATTTCCGCCCCCGTTTTGTTACAGGATGTAGGATGGCATCGGACTCCCGGCACAACATCCTAGTTCTTAATAAACTTTCATCATACAAAAACTGCATGCACTTTTCCTCATTTTCGCATAAAGGTGCAAGATCGATAAAACAAATTGAGCTGCTGGTTTCAGATTGAACTTCCACCTAACAACTTTCTATACTGAATGCCAGGGCCATGACGGAAAATTCATTTTCAGATTTTGCAGTTAAGCTGCTACCTTGCGAACAGTGAAGTTTCGAACATCTGCAAAACAGATGCTTGGGTAATGGTGCAAAGGTTGGCAACAGAAGCTTATGCCAATAACCGTGTCAGGAGCAATACAACTGCATGGCCACTTCGGCAGGTTCTGCCAGCCCTCGTGCATGCATCCAATGTTGGACTTCAGACAAAATTTCTTACGAGACATGTTCTAAGGAATATCCAAGATTTCTTTTTGAATTGTGCACCTCAAAACCTGGATAAACACATAAGGGCACACCTTCAGATTCACACAGCGAACTTCTTTTTTCCAACATACTAGACATTTTCAAAATGGCTATGACTTTTAGTTCTTGGTGGTACTCTTTTAGGAAAGTGTTTTAACTCAAGTATGAGGGGTGCTCTAGTGGTGGATTTCTTACTCCCAGTATGAAGAGGCCACTGAATATTATAGTACTCAAATAGGTTACGAGCTATTGATTACACATAAACCCAGCTAACATGCCATCTTGAGACCAGTACATGTTTTTTTCTTTCCCATTTATACCCCACCTTTAAGTACAATGGTCATATTTGGTAGCTGTTCTCCTTTGGAACACATCAATGGTGTTAACTCGTAATCATTGGGTTGTATAATGATATCACGCACACATTCACTCTCATGCATACTTCCAGACTATAGGGAAGATGGGGTATAACCTTATTTGGAGAAGAATTCAAACCCCAACCGGGAATTGAACTCGGGACCCCTTGCACAGCAGCAGGTGCTCTACCGAGTGAACTATCGGGAAGGTATGTAGGCTTAAAAATAACCTGTACATTGTCCAAATTCTCCTCTTAGGCCCTAAATTGCTTTTAAAGTCAGGGCTTCCTTCATCCTACTCGTATATATGTTTCCGTTTCAAGAGACACTAAGTCAGCAATAAAAAAAAGTGAAAATGTCAGTTGGATGTCAGAAGTTAGCTGTACACCAAAAAAATATAGGATATTCTTTAGAACATGTCCTGTAAGAAATTTTGTCTAAGTCCAACATCGGATGCATGCATGAGGGCTGGCGGAACCTACCGAAGTGGCCACGCACTTGTAGTACTCCTGACATGGTTATTGGCATAAGCTTCTGTTGCCAAACTTTGCACAATCACCCAAGCATCTGTTTTGCAGATGTTCGAAACTTCACTGTTAGCAAGGTAGCAGCTTAACTGTAAATCTGAAAATGAATTTTCTACCATGGCCCTGGCATTCAGTAAAGAAAGTTATTCGGTCAAAGTTCTATCTGAAACCAATGACTCGATTTACAAGTTTTATCGATCATGTGCCTTTATGCGAAAATAAGGAAAAGTGCATGCAGCTTTTGTATGATGGAAGCATATTAAGAACTAGAATATTGTGCTGGGAGGGCGATGCTGTCCTACATCCCATAACAAAACAGGGGCAGAAATTCCAAATATTTTCCTGCAGTTGAGGACATGAGCAGTTTTCGGAGTCTGTTGCTAAAGGTACGTGGTTTGAAAAAACGAAATTGCCACCGGCGCAAGTGCTTCTGATTACAGTTTTGCCAGCAAGCTGTCCTACTAGCAAACTGCTGTGCAGTGTATGTTCATTGACTACAGCTTTATTTATTTTTAAATGTAGATGCAGATTATTTTTCTTTTATTTTTTTGTGATTTACGTCTTCCACAGTTAAGTCACGTGGAAAGTTAAGTCATATTGGACAATTCTTTTGTAAATATAGATAAGAAAAAGTAATTTAAGTAATATCAAAAGTCAACTTTTTAAAAGTAGTGCAGTTGTTAGATCAATGCTGGCAGTGTTGAAAATTTTCTGCTATTGACGTCGGCAGGTTCCGTCAGCAATCGTGCGTGCTTCTGATGTTGGACTTAAGACAAAATTTTGTCAGGGGACTTGTTCTAAAGAAGAGCCAATAAATATATTTATTTGTCTATACATCTATTTGTGTTCAAGTTATTTTGACCACTTCACAAAGTTGATTCTTCACCAACACCTGAAGGAGCTGTCTTACGAGCAACTGTTGTGCAGTGTATGTTCATTGACTACAACTTTATTATTTACTTATTTATTCTTTTTTAAATGTATATTATTTTTTGTGTTTTTGTGATTTACATCCTTCACAGTAAGTCATATGGAAAGTTAAGTCATATCGGGACAATTTTTTTTAAAATATAGATAAGAAAACATAATTTAAGTAATATCAAAAGTTAACTTTTTAAAAGTAGTGTAGTTGTTAGATCAATGTTGGCAGTGATGAAAATTTTCTGCTATTGACGTCGGCGCATGTCACTTCGGCAGGTTCCGTCAGCGCTCGGGCATGTCTCCGATGTTGGACCTAGACAAAATTTTGTTGTGGGATTTGTTCTAAAGAAGAGCTAATATATATATATACACACATACACACACACACACACATCTATTTGTGTTCAAGTTATTTTGACCACTTCACAAAGTTGATTCTTCACGAACACCTGAAGGAAGTGGGTCATTTTCTTCCTCACTGCTACCTATAACCTAAACACCTCTCATAATCGCCTTCAATATCCAAATCGTGTCAAATAAAAGGTCTTTCAGATTTTCTCAAGTGATATTACGAAGCCTGTACAAATCCTACACAAGCTAATTTGCTGCATAAGATAAACCATGGTTAACACTGAAATTTAACAATTTCAAATGTGCCATTCATGTAGCTCCAGACAGCTATAAGAAATCACTCTGAACAAAAAAAGTGAATAAATAACAAATCTTGAGCAGAAACAGCAGGGTAAGAGTAGGGCGATTGGGTCAATCAGCTTATCCAACATTACACATATGACAACTGGTAGGGCAAAGGGAGGGGGAACATTCGGAGGGAGGGAATACTGTGCAGTGGCGGTGTACTCGCGGTAAATATAGTAGGCTAGCCAGCCTCAGCTCCGAAGGCAAGAAAGTGTTGGAAGTCCCTACACACACTATTTTTTTTCCCATCATTAAAGTATTTCAGGAATATAATTTAGCTTATTAAGGGATGTTACTTATGTGTGGGTGATCTATTCCTTTTGTCTCACGTTTTAAAATATATTTGTACAGCTATATTTAATGCATGGTGTAGCAGAAAATTAAAGTTTAATACGATTTATAAGTGTGCTTAATCCTAGTCACAAGACGTACGTGCACCGTTTTAAAGAAAAAGCGGCTATCGTGGGTTTTACTTGGGGTTGGTAGGAGTTAGAAAATCATGTAACATGGGTTTTAAATGAGGTGTGAGATTGATATTGGTTTTACTTGGGGTTGGTAGGAGTTAGATAATGTGTAACTATATTCCTGAAATACTTTCATGATGAAAAAAAAGTGTTTATGTGTAGGAACTTTAACATTTTCTTGCCTTTGGAGCTGAGGCTGGCTAGCCTACTATATTTACCGTGAGTACACCGCCACTGCACAGTATTCCATCCCTCCCTCCACCCATTCCCAATACTCGCCCTACCAGTTGCCATATGTGTAATGTTGGCTAAGCTGATTGACCCAATCACCCTACTCTTACCAACAGCTGCATAACACTACCAGAAACTTCAGTTTTTGAAATATGTAATAAGAGGCTCATGCAGATGCAGACTGAGGTTTGTTTCTTTCCAGCGAGTGTGTAATGCAACATACAATGATTATCCTTTAGTACAGCATAATCTAAACGCTAAAACCTTAGAACTGGAGAAGTCGCTTATGCAGCTGTACATACACTCGTTTGCATACAAAACAAAATGACTCCAATATTAGATGCATTCAACGCAAAGAATGGCTTATACTACAGTGACACAAAGTACTGAAATTTCAATGATTTATTAATACAGTGTCTATTGATACTGTGGACGTATACTACTTTTAACGGGCTCTAAGCCAGTTTTTGTTTCGTTTAAGTAACTTAATAAAGGCAGAAGATACGAATGTGTATTTATGAAGCATTTAACAATTTAAATGGCCATCGCTGAAGCAATTTAACTATCAAACAGCCAGAGCCCCCTTCCAAAAGTATAGCAATGCAGACGAACTAAGCCCCATTGAACGACAGCATTATGAACACTTAAAGCATTTTACACATAAAATTTATGTACCATTTAGTTACGTTAGTGCGTGCATCTCTACGACGTATACTCCAATTTTAAAAGTAAATATTTTCATGATTAATTTCTGATTAAAACAATCAACTTATTCAGAGCAACATAGCATACATCAGTAAAAATACTGGCTTCATATATCGTCAGTCGGCAATTCCTATCAAGAAATGGTTCATCATTTGTATGCTATGGTACTTGCAGAATGGAGTATTTGGATGCGCCATAATGGTTCATCACCACGTGTTTCAAAAGTTTCTCTTAAGAACATAAAACTATTCTAATTAGTCAAATTATTACTAACTTTGAAGTGATTAACATGCGGACACGTGGCTTTAACCTACCTACCATGGGAACGACAGGACCTGATGACATGTATTTTACAAGACCCGGAAAGAAAGGTCGGCCGGCCAGGTCCGCATAATGCTGCTTTAGCAACTCCTCTGAAGCCTGCAACAATAAAGTAGATTAACACCATCCCTATAAATTAATAATCGACACACGTGGAAACTGAATAGGTTTATAGTTATTTATAATTACCTACCCACATGAACTTCATTGCCACAAGTTTAAATCCTTTGGCTTCGAACCGTTTTATTATTTTTCCTATGATTCCCCTCTGGACTCCATCAGGTTTTACCATAAGAAAGGTCCTTTCCTTAACAGCAGCCATGCCTCTTGAAAAAAGTGAGAATATTGCTAGTACCGTACAAACCACCATCCGACGTTGGCAAGAGCGGCTGCCAAGAAGAAATCAACCTTGACGGTTAAATGGGTACTGTGCCAATTCCATTGATACACGCAGGACGAGAGAGCATTACGCTATAATCAGTTTAACGCGATTAGTGCTTAAACATTACGCCAATAGAGGGCACATCCTTTTCTAAATATGGATTAAATAAATCCACATAACTGTATAGATTTCGTTTAAATAAACAAAAAAGGTATATTTAACACGGATTTTCAATTCTCAAATCACCTATAATTTTTGCTTACATTGAAAAATACGAGCAAGTTGGACCAGAGCAATAATAGATGTCGCACTATGCAGGTTGGTTTCTCGGTCGATTAAAAATGTATTCATCAATGTTTAATCTCATGCAAACTTGAATTATAAACTAAATTAGTTTAAAGGAATTAATAAAAAGAGCGAATTGAGCACATGAGCATGTAGCTGAACTGATTAATGTCATATACTTATACAATTTTATCAAAGTTTTAAAGATGAAATTAATTCAAAAGGCCCATTGCCAACGTTTGGACATTTAGCGTATAGGGATTTATAGGAATACCAACAGAAATAGTTTTGGTTATATTTTGAAGGGAAAGGTTTGTAAACATGAGTGCCAAATACACATGGCTGCCGTTGGTTTAATGGAGAGGAAAAGGAAGAGTAATTGTGAACGAATATAAGATAAATAATTGTGTGCAAAGAATAAGAAATTAGTAAGTAATCGGTTTGATTTAAAGAATGTGCATTGAGTTAACAAACTGTACTCATTTGTAATTTATTCAGGCAAGACAAATGTAATGTTTATTAAATAGGTATGCTTAATAATATTTGTTTCATATCTTTATTTTCAGAAACTACACATTTTACGCTGTGAAAGTTTAAAGGTTCAACAAAATGTTTCACAACAAAAAGAGTTACGCGAAGAAGAAAAGGAAACTAGAGGACAGAACTGGAGGCAAGTGGAGAGCAAGCAAACGAAGGAAACATGAGGCAGAAGTATCCAAAGTAATTAACCCTTTGGGAGAACTTGCTAAACAGGAGGAAGAAAGGTATAAAAACATTAAGAAAAATGTTACACCATTATATGGTTTATAGGTAAAAAGTATTTTGATTGCAGAGTAAGAATATTCTAAGGTATATGAAATTCATCAAATGTATGTTGTAACTTTGGACTTGTTTGTACTTGGTTATTATTACCGATTTTTTTTTTTTTTTTTTTTTTTTTTACTACCGAACGACTCAGGAACTGTCATTCAATTTTCCTGCAAATGGCACTTTGTGTCTACAGCTGTTTTAAAATGCAAAGCTATTCTATTACTGCCAACATATAAATATCAAACACAGGTAAATGACTCGTATAGTGTATGAGTGATGAGGGGTCTAAGCTATGAAGAGTAGCCCAGGAAGGCTTTTTTTAATAAGAAGAGGAGTGAAGCAGTTGGAACTAAGCGGAAGAGTGAAGCAACAACAAAGCCTAGGCTTTAGGAGGGTAACTAAATCCCAAAGAAAAATATAGCAAATTTTGATTCTCATTTAGTGATTAACATCGTTTTTGATGTATTGTTGACTTCAAATAAAATACTTCTAACAAAGAACAACTTGACAAGCGTGCTAGAGATTCACATCTGAAACATGTGGTTGGAAATAGCTACATCCAGCAACAGAGCTGATTCCAGTTGTGCTTCTACTTTGTCATTCACCACCCGGAATCCTGACCTATGATTAGTTTAGGATGTCTGGTGGGTGAAGCTTTTCATGTGTCTTTTTGCACCAACTTAATCACCAGCTGTCAAGTGCAATGTGTCAGTGGCCCTGGTGATATTTGAACTTGAGTTATATTTAAGTAGCAATACCTGATACTAAATTTGGGGCCTCGTGTCTTGTACTCCAAAATGAGCCAGCCAGAAAAATTAAGAAAAAACCACCCACTACTATTACATAGAAGTAAACAGCAAAGTGATGTGAGCCAAAACACACACATATTATGTGCCCCATGATTATTAATAAATGTGCACCAAAAGGCTTTTTTTTTTTTTTTTTTTTTTTTTTTTTTTTTTTTTTTTTTTTTTTTTTTTTTTTTTTTTAAAAGGAAAAGCAACTTGGTAAAATATCTAGAAATCCAAGGATGCCTAGAACATCAAGATTATTTGAAGCCAAAGAATATCAATGTCAAGGAATCTAACAAAACCCATGAATCAGAAGAAAAAGAAGAGAAGAAAGAAAATGTCCATGACATCTAGAAGTTCCTAACAGTAGCATCAAGATAGAATTGTTAAAACTGTCAACATTTGCAATCTGAAAATTATGTAGAAAGCCATTAATTAAAGGTAACATTGCATGCATCTGTGAAGCTGTAGAGTAGTACAAATTAAATAAAAGAAAATTAGTGGAGAAATAGAACAATTAATGGACCTCACAGGAACACAATAATAGGCTCACCTTAACAAGTGAAAATAATTACTGGATAAATTAGTTTGAGGACCAATGAAAAACATAACTAAGCAAATATCTAGAAATCAAGAACAGCTTGCTGCTGAAATAAATACACATAGCCAGTTAGCAGCTGATATATAAATTTCAAAATAGAAGAAATGAAATTTGAGCAAATTAAATTTCAGACTTAAGCAATGAGTGATGTTAAGAATGTAATCAATGAAGTTAGACAAAATTGTAAACAATGAAATTGAGAAGGTAAAACCCAGCTTTGAGGAATATAGCTAATAGGTAGTTCTAACTGAAAGCTTAAATACTGTGAAAACTGAAGAAGAAATTGGTAAAAGTTAAACTAAATCATAGAAAAATCACTCTAGTGAGAAATTAAGCAAATTACAGAAGGTTGTCGACACACTTCATGTTCATGTGCCTAAAATGTGCATGACATAGTGAAATGACAATGGTGATAAACTGAATAATGAAAGAAAATGTACAGCAATTACCATACATCACAGACTTAAAAAATATATCCTGAAAACAAACATAAACGCTTGCAGAATGCATAGTTTTACCTAACAATGCATCTGCTCAAGCACCTACTGTCTAAAATTGTAAATTTGTTTATGGACACTCTTTAACAGCCTTGTTCTCAGTATCCATGGGAAACTGCTTAATTTTGCTCAGGGCTTCTTTATCAGACTTAGGTTCTTTTACATGCTTAAATCTATTACACAGAACCTTTGGCTTTACTTCTTTTCTGAAGGAAGCCATGCTGAGGATTTTTGCACATGGAAAAATCCATTTATCTTACAGTTTGAATCGGCAGCCTCAGGAAATTCCTCTAAGAAAGCAATAAATTGAAGACATAAACTACATTCCAATTCCAATATGCAAATTTATTCCAACTGAATTAATATTAAATGAAAGACAAAAACCATTAATACCAAACTTACCAGACACTATAACTGCAGCACAGAAATTATTATTCCAAGAGATCATTTTGCACATGAGAATCTCTCAAGAAAGCTAAACAAAGCAAGAGTAAAGTAAAATGAAGAAAAATGACACATAGTCCTTCAATAAGTAACAAAGTATTAATAAAGATCTCATGAATATCCAGAGTAAACAAGAAGAAATCAGCAAAAATGTATGTTGAACCATATAAAATTAACAAATTTGTAGGATATCATTATGAATTAATACAAGGGTTGGAACTTAAATAGTGGCAACACTGCTGTGGAGATGCTATGCAATGGAATCTAAATATTATCGCGGACTTCTGGGTCAATATGGCTGACGACAATGATACGTTGTGTTAATGTTGGTGATATCTTGAGCATCTAAGATAAGTTAGTACCCTTTGTGGTTTTTTTTATTTTTATAAATTAATCTATAAATTTACATAAGGCAACTTTTATATAGTTTAAATTAACAATATAATACTGCACTTTAGGGTAGGTAATCATAATGGAAGGACTTGTAATCTCATAATTCAGGATGTAGAATTTTATAATGAGGGTAATTCATAGTTGGATGATAACACTAATAGTAATAAAGGAATGGGCAGTCTACATAAAATACAAGCAATAGGATATAATTACAAAGATTTAGGACCTTATGTGGTAATCATAAATGGTAACCAGGGTAACGTGAACAAAATCCATCCAATGAAATTTGGTAGGATGATTTATGAAAGGGGTTTTAAGATTGAAAAGTTAATATGGAAGAAATAGGTTGGAAATACACTTCAGTACTTATATCAAAGCATATGAATTCTTGGAATCTTAAGTTTGATGACAAATTTCATACCAAAAGTTACATACCTTACTACAATTGTATCACAAAAGGATTAATTAAAGGAATTGATATTGATATTATGGAAGAGGAACTGATAAAAAATTCTGTAAATGATGGTACTTATGAAATGTTAAAAGCTTATAGGGTTTCAAGAAAAATTGTGGATGATGAGGGTAAAGTTACAATGGTACATACTAAAACAGTAGTGTTTACTTTTAGATCTCAGCTTTTACTTGCAAGAGTATTCATATATGGTATTGCGTGCCCAGTATCGTAATTTAAGGAAAAATCTTTTCAATGTAAAAAATGTTTCAGTTTTGGTCACTCAATGAAATGGTGTAGAAATAATCAGGTATGCAAAAAATGCAGTAGAGAATATCATGTAAATCATTGTTCCTTGGATAAAGTTTGCTGTGTCAACTGTGAAGGTGAACATAATGCTGAATCACATGAATGTCCAACATTTCAATTGGAAACAAAAATTTTGGATACTATAAATAAAATGAGAGTATCGAGATTGGAAGCTATCCATGTGGTAAAAAACAAGCATACCTGTAGAAGTAGAGAAGGTTAATCAAAAAAATAAAGTAATGGGGTTAAATGAAGAATTGATTTTCCCAAATGGCAGAGCTCCTAAAGTAGAGGAAAAGGTGAATAGTATTATTCCTAAAGATATTTATACTGGACCAGTGAGCAATAATGATAACATGTAGGTTACACCATATGTAAATGAGAAAACAACAGGAAACAAAGATGCAACCTACGTAACGGCTGTTCCCAATAAATCAATAAATCCAAAGGAGGAGATAACAAGAAAATTAATCATAAGTACACAAACTCCACAGAAAATAGGGGATGTATCTAAATTGTACATTATGAGTTGGAATGCTAGAAGCCTAAACACTAAAAGACAGGATTTAATCAATTTTATATCACAGCGTGATATAGGCATATTTCTTATTACTGAAACTTGGTTCAAAGCTGGACACAAATTTAAACTTAATCATTACAAAATAATAAGGCTTGATAGGAAAAATCAAGGTGGTGGAGTGATGATAGGATACAGAGAACATCTAATTGTAAACGATTATTCAGTTATGGAAAACACAGACAATAATCTACAGGGAATTGTGATTCAGGTTGAATTAAACATATTTAATATATATAAAAATCCAAATATATATGCTACCAATATCTTTTGGAACAACTTTTCAGCTTCATAATAATGAAAGGACCATAATATGTGGGGATTTCAATTTCAGTTATATTCAGAAAGATGGAAGCAATTTCCCAATTGTGACTTTGTGGGTTCGTAGAATTAAAAGGCCGAGTTGCAGAAATTAAAAATCTCCTTTATTTCCGTAGAGATACACTGTTCAATTCTCACGTAACAACATTACATCACATAATAACACAATCTTCCAAGGTCGATGACAATAACAAACCGTGACAGCTGATTACATTAGCTCTCGTTACATCAACACTCTTGTTACACAACTGACTCATCACTAGCCATGGCTTCTTTTTATACACCCATTCATGAATTCCAGACTGTTATCAAATTTTCTCTAAAATGTCACCAGATAAAACACGAATGTTCTAGAATGTGACTATATCGGTGCCGGCAAGTCTTTCACCTCTTTGATAAACTATCCGTCTCTTGTTTATCGGCGCTATAGTTAATTGCTTATGCAAGCCGGGTTCGCGACACTATTTTAAATATACCATTTGTTAAATGGATGGCTAATTTAAATCTATATGTAATCTATATGTATTAAATGAGAAATACCTACCCGATTGGGGTCAGGAAGCCAATTGGATACTTCTCCAGATCTAAGTTTTTTATTTGTTCCATTAACATTCCCCACCTTTAACTGCAATGGTCATATGCGCAGCCATTCTCCTTTGGAACATATCAAAGGCATAACTCGTATTCGTTGGGTTTTATTCATTACATCATGCACACATTTGCGTTCTCATTCATACTCCTAGACTCTGGGGAAGATGAGGAATTATCTTGGTTGGAGAAAAATCCCCACCCCCACTGCTGGGAATCGAACCCGGGACCCCTAACATGGCAGGCAGGTGCTCTACCGACTGAGCTAAGGGGCCAGCCAGATCTAAGTTTTGTTTTGAAATAGTTGGTGAATAATGTTCACAAAGACACTATGGGCAGCAATCATTTCCCAATTCTAAGTAATTTTGGTACTCAAAAGAGTAAAGTTACAGCTAAATTTCTTAAAACAAGAAACAAAATCATCAGCTGGAATTTATTTGATTCTCAAGTCAATGAGAATTTAAAGAAAATAAAACATCAAGGAGAAACAAATATTTAATCAATTCTATAATGTGAAATATAATTTTTAGATACAAATAATCTCTCAATTATCAGATTAACAAACTTAAACCTCCCAGATAGCTTAATAAAGAAGGCAAAAGTCCTATTTTTCAAAGACAAGAAAAAATTAAGACATTTATTAAGAACAAAAATTTTAATAATTTTTTAGAAATGAAAAACCAGATAGCAAAAAGTAAGAAGATATTATATTCCAAGAGAAGTAATTGGTTTCCTTTCTGTAATTCACTATCACTACAAAATAAAAATATGAAGCAAATATGAACAGAGATAATATCTTTTTTAAAAACCCAGAGAAAATAACTTTATTCCCATTAATGACAACAGTGAAATGCAGTTAAGTTCTTTAAAGCAAATTGTACTAGATTTTGTGGCTCCTGATTTTAGGGTAGAAGTGGAGGTTAACCAAAATTAGAAAGATCAGGTGGGAAAATGTGATTTAGAGAAAGATATAGAATTGAGATAAAATGCATTGTTCAGAAACACTAAAATAACACTCCTGATCAAACATCTAGATATTAATGGCTTAAATTTAATTAGGAAGAGTTACAATTGCATATTAAATTCTGGAGAAATACCACAGATACAGAAAAACTTTTATATCATACCAATTTTAAAACCTGGGAAAAATCCAAAGGAACATAAAAGTTTATAGACCTATTGCGCTTTCTAGTGTCCTAAGGAAGATTTTTGAGAAAATATTAACTAACAGAGTTATTTTCTTCTTGGAAAGATATGGAATTTGGCTTAAAATTCAGTATGGATTCAGGAATTCTAGCCATTATAATCACAGAAATTCACAATAGCTTCATGGAAAATGAATATCTATTAGCTACCATCCTGGATTGTAATTCTGCATATGACTCAGTACAATTTATTATCCTAATAGCAATATTAAAAGAAATCAATGTTCCTGGCAAAATAAAGAAATGTGTGGTAAATCTGTTATCAGATAGAGTAATATCATTACATCCAAAATACCACTCAGAACAGGTTAGGCAAGCAAATATTAGTCTTCCACATGGTTCATTATTAAGCCCTATATTATATGTGATGTACACTATGGCTATTTCTTCCAAACTTAACTCTACAATCAAAGGATTAGCCTTTGCGGATGATATGCGCTGTACTCAAAATGTCCTAAAGATAAACTGGACTCCAAAATTCAAGAATTTCAAAGCACTATTAAGGAAATTTTAAAAGTTGTAGAGAATTTAGGAATTAGTATTAACCCTACTAAAAGTAATGGAATGATTTTCAAGAAAGGAAGAGCCTACAAAAGAAAACTCTGAAAATTGGAAACCAAGAAATTATTGCAAAAACTAATATGAAATTTTTGGGTATGTATTTGGATCATAAATTATCATGGAAACAACACCTACAGCATTTAAATAATAAACTAGAAAGTATATAATATGTATTTAAATATGTATCTGGTTAGAAATGGGGAGCATATATCTATACATTAGAAATCATCTTTAATCATCTTGTGAACTCAAGACTGGAGTATGGATTAATTTTGTTGGAAAATACCAGAAAAAGCCATGTTAAAATTGAAGTCTACTATTTACAAAATTCTCAAGATATGTTTAGGAATAAATGGGAACCCATCAAGAGCATTAGTATTTCAAGAAGTTAATTTTGAACCAATTAAACGTTGACAGTCAATGTTATCATGCAAATTTATTGGTAACATGATATACCATTTGGAAGAGAAGCTAATGAAATTAGCATATACCACAGTTAAAATAGATGAAGCAAAAAGTGAATATTTAAAGACAAATTTTGTGCTAATGTACCTTCTACTTAAATACAAAAAGATGATTCAATAAAATGGTTTCCCAAGATTACCTTGCTGTTATATATGCTGGGAGAATTTATTTACGCAGATAGACATTAATTTAGAGATCTTCTACAAAGATGGTATAGGAATAACACAAAGTTTCTATCAAGTCATAGAACATTATCCCACAAAAGAATGGAGTCATATTTACATTGACGGTTCCAGGGACACCGAAATGGGTGTAGGAGCAGCTGTATATAATGGTAATAATGAGAATGTTTCTGCATATTCAGCAAAGCTGATTGTCCTTCGAGCTGCTATCGTATATATTTTGGATAACAATATAGAAAAAGCTATAATTTGTTGTGATTCCAAAAGTGTATTAACATTTAATAATTTAGAACTCAATTCCAATCTCAACATAATTGAAATTGATGTCAAAAATAAGATTTACATAGCGCAAAAGAAAGATATTATAATAAAATTCTTTTGGAGGACACAAAAACATAAGAGGAAATATCAAAATTTTAACTGTATGGAGCACCACAGTGAAGCGAAATCATTTTCATCAATATAAAACATTTAACCTTTAATTAACATCTCCTCAGCTTGTTGTGAACATGTGAAGAGTACGCCCAACTCCTTCAGTAAACACTGCACAGGAATTGAAAGCATTTCTACAACAATGGAAAATAATTGTGTACGACAAATCCTCTTTCTCTTGCTTTACCACTATAGAGCAGCCTGCAATAACGCAAGTGTCACTGTATTATTCTTTCCTTTTAATTTCACCAGAATCATTAGCCTACTATTCGTGAATTTGAGTTTGTTATTGTGACAGACATCATCTGTTCGTGCATATTCCAAGGATATGCAGACAGCAGTGTACACGTGTAACTTCAAGAATTGATGCTGGGTTCTGCTCGAAGGTACTAGAAATCGCTGAGATTGCAGTTCCAGCATGAATGAGAACATTCTGGTATTGCCATAGTGTTATATAAGAGTATGGACAGCACATGAATGAGTTGTGTAACAGTCACATTGAGTTAGCAAGTGAAATGGAGTTAGTACTTTGTTACATTACTAAACGAGTGTATTACTAGATTTTACCGTGCCAAGGTGTTCAGTGCTCGATTTATTGTTATGGCTCAGGAAGTTAAACAAGATTTTATAGACACAGATGGAACTGTTTGCAATTCAGGAATTTTGTTAGATGAAAAACACCAGCAAGATCACATCAAACAGCACATTTCCAGTTCTATGCATCAAATGAACAAGACTCTTCAGGCAAACAAATCGTGGCAACCTCTATTATGAAATACGTTTCAACAGAGTTCTTCAAAAAGTCAACATTTTAATAAATCAACATTTAGCTGTATGCAGCTCTAACACAAGCAGGAGTTCCTCGCAATAAGATGAACCATCCAGCCTTCAAGGGATTTCTTTAAAAAGTACACAAAGATGTCAATGCACAATATACATAGTTCTCAATGAGAGTACTTGAAGAAAAAACTACATGGAGTCTATCGAGATTTAATTGTATTGGAACACCACAGTGAAGCAAAAAATTATTAAATTTTAGATGAGTCGTATTTCTTACACATCTACTTCACTTTCGTACCTATTTTGAGGACATGTTTCGCGGGAAATCCCGCTAGAAGAGAATCCCACATTTCAGTTCATCACTAAATCAACAGATGGCAGCAACAACCCCAGAATTACCCACACCGCTGGATCTAGCGTCAGTCGCACAAGAGCCGTAGATGCAAACGAAGATTTGCGAAACATGTCCTCAAAATAGGTACGAAAGTGAAGCAGATGTGTAAGAAATACGACTCATCTAAAATTTAATACATGGAGTCTGTTTACCAAGAAACCATATAAAGAATCAAGGAGGAAGTGTATTATTGCGATGTGGGAATCATTGTGGATGAAACCATAGATTCAATGGAATGATATGTTTTGAACATTTTAGTTTTTCCCGTAGCAGCCCATGTTGTTAAAAAAAAGTGAGCTGCAGAAAGTCAATGCAGTACAGTAATGCAATCAATTGTGGACTTTTGTCAAAAACTCTGGCCTGCTGGTATCAAATTTGAAAAACTTCTATTTGTGGTTATGGACCAGGCTCCATAGATGGTTTCAGTGTTAACCAATTGAAACCTTTATTTCTTAGTTGAAGCAGCGACGTGCTTGGTTCATGCCTTCACAGGGTTTGTGAATCCATAAGGAATGAATACAATATCTCAAATCAGTTCATCTCTGCCCTGAAGAAGATTCTGCTGAAAGCTCCGAATCATGTTGTCTGCAAGAGAACCACTAGTCTGCCCCTTCCAAATTTCCCAGTCATTACTTGCTGGGGATCTTGGATCGAGTGTGCTGCTATGTTGTGTGAAAATTTTGACAAAATTAAAGAGTTTGCGCTTTCTTTGGATCCAGTTGACACGGGCAATTTCCAAGGCACAGCAACTTCTGTTAACGGAGAAAATACATAATTTGCAGACAGAACTGTATTGTGTCCATAGTTACAAGTACTTGACTGCAGCTGTTTAACTATTAGAAGAAAAAAGTTTGGGAAAGGAGAAACAGTAGGATATTTTTACTTCCGTGAGGGAGCAGTTAGATGGCTTTGCCAAAGACATTCTGTCTGCTAATAGAAACAGACTTTTAAAAATGTAGAAATGCTTAATGTCTTGAATTATTACAGGTTCATGTGCTTTCCTTTTGATAGTGATAATTTGATGTACTTGTTTGTAATTCAATAAATTAGAATAGAGGGAAGAGAAATTTTGAATTAGTTGAATAAACCAGCACCTTATTATCTTTTTTTTTTTTTTACCTTATTTGAACACCTTTTCCCTTTTTTCATCTGAAATTTTTACCTAAATATCCCAACCCTGCTAATAACAGATAAGCAATACACATATAACAATAAAATATAATTATTTGCCACAAATTTCACTTATCTTTTTAAGAAAATTGATGAACTCTCCACAAAAATTATTCACATCTTCAGTAACTCTGTTTATTCCTGTTGTTATTGTTACAGGCGTTATGTGGCAGATAATTTATACTACGAAACTCTGACAATAAAACAGACTTAGACAGAATTGATTGGCAGTTTCAAAATTTATTACTCGATTTCTATTTTTTAAAATAATACTTTTTTCCTAAACCATTAAATTGATCAGACCATTTAATTGCTTTAATAATTTAATTTCTGGATTTATTTCATGCAGAAATAACCAAAAATAATCTGCCATAGCTGATTTATCATCTGTTTTTAACTTAATATTTCTAAAATGTTCCTTCATTCTGGTTTCTTAATTACGTTTGGTCATTCCAATGTAAACCTGGTCACAATCCATACAGTTAAATTGATAAATGCCAGATTTTTTACTATTGGAAATTTTATCTTTTTTAAAAAAAATTAGTACATGTTTTATATTGTTTATTTTGAGCAACAAAATTATACCAAATTCTTAAAAAAAATCTGTGAAACTTTTTATTACCCGAAGGATGGTAAATAAGTTTTTTAACATTGTAATCATCTTTTATCTTTTAAGAGTAGAAACATTTCTATTCTTTTAAATTTAATTATTCAGTCTTTTCATGTATAAAATCTTTATTAAAACCATTAATTAAAGCAGTATTAATAATGTTTATACTCTATATTAAATTCTCTTTATTTAGGGGTATATTTGTTAATCTGTAAATTAAACTATTAAAAACAGCAAATTTATATGAAAAATTGCAAATATAGAGAAATATACACTCAAGTTAATGTGTTTATATCCTCTTAAATTCCTCTTTATTTAGGGGTATATTTATTAACCTTTAAATTAAACTATTAAAAACAGCAAACAGCAAAAAATTTACCTACCATCTTTGGGCTAATAAAAGGTTTCAAAATTTTTTTTAAAAAATTTGATATAATTTTGATTCCTTAAAATGAATATAATATAAAACATTTACTAATTTTTTCTGAAAAAGATATAATTTCTGACAGTAAAAAATCTGGCATTTATCAATTTAATTGTTTGGTTTGTGACTGAATTTACATTGGAAGGACCAAATGTAATTTAGAAACCAGAATGAAGGAACATTATATAAATATAGATATAAATAGATCGATAAATCAGCCATGGCAATCATTTTTGGTCATTTAACCATAAATTAAATCCAGAAAATATTGGGAGAAAATATTTATTTTAAAAAATACTGCCAATTAATTCTGTCTTTAAGTTTGTTTTATTTCCAGAGTTTGGTAATACAAATTATTTGCCGCCTAGCGGCTGTAACGATAACAGGAATAAACAGAGTGACTGAAGATGGAAAAAAATTTCACGGAACTAGTTTCTCAAATTCTGTGGAGAATTTAAAAAAAAAAAAATAAGTGCAGTTTGTAACAAATAATTATATTTTATTGTAATAATGATTGCATGTTTCCTTCCAGATTTCCTCTTAATCATTATTTCATTTCTTGTATGAGTGTCCACAGCTTGTTGTGCTGTATGCAATAAGAAAGGGAGTTAAGCACTCTTAAAAATTGTGTTTTCCCTGTAAATATGCTAGTGTGATGTAACTAATTAAAATGCATTATTATGATGTGTTTCCTGTCAAAAGCTGAAAATTATTCCCTTTGTTGCATTTTAAAATTTAAACTTTATATTTTTATATTGTCATAATTGTACTACTACTTAATGTATTGGTTTTTCCTTCTTGTGAATAATTCAGATTTCTTGAGTTATTTGTTATTGTTTTTTCAACAAGAAATACAGGTGCTTGGTAGCAAATCATATGTTAAGTAAAACAGGCATATTAAAAGAAGATTATTGCTGCTCCTATATAGCTGAAATAAAATGCATGTTCTTTGTTTGCAGATTGGAAAAGCTTGTTTTAGGTGATGGCGCTGATCTTTTCCTTGAAGAAGCAGGAGTTTCCTCATATGACTTGGAGATGGAAGATTCAGGTGTGGATGAAGGAAATTCCAGTAGTAGTACACCAATGTCTGATACATTGGGCTCACCTCGGCATCAGCCTGCATGGCATGATGAGGATGATGACAATTTTAAGTAAGTAAAGATTTAAGCTAGAGTTTGTTATGAGAGGAAACTTATCCCATTTTTACAGTTTCCATTCTTTTTAGTATTTTTTAACATCCAAATCAAGAAAAAAGTGAAGTAATTGGGCAGAATAAGTTCACTGATGATATGATGACAATGATTATGATGATACCAATGATAGTTTAGGGATCAATTTCTCATTGATTTAGTAATCCTTTGAAACTTCTAAATTATGTGTCTGCATATTAAATGAAACCAACACCCTTATATTTCTATATTTCATCTTGGGTGAAAACATTGTCCATTTTATTGAAAGATATACTTCTTTACATTTACACTATTTGTAACATATTTGTCCAGTTCCATGACGTACCATCACCAATTGCTAAATACTCTAGAAATGAAAAGAAACTACAGAAATGTTAAAAAACAATAGGTTAGTATAGCTCTGAAAGAAGTAGGATAGAAAAGTGTATTGTTGTGAAAACGTTGACAAAGGTTTCAAGTAATCCATCAGATTAATGCTTTGAAACTAGTGAGATCTCATCCCATGAGGAGCATTTATATTTATTCAGTTTTAAATTCATCAAAGGGAGGGAGAGAGAAATGTTTTTCACTTTCTCAAAAATCACCATACAGTTTTGGTTAAAATAAAATATATAACTGATATTAGTGTGCCAATTCCTTTTTATTAATGTTGTCCAATATTAAGTAATATCGGATAATGAATGAAATGGATGAAATGTTGCTCAATTGGGCCGAGGGTCCATAGAACTTAAGAGCTCATCTAGATAACTTACCCTGACAGAGATTAGAACTTGGGACCTCTTGAATGTGAGGCACATGTGCTCTCACCTTTGCTACAGAGGCAGACATTAGGATGCCAAATTAAATGTTTTATGTGTAGATCTTGATTATTCTGAATGATCATTGAAGTTATCTTCATACTATAATTTTATTAAACGGTAAATATAAGATGTATAAAAGCTTACCACATGAAAAATGTAGAATTTATTAGCATAGATAATTTATATCAAATAAATTTTTTCATAGGTTTAGTTTTAGTTGATTTCAAATATCCCATATTTTCTGACAGTCATACTTAAAATTTGATAACTTTTTATGCTTTTTGCGGTAAAAGCTGTTATAGCTATATATCCAAATAGTGTTTCTGCATCTAATGTCTAACCAAAAGCTTATTTTAAATAGTTATAAATAAAAGAATTGTTAAAAGTGTAGGTAATTTCATGTTGAAAGACTTAAAATTGGGTCATACCTTTAAAAACTTGAAACTTTACTCATGTCCATTTAAAATATCAGGAACATTTTTGAGACTGTTGCAGTCCCATCCTCAGCTGATTAGCAACTGGTCACTATCATCACAATTGGTTGTCATCTGGATCTCTTGTAATTGGCTCTCTGTCTTGGAAGATTTTTTACATACGTTCAATAGACCATTCACTGATGGCAAGTCAAAATTTAAAATATTGGAAGTTAAAGTTTAGCAGTCATGGTTTTAAGAATTTCCTTTCTGATATGGTGGTTATCATTCCATAAATGAAAAGCAACTGCTGATTTTTCTGTTTTTTTTTTTTTTTTATATTTTATGTTCCTTTGGTGTTCTGTTAATCAAGTTTTTAAATTTCTTTTCGTCAAACCAATATAAAATGTGTCTCAATCCTCATAATCTATTCTATGTATGCCTGATTTTTCTTCTGGTGATATTGTGTTTTTTAAGGAATTATTTAACAACTTCTTGAGTGAGAAACTGTTTTGTGGTGCTATTTTGATGTCATAATCTTTAAATATTTGTTCAAACTTCGAAAATGCCCAAGGAAGAGTGAATTTTTTGTATTTCCAGTTTTTATTTATCTTTTGAAGAGTAGTGATCAGTTTTAATTACTTTTGCTTACAGTCCCGATTGATCATTTTTTTTTGGTTGAGTTTGGGCTGAAACAATTTTTCTGTGTTTTATTTAAAATATATGCAAATTCCTCATTATATTGTTTTTGATCTAGAGGTATGCTGTTAAGTGTCTGAATCAAGTTTTGAAAGGTATTACTCAATTTTAAGTATTTCAACATAAAAACTTATTGTTTGGTTTGGAATCATTCCTGTTCCTAATCCTTATTTCTTACAACCTTGCCTCCCTGACATGTATTCTTCCATTGCCTTCCCCTTTTCCCTAATTGGCTAAGCTATCTTTGAATGACAATGTACGTCCTGTGGCAAGTATTGCAGTGATATTTTTGTAAACATTGTCATGACTACCAATAAATGCACGAGTAAGCTCAATCCTCATGTTAAGAATTAATAGGCATTCCAAAGAGAATAACTCATGTAATATATGTAATTCATTGGGTTATTGAAAATGCAAATTTGACAATTCTCTTTGGATATATTAGGATGTAACATGTTAAATAAGGAACTAATTTTTACCACACAACCTACAACTAATGTGAAATAATTGACTTGAATAAGGGCAAGGCTATGTAAAAGAGACCTTAGATAAAAATATATATTGTAAATATCATTTTGCATTAATTTTTATGTGAATTATATACAAATTCACCAGTCCATAGAGATGGTTAAGTGGAAGTGACTGATCTAAACAATATTTACGAAACTGATTTCAACACAATTCCTTGAAATTTTCATCAGTTTTCTTAAAGATAAGTGAAGTTTTGTCACAAATAATTATATTATGGGTGGTATTCATATAACATTTTTTAATGTTGATTCTATCTGAAGTGGAGTGAAGAGAGGCCACAAATACTGATCTAATTGCTCTTTAAGCTCTTAGTTGATATAATTCATTACATTTGTACAGTATTTTATGCAGACATACCTCAACCCTACTTCAAAGCAATAAAGAAAGGAGAGAAAGATCAGGCTGCTAGATAAATTTTGGATTCAAGCTGTCATTTCATAATCTGTGAACTATTACGCCTACACATATTCTTGTCACTCACAAATACATGTTGGAGAGCACCAAGATAAATCGCAGAGGTACACCATTACTAGATTTTATTTTAAATAACCTAGTAGTATTAAACATAGGGAACGAACTTACCTTTGTGACACAAAGAAAAAAATAAGTTTTTGACATGCTTTTATGATCTCTGAGCACTGATTAAGAAGTGTTATGAGCCTGATGAATAAGTTCTTTCAGACCACAGAATGGTGGAAATCAATCCTATGGATAAGATTTATATCGTAATCTGCTGTATATCAATTGTGTTATAATGTGTAAAGTCATTGAAGGGCTGCATAAAGTAAGTAAAACCTATTCTAAGAGACACTCGCAGACATCAAGGCAGTCTTGAGCAAATTAACGAGACCTTTATAATCTCATGTGACAGTTGTCCATAAACAGTTGAATTGTTTGATCTAGAAACCTCTCATGTGCATATATTGTAATTTTTCAGGAGAAGGAAAAAATTAAACTCTTAGTATTTTAGTTAATTGATGGAAATTAATCATTTCTCCACACTAGCCATTTATAGGTTAAGGTTTTTGATGGATAGAGTCGACATGAAAAATTCAATGCCATGGCCGGGATTTGAACCACGGATCTCCTGGTTTCCATCCAGTCGCTCTTAACCTTTGAGCTACAATGGCCAACATGCAATCCTGACATTAAATTCTCCATTTGACTTGTGTATTTCCCCGGTAGACCACTAGGGGCTCTCGCATCCGAGATGCACCATTTGTGGCGACTTACTATTGTAAGTACTTGAGTCCCAGGCTTCATCATTTAATAATTATTATTTCAGTTAATTGATGGAAATTAATCATTTCTCACACTAGCCGTTTATAGGTTAAGGTTTTTGATGGATAGAGTCGACATGAAAAATTCGATGCCATGGCCGGGATTTGAACCACGGATCTCCTGGTTTCCGTCCAGTCGCTCTTAACCTTTGAGCTACCATGGCCAATGTGCCGTCCTGACATTAAATTCTCCATTTGACTGGTATATTTCCCCGGTAGACCACTAGGGGCTCTCGCATCCGAGATACACAGTTTGTGGCGACTTACTATCATAAGTACTTGAGTCCCAGGTTTCATCATTTAACCGGGGAAATGATGTCCTTCTTGCAATGAAGCGTTATCTGTACGACATGTGCTGCTAGAGTGTTTTCACCTAGCAGACCTTAGGACATCTCTGCAGCTGCCGGCCAGCTTTGCAGAAATGCTAGCAGACGATAACACAGTAGTGCAGAATGTTTTTAGGATTTAGTGAACAAAATATTTTTTATCTTTTATATATTTTTTATATATTAAAATATTATCTGGCTTTTGCCATGACAAGATTTTTAAAGGGTGCTGATGACCGCCGTAGTTGAACGCCCTTATACACATCATCATCACCTTAGCCTATAAACGGCTAGTGTGGAGAAATGATTAATTTCCATCAGTTAACTAAAATAATAAGAGTTAAATGATGAAGTCTGGGACTCAAGTACTTAAGTCGCCACAAACAGTGTATCTTGGATACGAGAGCCCCTAGTGGTCTACCAGAGAAATATACAAGTCAAATGGAGAATTTAATGTCAGGACGGCATGTTGGCCATGGTAGCTCAAAGGTTAAAAGCGACTGGACGGAAACCAGGAGATCTGTGGTTCAAATCCCGGCCATGGCATTGAATTTTTCATGTCGACTATCCATTAAACTCTTAGCTTATTTGTTACAAATAGAAATCCACTGGACCTATGTAAACTATATGGAGAGCATATGCTTATTGTAAGTTTGTTAGTGTTTATCTCTGGACGATTACAATTGTTGAAATAAGGGATTTTTGTTCAAAATGTATATTATTTCTATAAGAAAATACATTTTAATATAGTTGAACGTTAAACATATTACACAAGTATATAGCTCTGTCTGAAGTAACTCATTACTTCTCTTGAGCCACATAAGTGCATCTGGAATATAAATGTGTGTAAAGTGGTTGAATTTCTGAACCATCTCCTAGGTAAGCTTTGAATTTTTTCAAATATGTCTGTTAATATAACTGAGTATGGATGAACAACATTGTTGGGATCCTTTTACCTACTGTTTCATCGCATGTGTACAGTACAGGCTTGTCAGAATTTATATTATCAATATTGAAAACATCGTAAATAAGCTGGTGCAAGTAGAATGTGCTTTGAATTTGAGATAATTGGAAGCATCAGATTTACATGTGATCCATGCAAATTCTGCAATCTTCATGGTCTCTGCACACCTTTTTTCACATGGTCTATTTTCTTATAAAACTTGTCGGCTCTTCGAGTGTGAACTATTTGCTATGCTACTGAGCATTGTCATTTAAGCTGAGGCCTTTTATGTTTACTTTTAATACTTCACAAACAGGTATCAACCTGGGTATGTTTAAATTTCAAATTAAAACATTCACCAATTAGTTTCCAGTAAAACCAGTAAGACACTTTAAATTCAAGATCTGATTGAAACAATGTCTATGTTTTCTTCATAATAAGACTCAGTGACAAGTATTTGTACTCTCTGTGTATGTCCCTCAATTGGAAACCTGTTAATGTGGTCTTCAGTTAGTAATATCACCTTGGCTGGAATTGCATTAGCTGATCAAATGTTTACTGTGCTTATACTTGGGTGATTTACTGGAATTTAGGTCCCTTAGTCCCTGTAATTTTTCATTAGAAATACCAAAGACATAAAAATACAGACTGATACAAAAAAATTGGGTAACGCACAGTTCCACTTACCGCTACATTTTGATACAATAATGTTTAGCTCAGGGTAAAGCAATGAGGTTTCTCACAGGGCATGCGTGAGCATGTATGAGAAGGATAGTTTTAATGACACTGGAATGCCCGTATCAAACTGGTTTAATGACTGTTTCTTTTTTTTATCAGAACATCAAACTTGAAGTTGCCGACCAAGGGTTACCAATATATCACTGTTTAGAGTTACTGAAGGTGGAATGCTTATTACTGGATAATACTTAATTAGTTACGTATAAACCGACAAATATCTTCTCTCATCACTTATGGTCTGCCCTCGACCAAGACAGAAGACTGCCCTAATCGGCTTCACACCTCGGACTGAATGACCACAGCTGCGCGTGGGTGTATGTGTGACTTTCACTTTCTCGAAGCCCTCTTTTCACACAAAGATTCCCTTTGTAACTATTTTTGTCCATTGTGATTATGCTCTTGCCATTATTAAGGGTCCGAAGAATGCCTCATTCAACAAAGTCAAGTACTAACCTTAAGAAATCTGCTAAGGACACTGTTTCTTACGTCTCTTTTGTTAAAACAATTCACTCTAACTGCTATTTGACTCAACTGCACATGCACGCGTTGTAACAAGAACCAACATTCCTTTAAAATCCATCATGATTCTTTACTTATTGCAATCCTTTAATTTCGGTATCAAGACTTGAACTCAGCCAGTACAGCTGGACATCCAGTATTTGTATGCATGCTCTTTGAGCATACTCTTAAAATGCAAATTTTCCAAAAACGTGGATGTTTTCTTGCAGTAGGACTTACCTCTAATAGGCTCTGCATATAACTCTCTTGTTCATTTTTTGTTCCAAAAGTTAGGAACTTAGAATTTAATTCCATTGTAACATCTGTGCTGATTTTAGTTGTCAAGCATTTCCAGTGACATGTGCAATAACAGAGCAATAAATTAACTTATGAAATCATATAATATATAAAAGCACTAAAATAAGTGTTTCTCAATGAATTACAGTAGAAGCCTGAAATAATGCAGTTGTTGGGGAACATCCTTTACCCCCTGCATTACAACTTACCGTGATACAAAAATCAATAAGTTGGAGGATGGAAATATGCATGCAATAATAAATTACTTTACAGTATTAAACTCTCGTATATAAGATAAGTGTATTGCAGTACTTCTAAAATTACTCATAGTTATGCTGGGAGATGTATTCCAGCCTGTAACCGATCTACTCAAATAACATACTTGTCAGTAAAGCAGTATAGTCCTGCAGAAAAATTCCACACAATTTATCTGGATGAAATAGTTGTGCAAATCTGTTCATATTAATGCAAGCACAGTTGCAGATATTGTAAATAAATTTGTTCAATTCTTCAATACCAGATTCACAGTCTTCTTCACCATGTTATGTTTAGAACAAATGTCTTGCTTTTCTATAAGCATTTTCTGTTTGTTTTAGTCTTTTTCCATTTAAAAATCCAGTTCTCTCACTATTCTGTCTAAGGATGACTTACTGCCCTGAAAGTTAACGCTTCCTTTTAAAATAATAAGTATCCCCTTAAAATGCTCCTATTATAGGAGTAGCTTTTTCCTGAACATAAAAATGTTGAATCCTTATTCTAATGATACATTTGTCAAAGTCATCTAGGTCTATTATTCGTTTAGGAGTGCTGTGCTTTTTATCTGGTGTTCAAAGATGTGCTCTGATTTCCATTTTGTTTGCATTCTTTAACAATTCTTTTCTCTGTTCTTTCTGACAATGTCATCTGATATGTACTTTAATTTTTGAATCTTTTTGAAAAATTCTTCTGATGTAACCAGTTTACTTATAGCTCTTTTCTTTATGTATGCTCATACATTTGAAACAATTTCTTGATTTTTGACTGTGTAATGTTTTGGATCCTAATTTACAAAGTACACTGATGGCATAAATATAGTATGCAATTATCAGTTTGTGACAAATTTGCTATATTCCATATTGAAAAGCTCTAATGTCTTTAATAGCATGCTACACACACAAACGCACGCACGCACGCCCGCCCGCCCGCCCGCCCGCCCGCCCACACCCACACACACACAGCAAAAAGATGCAAGTGTGAATTAGCAGTGGGAATAAGAACATAAAGTTATAGTTCGATCAAGTCGTCTCTCTTATTCCTGGTACTCATGGAAGCTTTCTGTTAATTGTGAACAGTGTCATATGTATTTTAACTTTATCATTCTTCTTCTGGTTTCTGTTCTTGTTTATTGTAAACCAAATTTAAAAAGTCACATTAAAATTAGGAAAACTTATTGTTCCTTTATGGTTTTGCAGTGTGGGGGCAGCAATGGCAGCACAGGGAAGGCCAGAAGTGATGGCTGGTGGTAGCACAGCAGCGGATAGTTATTTGCGAACTCTGAAGCACAAGTTTGAATCCACAATGGGAACTCCTGCATGGGCAGAACTTAGACATCACAGCTCAGACAATGATGCTTCTTCAGATGATGACTCAGGTTCTGAGATATTAAGGGTATGTTATTTTCTTATACTGTATTATTGATTCTTTTTAGTATGCAATCTTTAGTAAGTATATAATCTTTATTTCCATTCATTTACATTTTATTATACATTTACATACTTATTACTACATTGAGTTGCTGCTTACCCTTGGGCCCAGTAGACTCAAACTCTAAGGTTGTCGAGCTAATGGGTCCCTATTTGCATCTTATCATATAAAAAAAAAAACCCTATTTCATCTTATCATATAAAAAAAAAAACCCTATTTCATCTTATCATATAAAAAAAAATAAACTCTTCATATTGATTTTCATTGTGTTTATCTTCCTCAATCATTTGGCTCTTACTTTGCCCAAAATGTTCCCAATTTCAATTAAATTTTTCCTAGTTTTTACATTTATTAAATTCATTGCTTGAATTTCTTTTGGTAACCTTGCCCATTCTTTTTTACCTAACTTCTTCCTATGTAACCTAGTTTCTTTATATTCTAAAAGTAAATGCCATTCTTTATCCCTTTGGTGACACAATGGGCATTTCTTCAGGTCCCTCATTCCTCTTCCCAAACCCTTCAATTTCATCACCCCTATTTTAGCCCATGCAATTCCTTCTGTTGCTGCTTTATCACAAATATCAATGTATTTTTCCCTGTTCTAGATCACTTCCATCTCCCTATAAACTTCCAGTGAGCTTTTCAAATTGAAAGTTTCTATCATTTCTTGCCTTTGAATATCTTCCTTTCTTAACCTAAGTTCTCTCCAAAATCCACTTTGCAATGATTCCCTATTTTCCCACATGACACCAAACCCTATTTTTAACATCATTACCTTTGTCTTATTTAGCAATGCATCTTTCTGATTTAGTCTTTCCTGTACTTTCAAGTATTAACATAGAATATTCTGCTCATCTAAATTCCTAATTCTCGCCCAATATTTCAATACCCTTTCCACCATTATCCTTCTGTTTCCCACTCTTCCCAGTTCTGCGTGTGCCAGTCTATTTGATGAAGCTTGCGGTAAGCCCAAAACTTGTTTGCAAAATTTCTATATATTTGCACCCCCTTGCTCCACGCCCCATATGTTCACCCCATACAGCATTTTTGCTTCTACTTGCAGCCTTGCCTCAATCATGCATTATTCTGAATGTATTTTGTTACTTTATAATTTGCATTTTTATACAAAACTCATTGTCTGAATATATTCTTTGTAAACTCTGAATGAATCTCTGCTCATTCCTTTTTTGCTCAATTTATACCATAGGGCTTCACGGTTTATTGTTTCGTAGCCTTTCCAAAGTCAACAAATAACATATTGTGACTTTGTGGGTTCGTAGAATTAAGTCTTGTTTGCAGAAATTTTAAATGCTCTTTATTGCAGTAAACAATAACTTTGTACACCCCTTGCAGGGGTAAAAATGACATATCATACACAACAACCGCCTCGTCTCTTTACACCTGCCATACGTAAACAAATATAAGAATTCACTGCTGTACAGTTCAATAACCCTCACACAACTCCCACACAGCACAGCTGTAACTCAATTAACAACTCGCTAGCAACTGACTCTCTGCCAGCTTTTATACCTCCAATCATTGTTCTAGAAAGCCGCCAAAGTTTCAAGGCCTTTCGCGGTGGCAAAAGAAAGATGGAACTATCCAGACATCTCTTTCTCTCTCTCAGCAAGCGTTCAGCGCTCGGCTATGCGCCGGCTGCAGCTTGCGGCTGCAGGACCAACCAACAATGCGATCAGCAACACTGCTCCCTCCTCAAGGCTGGTAGTTTCAAACAGCACCATTGTAACATGCCAGACGATCCATGTATACCACCAACATCTTTCCTCGGGGCACCTTCTGGATGCGGTAGACCACGTCGTTAATTCTCTTTACCACCCGGTCCGGACCATGCCATGGTTGTTGAAGTTTTGGGCAACGTCCCTTGGTGCGGGTAGGACGGTACAACCAGACCAGGTCACCTTGCTGGAATCCTTAGCTGTTGGCTTGCCTGTTGTACCGGGTCTTCATGCAGTCGCTCGCCATCTAGATGTTCTGAGGAGCCATCTCGTGCATGTCGTGGAGATGATCTATGAGGTTCTCCACATATTCAGTTGCTGGCTGTTTCGCTTATGGGGGGCTTTCAAAAGCTGGGCCACAAGGGAGGCGTAGCTCTGGCTGGCATCATCCCAGTGGTTTCGTGTGTTGACGAGCGGTAGGCCAGCAAGAACAGTGGCACCTTCACGTCCCAGTCTCGCTGATGGCTGGTCACGATCTTTCTCAGGTCTTGATGTATTGATGTATCTCTCGACCATGCCTTCCGACTGCGGATGTAGAGGTGTTGTGCGGGTCTTTTTCGCCCCAAGTCTTTCCAGTTCCTCCTTCATCAGGTGAGACTCAAAAGTGGTGCCCGGGTCGCTGTGGAGCTCTAATGGAATCCCAAAATGGCAGAACAGTTGCTCCACGAGGCAGTCTGTAATCGTCTTTGCCTCATGGTTCGGGATGGCATACACCTCCAGCCACTTGGTGAAGTAGTCCACGGCTACCATCAGTGCTTGTTGCCTCGGTCGGACACGGGGAATGTTCCAGCTATGTCGACAGCCTTGCTTTTGAATGGCCCTCCGACGTTGTACTGCTACATGTGAACTCGGCTTCTTGTTTGGGGGCCGCAACTCGCCATGCACACGTGACATTGATGGTACCATCTCTCAGTGTCTGCTCGGAGCCTCAGCCAATAGTAGCGCTGAGTTGTCGGAGTTTGTCGATCGTTTGGTTTGCTCTTAAGTGTCCTCCTGGAGTACCAGCGTGCACTTCTCCAAGACTTCCGGGACCTTACTCCAGGGAAGTATCAACTGCTCTCTCTGCACCTTCCTGTCGGATGATTCCCATATTTGAAACAGCGCGCCCGCTTTGAACTTCAGTGAGTCCCATTTGGCCCAGTACGACTTATACGCAGCGCTTCTGGGTGCAATGTCCTCCCAGGTCGGTCTTGGCCCTGCCTCCACTTCTCTCAAGAGTGGCCCCAAGTCTACATCTGCCAGCTGCTCCCTCATCAGGCCTGCACTATCCCATCCATCCGCAGGCACTGCCGTGACCAGTCTGACAGCTGCGGCACGCTCCTTCTCTTCCACTCTTGTGCACTGGCCGCACTGTTTTGGGCAGGGTCTTCGGAACATGACGTCTGCGTTGGTGTGGCTCTTCCATCTACAATGTTCGGAGGTGAAGTCGTGCTCTTGCAGCCTCTAAACCCAACGCGCTGTCTGGCCTTCCAGGTTCCTAAAGCTGAGTAGCAAATTTAGGGCCGAGTGATAAGTCCTCAGGTGGAATGGCTGACCGTACAGGTACAGGTACTTGTGCTCCAAGGTCTTCACTACCGACAGTAGCTCTCGCCAGGTGACGCAGTAGTTCTTCTCTGCCTTGGATAGCATCTTGCTGTAGTAGGCTATCACCCGCTGGTGGCCATCCTGTGTCTGCTTCAGCTGCTGGAAAGCGCCTTTGGCATCCTCTGTCCACATGTAAGGCCGGTGTTCCTCTTTCAGGCGGGTAAGGGGCTTGTCCATGTTGGAGAACCCCTTCATGAAGCGGCAGTAATAACTGCACAGCCCCAGGAAACTGTGCAATTCTTGCTTATCCTTAGGGCAAGGCCGATCTCTCACGACCTGCATCTTCTCCGGGTTTTTGGCCACTCTGGTTGGTGAGAATATGTGGCCCAAGTAGTTGACTTACATGCGGAAGAACTAGCACTTACTCGCGTTCAGCTTCAGGTTGTTCTCTAGCACCTTGCTCAGGTTGTTGAGATGGTCTTCGAATGTCTTGCCGACGATGATGTCGTCCAGTTGTAGCAGGCAGGAGTCATAAGTCAATGACTCCATGAGGCATTGGAGGATAGCTGATGCATTGCAGAGACCAAAGGGAGTAACTGTGAGCTGCCAAAGCTCGCCTGTCGAGAATGCGATCTTCTCCTTGTTTCTCAGGTTTAGAGCCACCTGCCAGTAACCCGACTTCAGGTCCAGGGTCGTGAACCACGGCACACCATCAAGCATGTCCAGGGTGTCGTCAATCCGGGGTAAGGGCAAGCAGTTCTTCCTGGTGACAGCTTCCTGTAGTTTACGAAGAAGCGTAGCTCGCAGTTCTTCGTCATCAGAATTATGGGGAAACACCAAGGGCTGTCAGACTCTTCAATCAATCCCCTGGATTTCATGTCCTCCAGCATGTCCTATACCGCCGTTTGTTTTGCCAGTGGAACGCATCTGGGTGGTTGTCGAATAGGCCTGGCATCTTCGTTGTCGATGCGGTGTCAGCAGTTGTCGAACCTTCTCGAGCTGTTCTGCGGTCAGGTGGTTGGCCGCCCTCTCCAATAAGCCTTCCAGCCGGGGCCCCAGGAGTTGCGTCGGCACCGGCTCCTGGGTCTTGTCGATTGGCGTTACGCTGACCTCAGGCTCGCACGTCCCCAACCCGTCCCGGCCTGGCACCTCCTCTCGGCACGGCAACAATGTCCTGGCTACACAAGAGTCTGCACAGGCATCTTCCTGTCCAGCATCATGTTTTTCGTCCGCTGGCCTTCCAGTCGCGCCGTCACAACCACCTCGCTTCTTGCGGGGACAACCACGTCTTCTCTCAGGATGACCGTGCAGATTCCAAGGCATTCTTTGGGGTGGC
Source organism: Mantis religiosa (assembly GCA_030765055.1). NCBI lineage: Eukaryota > Metazoa > Arthropoda > Insecta > Mantodea > Mantidae > Mantis > Mantis religiosa. The sequence continues at coordinate 120,534,534 of CM060952.1, read as the reverse complement.
GGAGTATCACCTCGTTTCCATTGAGACGCAGGACCTTCCTGGCGACGTTGACCGTCGCCTTGTGGCTCCTGAGGTCATCCAATCCCAATATCACCTCAGCTACCTTCGCGACGAACACCCACAGACACACGGCACTCCGTCCCTAGGTCAACTGCAGTAGGGCCTCCCTGTCCACAGGCAAGGTGTCGCCCGATGCCGTAACTAGCTGGTATGGGCGGTTCGGTTTTCTCGACGGCAAACCCCTGCCTATCGTGTCTGATGATTGTCACGGCTGCCCTCGTGCGATGAGGCTGTCATTCATATGAGGCTGTCATTCATATGTCGGCTGATGGCGCGCAGTGTCCCTCGAGGGGATGGTGGTGACGGCACCGAGGTGCCCCTCGCCACGCCGACCCTTACTCGTTTTCCGGCTGCTCTTCCTTGTGTGGGCAGTCTCTGTCCAGGTGTCCCGTCTGGCCACCCCCAACACACACCACTTGGTCTTCGCCGGCGTCCATCGGCTGGTCTTCGGTCTCCATTGTCTCTAGCGGATACTTCTTGTTCTGGAAGTCAGGGTAGCCGTGACCTTGGCTGCCTCCATCCTCATTGCGGCCGTTAGCGCATCGTGGATGGCCTCGTAGTCGCTGAGCATTAGGCACTGATGTATCTTGGTGTCTCGGACCTCGTCGACGAAGGTGTAGGCGGCTTCTCGAGATATGAATTCGGGTGGGAGGTCGACCAAGGTTTTGCTGGCCAGCTGTTCGACTACCAGGGCAAACTCCTGCACTGTCTCCCCTTACTGCTGCGTCCTAGACTTCAGTTGACTGTGGTAGGCTGCGGTTAAGCTGTGGTTTCCGAACCGGTTCTCCTGGGCCTCCCAGATGTTCTTGGGCACCGCCGCTGTCTGGACTGCATTCAGCACCTCTGCGGCCCGTCCCTGGAAGCCGGCTATTAGCTGTGCGGCCTCTTCTTCTGGCGACTTGTGCTTGTCCACTGTGTTGAATTGCCGGCGAAGGACTTCAAACATCGACGTGGCATCATAGGTCGGTTTTTTGCCGCGCGCAGATGTGTTGCGTACCGGCGCGTCTGCCTTCACATCCTCTAATCTTCTGCCGACGATGTCCTCCACCATGACGTTCCGGGACTTGCTGTTGCTGTCGGCCTTTCCCTCTGGGTTGTTAGCACGGATCGCAAGGTCTTCGACGCGCTCACCCAACTCCGTGACGTCATCCTTCATGACGGCCAACTGCTCTTCGAATTTGGCGGCGAGAACCTTGTTCGCAGCCTTCATTTCTGTGGCTAATTGGGCCTTCTTTTCGGTTAATTCGGTCTTCATTTTTGTAGCCAGGCTGTTGTTCGCCGCTTTCATTTCCGTGGCCAGGCTATTGTTTGCCGCTTTCATTTCTGTGCCCAGGCTGTTTTTCGTCGCTTTCATTTCCTCCATCTTTCCCAAGATCTTGGCCAGTGCAGCTTCCATCGTCATGTCCCACTCCTGACACCAAATGTAACTTTTGTGGGTTTGTAGAATTAAGTCTTGTTACAATAACTTCGTACACCCCTTGCAGCAGCAAAAATGGCATGTCATACACAACAGCCGCCTTCAAGGTTTTCTCTTTACTTTGCCACACATAAAGAGATAAAAGAATTCACTGCGGTACAGTTCAATAACCCTCACACAACTCTCACACTGCACAACTGTAACTCTCTCAGCAAGCGTTCAGCGCTCGCCCATGCACCAGCAGCGGCTTGCGGCGGCACCAACCAACAGGGCGATGAGCGATAATATGTATCCTCCCCCTCTTGTCTGCTAAATATTTACTTATCAATATGCTTATCACAAAGATATTACCCACTCTTTTCATGCCTTGTCTAAAGCCTGCTTGGAAATCTGATAGCTTTCTCTCATGTTCTGCCCACTTTTGTACTCTTTCTGCCAAAACTCCAGTTTATTCTTACCTAGCATAGATAATAAGCTAATTCCTCCTATAATGTGCTGGTTATCTACCTCCCCTTTATTCTTAAATATTGGCACAACCATTGCTTTTCTCCAACTACTGGGTACCTTACCTTCAAATACTTTATTTAGAATTCTCACTAGCAAACTTAATCTATTCTTATAATATATCAAGACTTAACTGTATTGGAACACCACAGTGAAGCGAAAAATTAATAATTAATCTATTCTTGTTTCTACTCCATGCCTTCCACTTCTACTCCCCAGAAATCCCATCTATACCAAATGCTTTGTTGCTTTATAATTGTTTTACTTGCTCTCTTACTTCCTCTATTCGTATCCTACTGTCTAATTGCTGGATTTCTCTGATATAAATCCAATTCTCGTATACTTCGTCTCCTCTCTTTTATCTCAAAGGCTTTCAAAGTAACTGCACCATGCTTCTGAACTTATGTTGCTTTCCTTTCTAACCTTATAGGTTGATATCATTAAGGACCAAATTGCCTTTGTATCATTCACTTTTATTGCCTCCTACATTTTCTTACATTTTTTTTCTCCCATTTTTTCTTTTTAGCTTCCATGAGATGCCTTTATCCTGATTGTTCAATTATAACATTTTCTTTTTCTTGGATGTCCCCTGTTTGTTTCCATTTCCTTAACTCCCTTACTCTGCTTTGCCTTGCTACCCTTCTCACCAGCCTCTTCAAATATTTGGTTTATTTGTCATTCTCATTTTTGCCCCTGCCTGTTTCACTAACTCCTCTAGTTTTCAACCTTTCCTCCCAGCTCTAAATTTATCACTTATCTCCCAACCATCTATTTTTAATCCCAGTTTATCCTTCAAAATCTCCTCAATTTGGTCCCATACATGTTTTTCTCTTGATTCAACTCTGAAAGTGATTACATTCATTTTCCTTCTATCTTTGAACGTTTCCAAGAAAGTAATTCTTTTGATAGTCAACTTGAAAAATTCAATGCCATGGCCGGGATTTGAACCACGGATCTCCTGGTTTCCGTCCAGTCACTCTTACCCATTGAGCTGCTTTGGCCAACTTGCCGTCATGACATTAAATACTCCACTTGACTCGTATATTTGCCCGGTAAATTACTAGGGGCTCTCGCATTCGAGATACACCGTACAGTGTGCTGATAAGTTTGACTTGTTCCACATTCATGCATTCTTACTTGATGAAAATAAATGCATACACTTTTATTGTTAGGTGAAGTTTAAGAATTTGTATTGCTGCACAATATTACACAAATATTATTTGTGACAAAAACTTCACTTTCTTTAAAGAAAATTATGTAAATTTCCTATTGATTGAGATCTCTATTTCCTAAACATTTGTTCACATCTTCAGTCTTTTACAATCTCGTTGTCAACATTACGATCTCTAGAGCTACATACATTTCTGCCACTACTACCAAAATCTGAAAATGAAGTAAACTTAGAATTGATTTTTTGAGTTTGATTTTTGAGTCACTATGTTTACCCTCAACTTCACTTACTATGTTGTATAATCAAAACGTTTTCAAGATCATTCGATCTCATGCTCAGCTGTTTGGTGACTAAATGAACATTCTTCTTCCTCCACAACTACGGTGCTCCGATCCCTCTGCCATCTGGTGTTAGGGACACTAAGTATTAATACTTCATTTAATGCCGGGATTTCAAAATTTATAACTTCATCCCGGTTTTTGGTTATGAATATTTTTTCCCAAATATCCAATTCTATTGGTGTACTTAAAGATTTTAACAGTTTTATGTTATGGCCAATGCTGTGGTTTTCTGTCCAAAAATGGTGTGACACTGCAGATTTTTCTGTTTGTTTCAACTTTATGTTCCTCTGGTGTTCTTTTTGCCTGGTTAACAAGTTTCTCTTAGTTTTTCCTATGTAGCTTTTATCACAGGTTTCACAGTTTATCTGATAAATTCCCAATTTCGAAGTGTTGGGAATTGTATTTTTTAGTGGTTTATTTAGCAGGTTCTTCAGACTGAATTTGTTTTGGGTTGCTAGTTTTAGGTTTAGTCTTTTGAAGATTCGTTCAAATTTTCTAAAAGTCCATGGATGGTAGGTGAATTTTCTCTTTGCTCATAAAATAATTCCTTATTGATATAAATAGATGTTCCTCTTAGCTTTTTTGCTTGTTTCAGTACTTCTGTTACCAATTCCATATTGCTGAATTTCACCATGTATTTTTTTGTTTTGCCTCCTAAAGGATAGAAAAGTACTATCTAGGAATTCTGATTTAATTCACTTTTTGGTAAAGATAGATATTTCATCTTTATCTTATGAGCTAAAATGCCACATAAAAAATCAAAAACCTACATCCAGTTTAAATATAATCCAGAAGAATAGTAATGTGAACAGGAAATTCAAAATGCAATGGTATTCAAAATGGAATGATACTCAAAATTCACATTGTTGACTGGTAGCACAAACAGAAATAGGCTGTATTAGTTGCTTTCCTTGTGTTCGGAGGTGAATTTGAGCAGAGTAAAGATAGCATTTCAACAATAAACAATTTTGAACTGGAGCATGAAACCATCAAGCTTCACAAAAACATTTAAAGAACAGTGAAAGTTTTCATATCGTAAGCCTAAATAGAGTTAACATGCTCTGTCAGAAAATTCATGTCTTGCTATTATTCAGCATAATGAGAAAGTTAATAATAGCAGTAGGATTCTAGGTCATCTTATACAAGTATTTATTTACATAGTTAAACAACTTCCATTGTGTGGTCATTGTGAAGACAAAAGTTTAGGAGCAGATGAAATTATTTAGAATATTTAGATTTACTGGCTGAAGAAGAACAAAATTCATATACAGTTCAGTTTCATTTTCTGAAGCACTTTTAGCCACATGACTTAATAGATTATATAAGTAGTGATGTGCTAAAGGAAAGAATACGTAGTGAAGCAGATGGGGCAGAATATATTTCATTTCAAACAAACGACTCTACTGACATCTCATGCAGAACTCATTGCATATTCCAATATACATTATCTGAGTAAGGAAAAGATCCTACGATTCTTTGATATTTCAAAAAATGAAATTACAGAAGGTTTGTTATGAGGCTTTCAACTTAGCAGGAGGCTATGAAGTTCTTCAGGCGCTTATGCTCTGTTTGCAATGTTTATTCATTGTTATGCGCACCAAATGAATCTCTTGCTATTTCCTGGTTCAGAACATTAAACAAATAAGATTGTTGAACTCACTAAATTCTATACTTTTTCAGTTAACCTACTAAATGGGGTGAACTCTTGTGAGAAAAAATTTTCAAACTTCTTCCACTTCATTCTGGAGCAGCTCAACAACCAAATCTCATTTTGTAGACTTGAGGCAGGTGGTAGAACACATAGTAGACAATGATGATTGGGATTCAGTCAGTTGTACTTACTTGGCATCTGATAGTAAATTAAACTTTAATGTTTTTGGTATGTCTGTGCAGCACAATATTTCTGCTCACTGGTAATCTGTTCCATGTGCTTCAGGCTAAAGGAACATCTGATGTAAAACTGCTCAACACTGAAGTCAACACTGATTATATCGAGATTTAACTGTATTGGAACACCACAGTGAAGCGAAAAATTATTAATTCTTAGATGAGTCGTATTTATTACACATCTGCTTCACTTTCGTACCTATTTTGAGGACATGTTTCGCAAATCATTGTTTGCGTTTACGGCTCTTATGCGACTAAAGCTTGATCCAGCAGTGTGGGTAATTCTGGGGTTGCTGCTGCCATCTGTTGATTTAGTGATGAACTTAAATGTGAGATTCTCTTCTGGCGGGATTTCAAAGTTCATAAGTTGATTATATGTTTACAACTTCAATAAGATGAGAAATGAACCTACAGTTCTTCACTGCTATAAGAAGTAAAACTGTTAAATGACTTCATTGAGTATAAAAGAGAAGATTTTAGCAAACTGCTTAGTCTGACATACCATACTTTTTATTCAGTTATTGCTGCAATGACACCTGGATTTGATTTTGAAGACCGAAATTTTGTGGAATAGTTGAATGACAAAGTTCAGTGATTGTCAATTAAACTTTTCTCATAGTAAGGTTACAAAATTGCCAGTGTATCTATTGTAAGAAGAAGAGCTATTGAAAACTGAAGTAAATATTATCTATTGTGATTACAACAAATATGTGCCACCTCTTAAGCTTTTGAAATTCATTGACCAAAATGACTTACAAGGTATTTACAAATAAATGAAAAAAGCTGTTGCATTTAGTGTTTTTTTATACCTGCGACAACTGGTGTAAGTGAATATATATGAGTTATGTGAAAATGAAACTAGTAACAGTGAAGCAACAAATACTATACAAATATAATTATTTGTAACAAAAACTTCACTTATCTTTAAAGAAATTGAAGGAAATTTCAAGAAATGGTATGTGTGTATTGAAAGTATTCTTGAAATTTCCATCAATTTCTTTAAAGATATGTGAAGTTCTTGTTACAAATAATTATATTTGTGTAATATATATGAATGCTCTTGAACGTGTTAAAACATTGGAAAAACTATTTGTAGTTGGTATATTGACACTTTGTCATTTACGTTTATATTATCGAGGGACTAGTTTCGGAAGCCTTTGCCTCCATTTTCAACCACTCTCCAACTAGCATCTGTTGTCTGCTCTCCTCTCTCTGGCGGTGGAACTTTGAACTTCTTTGTCTAATTATCTACTGGTGGGATTTCGAAGTTCATTGCGTGGTCATTATTTTTCCATATGAAAATGTTTTCCCATGCTGTCAGTTTATTTTGGTTTTTCACTGCTTTTAATAATTTTGGATTTGGATCAATGACATGATTTTCATTTTTATGAAACACTGTGGCAAACGAGTGTCATAGTTATCTTTCTTGACCATTGAGAAGACCATATCTGAAATCCTCATTTCATAGAGAGGATTATAGAAGTTTTTGTAGAGAAGAAATCTAGCTGTATTGAGTTAAAATACAAGTGTATTTAGATAAGTGCCATATTTAAAAAGATGTTTTTTATGACATACTATGAATTTGCAGAACAATATGCATGTAATTAGTTAAATGTTGCATTCAGTAAGTTTTTAAATAAGACTGTTATTAGATGTAAGATGTTGTGACTTTGTGGGTTCGTGAAATAATAAAACGAGGTTACGAAACACAAAACTACACTTTATTCTCCTCGAAATACACTGTTCAACATTACAAAATTGCTAGAACCTCAAAACTGTTTATTTTCTCTACTCTACATTCAACTGTCTGTCGCTACTGGTCATCATTTTTCATCGGCTTCGCAAGTCTACCGCCAGGGTGACACTGCCCCCTCCTCAAGGCTGGTCGTCCCGAACAGCACCTTCGTAGCGGGCCAGGCGATCCAGGTGTACCACCAGCATCTTTCCTCGGGGCACCTTCTGGATGCGGTAGACCACGTCGTTAATCCTCTTCACCACACGGTACGGTCCTTGCCATGACTGCTGAAGCTTCGGGCAGCGTCCCTTGGCCCAGGTCGGGCGGTACAACCAGACCAGGTCACCTTGCTGGAACCCTTGGCTGTTGGCTTGCCTGTCATATCGGGTTTTCATGCGGTCGCTCGCCTTCTGGATGTTCTGGCGAGCCATCTCGTGCATGTCGTGGAGGTGGTCCACCAGGTTCTCCACATCCCTCAAGAGTGGCCCCAAGTCTGCGTCCGCCAGCTGCTCCCTCCTCAGGCCTGCGCTATCCAAGCCATCCGCATGCACTGCCGTGACTACTCGAACTGCTGCGGCACGCTCCTTCCCCTCCACTCTTGTGCATTGGCCGCACTCTTCTGGACAGGGTCTTCGGGACATAGCGTCTGCGTTACCGTGACTTCCCTCTGCGATGTTCCGAGGTGAAGTCGTACTCCTGATGCCTCTGGACCCCACCTGCTGTCTGGCCTTCCGGTCGCGCCGTCACTATCACTTCGCTCCTCGCGGGGACAACCACGTCTTCGTTCAAGATAACCCTACCGATTCCAAGGCGCTCTTCAGTTTGACGGAGTATAACCTCTTCTCCGTTGAGCCTCAGGACCTTCCTGCCGACGTCGACCGTCGCCTCGTGGCTCCTGAGGGCATCCAGTCCCAGAATCACCTCCTCAGCCACCTTCGCGACGAACACCCACAGACGCACGGCACTACGTCCCAAGTTCAGCTCCAGCAGGGCCTCCTTCTCCACAGGCATGGTGTCGCCCGATGCCGTCACAAGCTCGTATGGTCGGCTCGGCTTCCTCGTCGGCAAACCCTTCGCCACGTCAGGTCTGATGATGGTCACGGCCGCCCCGGTGTCCACCAGCATGCGACACGGCTTTCCTCTTACCCAGCCGTCCGCGATGAGGTTGTCATCCATCCGCCGGCTGATGGCGCGAATTGTCACTCGAGGGGATGATGGTAATGGCGCCGACGTACCCCTCTCCACGACGGGCCTTACTCGTTCTTCCCGCTGCCCTTCCTGGTGTGGGCAGTCTCTCTGCAGGTGTCCGGGCTGTCCACACCCCCCAACACAGGCCACTAGGTGTTCGCCAGCGTCCCACAGCTGGTCTTCTGTCTCCGGCGTAGCGGACACTCCTCGTTCTCGACGTCGGGATAGATGCTACCTTGGCCGCCTCCATCCTTAATGCCGCTGTCAGCGCCTCGTGGATGGTTTTATAATCGCCGAGCATTAGGCGCTGACGAATCTCCGTGTCCCGTACCCCGTCGACAAAGTTGTAGGCGGCTTCCCGGGATACGAACTCCAGTGGCAGGTCAACCAAGGCCTTGCTATGGCTATGGCTAACTCCTGCAGCGTCTCCTGCGGCTGCTGTGACCTTGTCTTTAGTTGGCTGCGGTACGCTGCGGCTAAGCGGTGGTTCCCATAACGATTCTCCAGGGCCTCCCAGATGTCCTTGGGCGCCGCCGTTGTCTGCACCGCGTTTAGGACTTCCGCGGCCCGTCCCTGGAGACTGGCTATTAACTGTGTGGCCTCCTCCTCCGGTGACCATCTGTTGTGCCTGGCCACTGTGTCGAACTGGCGGCGGAAGACTTTGAATGTTGACGCGCCGTCATATTTCGGAGGTTTGACGCGCGCCGATGTTGTGTCGCGTCCCGGTGCGTCAGCCTTCAAATCCTTCAGTCTCCTGTCGACGACGTCCACCATGGCGTTCAGGGACTTGACGCTGCTGTCGGCCTTTCCCTCTAGGTTGTTTACGCGGTTCGCGAGGTCTTCGACGTCTTCAACCATGGCGTTCAGGGACTTGGCGTTATTGTCGGCCTTTTCCTCTAGGTCATTGAAGCGGTTCGCCAGGTCCTCGACGCGCTCGTCCACTTGGCCCATCCGCTTGCCCAGCTCCGTCACGTCATCCCTCACACCGGCCAACTGTTCCTCAAATTTGGCGGCGAGGACCTCGTTCGCCTCCTTCATTTCCGTGGCCAGACTGTCGTTCGCTACCTTCATTTCTGTGGTCAATTCGGTCTTTATTTCTTTCAACTCTGCGGCCAGGCTGTTATTTGCCGCTTCTGTTTTTGTTGTTAACTCGTTCATCTTCGCGGCCAAGTTGTTATTTGCCGCTTCCGACTTCGCTGTTAATTCGTTCATCTTCTGCAAAAGCATTTCCAATGCCGATTCCATGGCCATAATGTTCGGTGATGTAGTTATCCCGCTTCCTGACACCAGTTGTGACTTTGTGGGTTCGTGAAATAATAAAACGAGGTTACGAAACACAAAACTACACTTTATTCTCCTCGAAATACACTGTTCAACATTACAAAATTGCTAGAACCTCAAAACTGTTTATTTTCTCTACTCTACATTCAACTGTCTGTCGCTACCGGTCATCATTTTTCATCGGCTTCGCAAGTCTACCGCCAGGGTGACACTATTTTGTTTAACCTTTTTATGAATATATGCTTTGTTACTGCATATTTCAGAAATTGTCATCTTCAGCTGATTGACAGGAATATGATAGATGAATTTTTAAATTATAGATGAGTCATATTTATTACAGATCAGGTTCACTTACGTACAAGTGATATTTATTACACATTAACTTCACTTGTGAACCTGATCTGTAATAAATACAACTCATCTATAATTTAATAATTGTTTTTTTTTCACTGTGGTGTTCCAATAAAGTTAAAATTCGATATGATAGATGAACTTACTGGGTTTGTTATGTGAACATTATAAAATCACTGAGTATTATAGGCAATTAAGTGAAACTGTTATTGCAAAAGTGAGGTAGTTTATTGTTTAATTTACCTACTTTATTACAAACTTTGAACTAAAGTTATGTTAATGTTATTCACTTCATAAGAAAGGTATTGAACAAATGCTAAAACTTCATAGAGATTATATGTATGCTATATATTATACTAAGTATCAAAAGATGATCTGTCAGTTTTGACTGCAATATTTTAAAATTGAGCCCCAAATAATTCTTTGGAAGAACAGGGAAGCAGTGCTCTCATTTGCTGATTACGAGAAGGCCAAGATTTTTTGAGAGGATCAAGGGAAATGAACTGTACACAGTTTCACTTTTATACTACTGAAGATTTTTTTATGACATACTATTGCAGAATTTTGCTTTGGTTTTGAGACCTTGCAACTGAAACTGACAGCATGGATTCCCCATTCCACTTGCTTTACATGTGTAGTGTACTAGTTTCATGGAATTTTCCTCCCAGAAAGGCAGCTAACTGTAGTTTGCATTCCTTTACTTGATCCTTCTTTACTTGTAGCACTATTTAAAATTTAATATAAATAATTGAATTTTTTTTTCAGCACTGTGGAAATATGATATCATCTCGGTCGTCTGTATTAAGAAAGGGTGTTATTGAAATAAAGAGATTAAAAGATCTGAATCATCAAACTTACACAGAAGGGCCCATCATCAAAGCAGTGAGGTTCCATCCTTCTGCAACAGTGGCATTGGTAGCAGGCCTCTCAGGTGTTGCTTCGCTTTTCCAAGTTGATGGAAAGACAAATACGAAACTACAATCTGTTCAGTTTCAACGATTTCCTATACGCTGTGCTCGCTTCACACCATTTGGTGGGGAACAGTTCTTTGTTGGCTCACAACATCATGGCTACTTTCACTGCTATGATATGATGGTGGGTCGCAGTATCCGCATGGTTCCAAGCCATGGTCTTGGCATCACAAATACTAAGGTCAGTAAATGTAGATCTCAAATATTAATGATTAATGTCAAAATATGGTTGTAATTATTATTAAACACTGTGAATAAAAAAATGTTTTTTGGAAGCTTTTTTTTAGTTCTGTCTCCTGTAAAACTAGTCCTCAGTCACATATTATAACATTTTGCTAGTAGCTCCCTTCAGTTTATTTGGGTGAGACATGCATTGTTTGTTGTGACACATAAATTTGTATAAGAACCCTTTGCATGTGGATAATATAGCCTCATTTGTTTTAGGAAATGATGAAATAGAAATTATAAAAAATAGGCCACATCACTGCCTGCAAGTCCTGAGTGGAAAAAGACATAATTCCTTGCCAGATTCAATAGAATAGTAGTATAATAGTGTTTAAACTGAGAGGTTATAGTGACTTCCTGGCTTCTGTGATCTTATGTTGATAGGCAAGACATTTTACTTTGTGTTGAACAATAATAAGCATGAAAGCATTAAAAGTATGCAAAGAATTTTAAAATTATATTTCTGCCCCTTTTTAAAGCAATGCCATGGCATGGAGGCACTACCTCCGGAGCATACGTGTTTATAGTATACTTTGATAAAGAGAAGCATTTTAATATAAAACCAAATTATTCATTAAATATAAGGTGCTTTAATGGATTATTAAATACTCATAAAGTAATTAAAATACACCAATTACAATATTATTTTTATAGAACATTTACACTTAACATCAAATTACAGTATCCTACTATTTTTGCTTACTGGGTCTTATGTTGTTACCTTTGTGATATGGCCACAAGGTGAAGACACTATTTTAAGCTTTCTCAAATATCTAAACAGCTTGTATCCTAACTTATATCCTAACATCCTAACTAGGAAACTGGAAGAAGGTGGAAAATTGCGCTTTCTAGATGTCCTTGTGAAAAGGTTTTCGAACAAAAAACAGTTGGGTGTTCAGTACTGTGACTTAGTGGGTTTGTAGAACTAAAAGTCTTGTTTGCAGAAATTTAAAATGCTCTTTATTACAAGTAAAAACATGCTTTGTACACCCCTTGCAGCAGAAAAAGTCGGGACATACACAGCAGCAGTCTTCAAGGTCTCTTGTTGCTTCACCACACATATACAAACAAAAGAAATTACTGTGGTTTACTTCAAATTACTGCACAGCTGCAACTCATTTAACAACTCACTAGCAACTGACAACTGACTGTGCTCTAACACTTGCTGGCTTTTATACCTCTAGTCATTGTTTCTAGAAAGCCACCAACGTTTCAAGGTCTTTAACGGTGGCAAGAGAAAGATGGAACTATATATATCGGCAAGCGTTCAGTGCTCGCCCACGCGCCGGCCGCCAACAATGTGATTGCAGACATTGCTCCCTCCTCAAGGCTGGTCATCCCGAACAGCACCATTGTAGAGGGCCAGACGATCCAGGTGTACCACCACCTTTCCTCGGAGCACCTTCTGGTTGCGGTAGACCACGTCATTAATTCTCTTTACCACCCGGTATGGTTCTTACCACGGTTGTTGAAGTTTCGGGCAGCATCCCTTGGTCCGGGTAGGGCGGTACAGCCAGACCAGGTCATCTTGTTGGAATGCTTGACTGTTGGCTTGCCTGTCGTCCTGGGTCTTCGTGCGGTCGCTCGCCATCTGGATGTTCTGTCGAGCCACCTCATGTGAAACTTGCCCTAAAATTTATATAGGAAAAACAAAAAGAAATATTAACATCAGAACTAAAGAACATCTAAGAAACATTAAAAATGGTGAAACAGAAAAATCAGCAATGGCTTTTCATTTTTTGAATACTAGACATCACATCAACTTGGAAACATCTCTAATAAAATGTGTTAATCACCCCATAGACCTTTCCGTATGGGAAAAAATCTTCATCAACAAAAATCGTCATAGAGTCATGAATATTGAAACTCCACCACCGGACATCTTTGACAAGTACATCACGCCATCTATTGACAACACGGAGAAAGAGGAAACCACTACAACTTACACTAATCGAGTATCAGCTGATGATAGGAGCAAGAGCTCTTGAAACATGTCCTGTGAATAAACAGTGTGAGTGAAGTCAATATCTTCTCGATTCACTTTTGTACCATCTCATGCATGTTGCAGAGATGGTCCACATGAGGTTCTCCACTTACTCGGTTGCTGATTGTTTTGCTTCCTGGTGTCTCCCAAAAATCAGGTCACAAGGGAGGCGTAGCTCTCAGCCGAACATTGAGCTTGCTGGCATCATGCCAATGGTGTCATGTGTTGACGAGCGGTAGGCCAGCAAGAACAGTGGCACGTTGATGTCCCAGTCTCGCTGATGGCTGGTCACAACCTTCCTCAGATGTTCCTCTAGGGTCTTGATTTATCTCTAAACCATGCCATCCTACTGCGGATGTAGAGGTGTTGTGCGGGTCTTTTTCACCCCTAGTCTTTCCAGTGCCTCCTTCATCAGGTTAGACTCAAAATTAGTGCACTGATCACTGTGGAGCTCTAACGACACCCCAAAACGGCACAACAGTTGCTCCACGAGGCAGTTGGTGGTCGCCTTCGCCTCCTGATTTGGGATGGCATACACCTCCGGCCACTTGAAGTAGTCCACTGCCACCATTAGGTACTTGTTGCCTCGGTCGGACACTGGGAATGGGCCAGTAATGTCGACAGTGATGCGTTTGAAAGGCGCTCCGACGCTTTACTGCTGCATGCGAACTAGGCTCCTAGTCTGGAGGCCGCGACTCGCCACGTACACGTGACATTGACGACACCATCTCTCAGCGTCTGCTCGGCACAACACCTCGACATCTGCAGTCGAATGGCATGGTCAAGAGGTACATCGTGATCTTATAAGAACATCTGGGGAAGGTTGTGGCTAGCCATCAGTGAGACTGGGACGTCAAGGTGCCACTGTTCTTGCTGGCCTACCGATCGTCAACACAGGACACCACTGGGATGATGTCAGCAAGCCTAATGTTTGGCCGAGATCTACGCCTCCCTTGTGATCTGGCTTTTGGGAGCCCCCTGGAAGCGAAACAGCCAACAACTGAGTATGTGGAGAATCTCGTGGACCATCTCTACGACATGCATGAGATGGCTCGTCAACATCTGGATGGAGAGCGACCGCATAAAGATCCAGTACGACAGGCAAGCCAACACCTGTTCTGGTTTTACTGCCCTACCTGGACTAAGGTACGCTGCCCGAAACTTTAACGACCGTGGCAAGGACTATACCGGGTGGTAAAGAGAATTAACGACGTGGTCTACCACATCCAGAAGGTGCTCCGAGGAAAGTTGGTGGTATACTTGGATTCTCTGGCCCGCTACGATGGTGCTGTTTGGGACGATCAGCCTTGAGGAGGGAGCAGTGTCACGAGGCATTGATTAGCCGCTCGTAAGTGAACGCCGAGAGGGAGAGAAGCGGATAGTGAAAGAGACAGATAGCACCCAAGCCACGCTCAGAGAGAGAGAGCAACAGAGGGAGAAAGAGAGACAGTGACAGTTCAATGGTGTTCTCGCTACATCACAAACGATCGTGCTAGTTCGGTAGCTTTCGTGTGGCTTCGTCAGATTTCAAGAAACTTCGAGAAACAGCTGCTCATGTATAAATAAGAGTCCGGCAGGGAGCAGCTGTGAGTATTGCAGTTGCTATCCAGTGGTCTATGGACTTGTGAATTGACTGCGTGTACGTGTGGCCGACGGCCTTGAAGATTGCATTCGTGTGTGTTACGTCATTCTGCTGATATCAGTGTTGTACCAGTGTCTTTCTATGGAAATAAAGAGCATTTTGAATTTCTGCAACCTGGACTTTTAATTTTACGAACCCGCAAAGTCACAGCATATATGTGGACTATATCCTTTATTTTTTTCTCTCTCCCTGTTCCTTTTCTCTGTTCCTCCTCTTCCTCCTCGTCTTCTTGCTCTTCCTCCTCTGTTTGCTCCTTTTGCATTTATATATATATTTAAGGAAGTCTTATAATGAAAATGAATTGAGAGGATATTGATAATATCTTTTCTATTCACTTTTATTTTAACTTGTGCTTTACTGTCTCCACGCTTCTTTCAATTCTTTACTTTTAAGTCTTCTTATACTACATATAGTTTGTCAAACATTGAGATATTAAAGAAACATAAGTGCAAGTTAGGCCAGGAGTTAATATCTTTTGGAAAATTAGATTTAAAGTGTTTCAACAGCTTATCGATTTTTAACTTTGCAGCTTCTATAACAGCTGTAAGTTCATTTACAGGGTTAAAAAAAAAAAAAAAAAAAAAAAAAAAAAAAAAAAAAAAAAAAAAAAAAAAAAAAAAAAAACTGGGGTTTTGAAGTTAAATAATATTTTATTACATCAATATCTTTAGTTTAATGTGTTATAAATGAATTTAAAGATAATATTTTCAAGATTTTATAACAATTTAGTATCCAACCTTCATACCTATGAAGCCCCAAAAATTCCTTGATATGATAGTTTTGAGTTGGGGATAACGTGATCAACTGTGCATAACTTAATTGATGGAAATTAATCATTTCTTTACACTAGCCGTATAACTGTTCATAAGTTCACCAAAGGTTTTGTTTAACTGCTTATAAGTTACAACTTTTTCATGAAATGAAACCAACAGGTAAGGATAAGGGATTACTGTTTCCTATTACAATGTTAGACAAAATTGATGAAAATAATGATTTTAAACAATGTAATTTTTACAGATGAGGACACTTTACATGTAAACGGTACTGTGAAACAAAACAATTGCAGAATTTAGGGTTCACAGCCTCCTCATGAGCTCATTGAGTTCAGCGTGACTCACCCAAAATGAATGGTTCGGACTTATGCATGACAGTTATAGTCCCTTTCGTCTATTTTGTGAAAAGTCAATAACTGGTGACATCTATTGTTATCTGTTAAAAGTGTATGCTTTTTCTCATTTGGATGATATTAAGGCGGAGAAGATTTTCTCCATTTTCAAGAAGATGGCACACGTCTAACTTTAGTTTGCATGTACAAGAAGCACTTAATACTCACTTTGGCAACAGGTGGATTGAAAGGGAATTCCATAATTTCAATAATCCAAGGGATATTCCTAGGCCTCCAAGAAGCCCAAATTGACCTCCTTGTGACTTCTTCTGGGGACATTGAAGATTCTTGTGTATTCCGAGAAAATTCGTGATTTAACCCATCTCAGACAACAGATAATCACTTGCCTGGCAACTGTCACCTCAACCATGCTGTTCAGGACTGGCAAGAGGTAGAATTTTGTTTGGCTTTGTGCTGTCCACTAATGGGCCCCACATTTGAAAGTAAATTGTAATAAACTCTTGAAAATATTACCTTTAAATTCATGTGCAACACATTCAGCTAAGAGTATGATTTAATAAAAATGTTTGATCTCAGAACTCCAGAGTTCTTTTGTGGAAACCCTGTATTTCTCCAAATGCATAATGATTCCAAGTGCAGGACTAATCCCCTTTTTCGTCAACTAGATATGTGAATTTAGTAGGTTAAAGAGGAAGGGGGTAAGAAAAAAAGGGAAAAGAAAAGGAAATGAAATATACAGAGAAATAGAAATTCACTTTTTTAAAACATTTTTTGTCTAAAATGAGACATGATGAGGATGAGGATGAAGAAGATTGAATGGGATTGGTTGGGATGGTTTCTATTTTTCAGAATTGTTTCAAATCATCACAGGATATAATTTGAATTAAGAGATCAATAACTATTGAGAATTTGTACATATAATATATTTACTACATTGTTACGGATCTTTGCAGAAATTAATGAGTTAGGCAGAATAGTGAGGGAAGAGAGTACACAACATCTTTTTTGTGGCCACTTACTGTGACAGAATTGTAATTTCAATTTTGAGTCTGTAAAGAAACTTTTGTGCAAATGAGAATATTGATATACCTTATTCTCTGAAATTCACTAGATTTGTTAGTAAATTTCTTACTGATGCAATAGGAAACCTCTAGAAACTGGCTGATAATCTGTAAGAGTGCTGGTAATTGTCAGAATTTCCATTGTGCATAAGACAAACCATGAAGATTGAAGCTTCTTTATTTCTAGGTGCATTTCAAAAGTTTGCATTGCAAATACAGTGTTCAACACGTATGGTCTGGATAACGTCTGGTATTCAAAGAAATATATTACCTAAGATTCATTTGATTTATAACTTGATATTTAATACACTTGTTGGTTGTATTGAAAGAATAGACTTAAGTTTTCTCAAAAATAACAGCTTGCAACCATCATTTACAGAAGTGCTGAAACAGTGAACTTATTTTCAGAATTTTGAGCTATCCCCAGATGGAAGGATGATAGCAGTTGCTGGTAGATTTGGAAACATCCATCTCCTAACCTCAAATACTGTGGAGAATATAGGACTTCTAAAAATGAACAATGAAGTGACTGCATTAGCATTTGAGTCTGATGGTTCACGCTTATTTACATATGGAGGTGAGTTAAAT
Source organism: Mantis religiosa (assembly GCA_030765055.1). Taxonomy (NCBI): domain Eukaryota; kingdom Metazoa; phylum Arthropoda; class Insecta; order Mantodea; family Mantidae; genus Mantis; species Mantis religiosa. Next base: position 120,517,002 of record CM060952.1, on the reverse strand, counting down.
AAATCTTATCAACATGCTACAGTCATTGCTTTTTGATTTTCTATGTCTCTTGGTATTAACATATCTTCATAGCAAACACATCTTCATTTAAGGATACATTTATTTCTGCCATTGAGTAAAGAATGTACATGACTGCCAAAACTTGTTTTTATGTTCGGATAGGTAGAGTCAGACTGAGAAGATCAATGCCATAACCGGAATTTGAACCATGGATCTCTCGGTCTGTCTGGTTGCTCTTAACCCTTGAGCTACGTGCCCAACATGCCAGTATGACATTAAATTCTCCAACTGACTCACTTTATTCCCTGGTAAACCACTTGGAGATTTCATATATAAGGAGCATTGAAAAAGAAATGAGCCGGAGGCATTAGAACAAAAATCAGCACCTCTATGTTAGACGTATTGGCCCTGGCTTTTGAGGTACTTATCCCACTGACACAAGGCGGTGTATGGCTGGCTGTCTCATAAAATTCCCGAGGCTGCATTGTGAACCAGTTCTGCATGTATAGCTTGACGTCATCCGAGTTGAATTGTTTGCTCCTCAGAGCCTGCCCCTTAGAGCCTATGTTAAGGGACCAAACATGGCATAATCATAGGGAGAGAGATCTGAACTGTATGAAGGATGGCCAAGAACCTCCCATTTGAATTTCTGCAAGAGTACCGCAGTTATGTTGGCTGTATGAGGCTTTGCATTGTTGTGGAGCAGATTGATCCCATTGGTGAGATTGCCTAGTCGTTTTGATTTAATTGCTTGGTGAAGAGTGGTTAAGGTTTGTGAGTAATGCTGGGCATTCACTGTTGTCCTGTGCTGCAGGAAGTGTATCAGATGGGGGCCATCTGTTCAAAGAAGTTCAGCATAACCGTTCCTGCACTTGTGTGGATGTCCTTGGATTCTTTTAGTGGTGGTGTCCCTGGATGCTTCCGTTGGAGACTTTTTCATTTTGATTTTTGTTCAAAGTGATGACACCGCACTCATCTCCAGTAACCACTTGTGCCAGGAACACAATCTCTTCCCTAGCATACCCTAACAGATGACTAAGTGAGCCATTCGACATGCTTCCTGGTGTGTTGAAGACCGTGGCGCACCCATTGGGTGCACTCTTTGTACAAGTGCAGTCTTTCCTTCATGATGGTGTGAACACTTCCGATGCTCAATCCGACCTCAGCAGTTATGGCTTTCAAATCCTGGCTATTGCATTGAATTTTTCCATCTACCTATTCAAATGTTATCCTACATATGGTTAGTAATTTCCATGTACAAATTAGTAATTTCCAATAGATTAATTTCCATTGATTTTGTTTACTCGAAATCAACATTCTTTTACCTAATTAAACATTATACAGTGAGTTGACTGAGACACTCTGTGCTTAACATACCTCAAATTTTCTTTCAACACATTTCACGTCCACTTGAAGACATTATTAAGTTGTCAACTGGTGGAAATATGGTGCTTATAACGAAGATGGTTCTCTGGAGATGAGACATCTGGTGGGAAGACATTTTCTGGGTAAAACATTTTCTTCCAAGGGAATGTTAAAATTTGTTAAATGTGTTTCAGATATCTTTATAAATATGCTCTGCATTTTTGAAAAATAACCTTATGATGAAACTCTATTCCAGTTATCTATAGACACTGATGCACTCTTTCTAAATATTCTCCTTTTGTAGCATTGGCCTCATATCTATTCCTTAGCAGGGGGAAAAAAAAATATTTGGAGGGCGGGACTGTAGGGAGGATGCAAAGAGTGTGCTATCCAAATATTCTAATCCTCAACAGTGACATAAGCAGCGTAAGGACATGCATTATCCTGTTGCAGGTTGATTTATTTTGCAGGGTGTTTATTGTGCAGTGTCTGACGGATTGCCAAAAGTATCCGGGTATAACAGGCAGCATTTATGATTTCTCCATGTTCAAAACCATCAACCAGAATGCGATACTGTGCATCCCAGAAGACAGTGTTCATTACTTTCTAGCAGATTGCATAGTCTTTAGTTTCTTCAACACCAAATCCAAGTGGTCATTCCATACTTTGGCATTTCAGTCTTTAGTTTCTTCAACACCAAATCCAAGTGATGTCATTCCATACTTTGGCATTTCATTTATAACTTTTATTAATGGAACCAGCTTTATTGTCTGACCCAAAATTAAAAAAAAAAAAAAATCTTTTTGAAATCTCTGTAGTTGATTGTGGGTGATTCTTCTTCTTTGAGGTTTGTGGTACAGCCAGTAAACATGGAACTCAATGGGCACAAAGCCTTTTTATAACCTAAGCTTTCAATAAATTCTTGACTGCTGACACATCAAACATCCTTGCTAATTGGCTGCAAGCTGTGAAACCAAAATCCTCAAGGGCTGTTCATGTCATATAATTTTAAATTTTCTAGAGTTTTGTATTACTTAAGTGTGTGTGTACTACCTGTTAACATTAAATTTCTAAACTTAGGTACACTTCTGTCACTCCCTACAGCACTTTGTAGCTCACTTTGCAATAACTCACTCTCTTTACTTCTATGAAATGGAAATTGTAAGTAGGAGAGCTCGTGCAATTCATACCCATGGTTGCACAAAAGTTCTGCATAGCTGCATGACCCTTACAGATGCCCAGAAATGCATCAGCCATTCTTCCATTCACATCAAAAGGGGGAGAGGGAGAGGGAGAGGGGGGAGGGAGGGGGAGAGCAGATGCCAGTTGGAAAGAGATTGAAAATGGAGGCGATTGCCTTTGAAACTAGTCTCTCATTAATATAAAAAAGTAAGTGAGGAGCATCAATAAACCAACTACAAATAGTTTTTGAGATTAATTTTGACGTCACTGTTACTAAATTCCTCCAAATACATATAACTCATAGTAATGTTTGGTTTCACTGACTAGTTTCTCAAAGTAATCGCTCTCACACTATATGCAACATCCTATCCTCTGGAACCACTTTTGGGAGCATCCATGTCACTGCAGATAACCCCTCATCTTATTATGTTTGGAGGAGCTTAGTAACTTAGTAACAGTAATGTACAAATTAATTGATAAAACTATTTGTAGTCAGTTTTTCATACTATATCACTTAGATTTTGATTTTTCAGAGGAATTCTGACGTTGACATTGCTTCTTTGAAACTATAAAATAGGTGACCTCGAAGTCTGTCCTCCACAGTAAAGAACAGGCGCTATGTTGTGGTTACATGTACTTTTGTCCAACTAAAAGAAAGTCTCTGACAGGAATTTCTACCCTTACACAGTGCAACAAGGACAGTGAATATGTGTGACAGAGAATGCATGCTACACAAGGAATAGAACCGTTAAAAAAAAACATGCACCCTCTTCACTTTCTATACTAAAATTGAAAAGATTTATTGATAAAAGTAGACAGCTACAGAATATTTTTGAATGGGCTTTAATTAAACTGACCTGAATGTCATAAACAACTATCAGGCAGGTTATCAAACGTGTCTAACCCTCCCTGTACCTCATTCCCCTGGGACTTTCTTTGCTGTGGCAAACTGAAGGATGAGTTAATTTTACGTTGTTCCTTGCAGATTCTTCATTGTTACATGAGGTACGTCCAGAAAGTAAGTTCCGTTTGGTAATAAAATTAAATTGTGTACAGGTACAGAAAAATTATTTGTCGCACAAAATTCTACAACTCTTAAACTACTTTTCCACATAACTGCTGAAATTTTGCAGGCATTTGTCATAATGAGGCACAGGTTTTTGTATACCTTCTTCATAGAAGTTTGCCGTTTGTGTCTTCAATCAGTTGGAAACATTTTCTTTCAGCTCTTCGTCATTGTTGAAGTGTTGACCGCCAAGGAAAGATTTGAGATGCAAAAACAGATGAAAGTCGCTAGGAGCGAGATCAGGGCTGTATGGGGGTTGGTCAAACACGTCCCACCCAAATCCCTATAGGTTCAAAAACTGAAGTGCACTACCCATCCATTTTGTTTTGAGTTGCTCAGTAAGAATTTTTGGCACCCAACGTGAGAATAGTTTACGAAATTTCAGTTTTTCAGTAACAATTTCATGAACTAGTGATTGTGAGATTTGGGGAAATTCCATAGTGAGAGCACTAATTGTAAACTTGCGGTTTTCCTGGATCTTGTCATCAATCGCGTAAACCAGTTCTTCTGTAACCAAACATGGATGCCCACTTTGTTCTTCATTGTGCACTTCACTACGTCCTTCATTGAACTGTCGGACCCATCTTCTCACCATTGTATCACTCATCGCATTTTGTCTGTAAACATCGCAAATTTGCCAATAAATTTTGATTGGTTTCAATTTCCTAGCATTCAGAAAACGAATCACAGATCTGATTTCACAAGCGGCTGGATTTGCAATCAACACCGACATTGTAAACAAGCACAACAAAGCATACGTAGCGTCTACCGCGCATGTGCGGAACTGCGATCGCAGCGCTGCAGCGGAGATAAATTGAAATAGAACTTACTTTCTGGACGCCCCTTGTATTAGCAATATAAGTTGATGCATTGTCATGGTGCCTTTTAGTCCTGTCTTTAGATGTTTTTCTTCAATTTCCTGAAACACTTTTGGGAACCAATATTTTGTGTATCATTTTTCAGTAACAGTTCTCTGATTTTCAAGCCCAGTAGTTGCCATGTGACTGCTTGTGGAGAAGAAAGAAGCAACTATTTTCTTTTCCACATTGCTCGATCTTTTGACTTCATCAGTTGGGTTGGCAGGCTCAGGCCAGCTTTGGGTTATTATGCCAATGCTATTACGCCTTGCAATTCACATCTTGGAATGTTTACGCTTAGAGTAGTGGTGCAAAACTGCACGCTGTTCATTTTGTTGCAGAGCAATGAAGAGCAGTCATAATTATAGTGATAACAGTTAATTGGTGATCAATGAACACACAAATGAAGGATTTGTTTCAAGATCAAATTTATATAAAATATATACAAAAAGATATACATATATACAAAAGATATTGTAGATACATTATTTTTCACTAGTAAAGAGCAATAAAATACCTTCCATATGACAGTAAATGCCATTTCCATTATTTAAATGACCATTATGTGAAAATAGAATAGCGTTTCCATTGTTATCGACTAACCCGTTCTGTGTAAATTGAAAACAGGTACAGTTTTTCTGACGTTATTCAACATTTAAGGTCAACGAAGCAAGTTCAGACATTTGTAAGAGAGATGGTGTAGGAATGAAAAAAAAACTTGTGGAAATAAAAGTAAAAATTAGAATTAATTAAGAGCTTTGAGAAGAGGGAAACTGTAACAAAACTAAATTCTGATTTTGGAATTGGAATGCAGACTGTTTGAAATGCAGTGTGAAAAAATGTCAGCTCCTTTCAGAAGCAGACTAAATGCCATTGACAATTTTGATAAATAAACAGGCCTAAAGAATCTTTTTACAAAGGTTAAGTAAACTTTTGAACAAAGAATATATTTATGCATGAAGAATTTAGTAACTGTGACGTCAAAATTAATTGGGAAAAAATAACTATTTCTAGTCAGTTTTTAACACTTATATTTTATATTATTAATTTTAATATTTTTATATTATTTATTATTCCGAAGCTGTTGCATCCATTTTCAACCTTGAAAATCCGACATTTTATTGTATTCTATTTATTTATTTTTCTAAATCTTAAACAAACATTTCAAACTTTATATACATTTTTTGGTTTGGGGCCTACCATAAATGATTCAGAATGTTGCTGTGGATATATTGATATCCTCTAAAATATTCACAGAGTACTGGGTGATTTTGATATAGTTTAGCCAACTTTTTGGAACAGAAATAGGTCCTGTGGTGTTTCTTTAGGAAAAGGCCATTTCCCCATTTTAACAATTTTTCTTTCTATTTATGAAACTTTGGGAAATATAAAAGAGATATTACATTATGTATAATTATTTGTAACAACATTTCACTTATTTTTTCTTAAAGATAATGAAATTTTGTTACAAATAATTATATTTTGTGTAATATTTGCTGCTTCACTGTTACTAGCTACTATTTTTAATGTAAAAGATATTTTGAAAGTTTTTTTCTTTTTCCAGATGGTGGAGAGATTTATGTGTGGGACATTGCAAACAGACGATGCATGGGCCGGTATATTGATGATGGCTCCATTGGAGGTAGCAGTATGGCTGTGGCTCCAGGTGGAAGATTTATAGCTTGTGGCTCACGATCTGGTGTAGTAAATATATATGAGACAGCCACATTACTATCTTCAGCTAAGCATTCGCCTACTCCAGCTAAAATTTTGCTTAACCTTACCACCCCTGCTACAGCAGTGCAGTTCAATGCTTCGTCTGAAATTATGGCTATGGCATCTGATGAGAAGGATAATGCTCTTAAGTTGGTAAGTACTGTTGGAAAAACTAAGTAAATAACAGTAGCCAAATATTTACAGTAGTTTTCAATTATAGATAAATGTGTTAATATTTATAATCAGTAAGAATTAAGATTAATGAATAAATTAAATAGAAGACAGTATTAAAATATAACTGAGTTAAAACCTACATACTTAAAAAGACCATTAAATGTATGTACCATAAATGAAAAATGCTTTTTAATTCCTCTCAACTTTCTTCATTGTGGCTTGTTTATTTATGTACTTAGTACTCTCCCTCATTTCCTTGATACACAAGTACCAATCATTGCATATGTATTGTAATTAAAGGAAATTCTTTGTTGGGACGTCACTTGTAGAGAAATTTTCCAAGTTTTGTGTTAAAAATTTTAATTTGTCAACAATTATTGTTGAATTAATTTTGTAATTTTAAATTTACTCTAGGCCATGCTGTGGCCGAGTGGTTAGATCACCCAGCTTTTACCAAGGTGGCCCAGGCATGATCCCAGGCACTGCAAAGTGAGATTTGTGCTGGACAATACAGTGCTGGGATGGGTTTTCTCCGGGACCTCCAGTTTCCCCCACCATCATTCCACCAATTGCTCCATCATTCATCTTTCCTATCATTCATTTCACCTTCATACTATCATTCACTTCTCTCGCTCTCATCCCAGGTGTTAGGCCGGCCCCTCAGCCCTGGTTTCTCTATATGGATCAATGCTTTGGATTCTCTGATCCTGACTTTCTGGGCTAGTGGAAACTAAGTGATGTAAGGGAGGAAAAAAAGAACATTTATTTTATTAATTTTGTTTTTGTTTGCATATGACGATCAGCTTTCAAAATAACACAATTTATATAAAAACTCTTTCTGCGCATTCACTTTCGCAAATACACAACTTCTCATATCTGTTCCTTATAGAAGAAATATTACTGATTTTTCATCGTCCTGGATACTATTCATTTCCTCACACTTTTAAAGAGTCATAGCCTACTCTGCAGTTTGTTTCTCTTTCGCTCACTGATTTTATACTTTTCCATGTTCACAATATAAACATTTTGACTTTTTTTAACATTTCTAAATTTTTTATGTAACTATAAACTATATATACAATATCATAAAATATAAAAAGAACAATTATGCCTGGGGTCGAACTAAAAGAACTGTTTCAAATGCCTCTCATCAGAATATACAGAATTTGTTTGTAATAACACTAATAATTGTGTTCCATATATTCTGATTATTGCTCCTGATACAAGAAATCATCTCTGTAAATTTAGAACAACAAAATAATATATACTAGGTGAGTCACCAGCTCCTATTTATTTTTGAATTTATGTAATGTGCTAAGAGACATGTGACTTATGCCTTTCTTAATTGCCTTCTAATGGATGATTTGCAGACAAGTTTATAGAGAAAGGGTATATAACTCAGTGCATAAGTGTTGTATGGGACAGGAAGCAGTCACTATGTATGTCGATTCCAAAAACATCATACCCAGACACAGAGAGCTGCAGTAGTTTTAGACAAGTTTACAAATTTTTATTCATTAGCACATGCACGCATGCATGCATGCACACACCTATGCACACACGCACACACACAACTTTAAACATGCCCCTGAAGGAACAACCTTTCACATGTATCAGTTGACAATAACATTGGAACACAAAATGGCAGATTTACACAGTGGGACCGATTGGATTTAAATCTTCAGCCAACATGTGTTTTTGTTGTACAGCCACGTCAAAAGGTTTTAAGAATTAGATAGATTTTTTTTGCTTCTGTCACAAATTAGGACAGTTTTTAGCTTCTTCAGTAATTGTAATGGCAAATGCAGTTTTTTTTATTTCTTTAGAACTACCAAAACAAGCTCAAAGCACTATTGCTTGACCCATTCAGCCAGTTTCAAACACTTCATAAATGCAAATTGTCTTTAGCTACTTGTGCCTGTGTCAATGTTTGGCATAAATGAACACTTTATTATCTATGTAGGTATTCAGTATTTGAAACCTCTCAAATACTGTCGGGGGTTGTCATTTTGAACATTTACTGCATTGATGAAATCCACACTTCGACAATTTATTTTTCTGTTTAACTGAGAAGTTAACACTTGCACAACTCCTTTGACAGTAGAAGTGAAACATTAGATTTAAGCTTGAAACATTTAATGTTCCTAAAAAATGAAAGCTAACTGCATAATATGGTTTACAGCAACACCAGCTAGGGTACAGATTATAAATGGTCACAAAGCTGAGCATGATCCCTAATTATCGGATTGTCATTCTTGTGTTTTTGGCTCACAAGAGAACCAATAGCAACAATAAATAATGTTATTGTTTATTTTGTTTATTGTTCTGTTTGTATTTTAGTAGCTAAAATGTAGACAATAAAGACTAGGAGAAAGGGGGAAAAAAAAATCAGAACAATGTAATGTCATTTCAAACCTAGCCCTTTCAGCTCCATATGCCCACAGCTAACCATCTCAACCAGCTGCCAGTATTCTATGTTGCTCTTTGGAAACGCATTCGTTTATCACCTTGCTAGTATTATACACATGAAAAACTATCATTTATTTAAGGTTTTATTTACAGTTATTCAGGGCTGTACGTATTAATGTTGGGTCGTATATTACCAAACAGAAGGGCAGAGCTGCAATAACAGCATTTGGATAAAAAGGTCAACGTTTTCACATTAGACTATAAACTGCAGGTTGCATAGATAAGAATAAATAGGGGCAACTGACTCATCTGGTATATTTTCGTTTCCATGAACACAACAATTTTAAGCCTATTTTAAACCGTATCAACCATTTTAAACTAAACATCAATATTGTTTTGTATTAATACACATTTTAACATTTTTTTTTTAACATTGATTTTACATGTTTACGAATTGTTTACAAAAGAGTTCCTTCTGTGTGTGATTCATGTTGGATGGTTAGTTCGCTGAACTGTTTCTTGAGTTTGCCTGGTATTAAATGCATTATTAGCTCTATTGTTACAGTTCATTCTTTTGAGCCTCGGATTGTTAGCAAGATAATTTTCACTGTTTGCTATGCTGAGTGTTCTGAGAATTCAGATCTTGGTACACTCGTCTGTTGTAATGTCAGTCATCTGAGCTGTTGTTTTGATTCTATGCCTCGTCCCTGTTATTATTTTGCAGTTTGGTTGATTAATTATTATCTACACTGATGTCATGTTGTGACTTTTGTGTATGTATATGTCACTTTTCAATGTGAGTGCCATTATTGTGACATTGCTTTGAGATTAGGTCAGTGTTAGGTTATATGCCTCAAATTCTGATAATAACTCAATCATATCTGAAATATGGGTTTAGCCACAATTAGATGATTTTTAATGTGTGGTGGGTAAGGATGTATTAGTGTATTTATGATCTGTTTCAGTTATTTCTGGCTTTATTAATTTACTTTTATTAGCAAGTGTCAAGAAATATTTAGTCATAGAAATTCCATTTTAATTAAGACAAGTGCAAAGGTTTCACGAAAATGAAGGATTTGGGAAAACGAACAGTGATTAAATATTTTCATTTGAAAGGCTTAATGCCTAAAGAAATTGACAGAATTGGACAGTACATTGAAAGACTCTGCCCCTTCATACACAATGATTAAAAGGTGGGTAGCAGAGTTTAAAACGGGACGTATGAGCACTAGTGATGAGCCTTGCTCTGGACGCCCTGTGAAAGTCACAACTACAGAGATCATTGAAAAAATTCATCATTTGGTACTGGAAGACCACAGATTAAAGTTGTTTGAGATAGCAGAGGTAAAGAACGTGCAGGTAATATTTTAAGTAATGTTTTGGGTTTTCACAAGGCATGTGCAAGATGGGTGTTAATACCTGATCAAAATTATACAAATATAACAATATGCAACAAAAGTCTCACTTAACTTAAGAAAATGGTGTTAATTCTTCTTTCTAATTGATATCAATTTCACAAACTCTTGTCCGCTTGACTGAAGATGCAGACAAGAGTTCGTGAAATCGATATCAATTAGAAAGAAGAATTAACACTATTTTCTTAAATGAGGCTTTTGTTGCAAATTGTTATATTTGTATAATATACATTGCTTCACTGTAGCTAGCTTCATTTTCTACATAACCTGATCAAAAGTTGCAAAGAAAAACCTTTTCTGTTAAGAATTTGGAGCTCTGCTGTAAAAATCCCAGTGAATTTTTGAGATGACTTACTACCATGGATGAACTTCACAGTTAAAACAGTGGCTTGTGCCAGGTGAACCAACTCCAAAAAAGGCAAAGTAAATTTTATCATCTAACAAGGTTATGGTGAGTGTTTTCTGGGATGCATAGGGAATTATTTTTATTGATTACTTGGGAAAGGGTAAAATATCACTGATGACTGCTATGCAAGCTTACTGCAACGCTTGAGTGATGAGATGAAAAGAAAAGACGTCATTTGGCGAAGAAAAAATCTTGTTTCTTCACGACAATGCTCTGGCCCATCATTCAGTCATTGCAATGGGAAAAATGTGTGAATTAAAGTTTGAATTGCTTGAACATCCACCCTATTTGCCAGATCTAGCATCCAGTGACTATCACCTGCTTCCGAACGTCAAAACATTTCTTAGAGGGCTAAGATTTCATAGCAACGAGGTCATTGATGAGGTAAACAGCTATTTTGAGGACCATGATAAATCACACTACAGAGATGGTTTAATTAAATTAGCACACTAATGTGACAAAGGAGAATAAGTTGAGAAATAAAGAAAACAAATTTTAAATGCTTTTTTTTACGTACTAGCCAACCCTGAACATGTATATTTCGAGTGAGGTCAAAGTTAATCTTAACCATTCCAAAGTATTTTTCTTTAATCAATGCCTAAGAATCATCATTCTGAATTCATTTGGAATTTTTTTTTATCCTAAAATAGGTACTCCTAGTTCCCTAAGGAAAACTTTAGGATTATCACCAGATTCCTCATCAAAACTCGTTGGACTTATATCGTGAAGCAGATAATTTGCGCAGTCAATGTGATCTTGACTGTTGTGGGTGTGTGTGCGTGTGTACACACACACTGGCGACAATTTACATCAATATCTGGATTAAGTGAATCAGCAAAGTCACTTTACAGATTTCTTTCAACATTATTCTGACAGTTGCCTGAATTGCCTGTTATATTCTTATACCAAATTACATTTTGAATTTTGATTTACCTTATTTGCCTTTAAAGCAATCACAGCCTATGTTAATTTCACTACATTTTCCCTTTCTTTCTCAACATTTTCTTGCACTTCCCTCATTGAATTTATTAATTTCACCAAGTTGTGATTGAAGTTCATCACGGTGTGATTGTATTTCAGTACTGATTACTTGTACATAATTTTTTGGACTGCTAATCTCTTTTATATTATTTTGCACCGTTGTTGACCTCTCATGAATTTTCTTAGAATTTCGCAAAACTATTACTTTCATTTCTTGCTTTGTTTTACTTTCTAATTCCTTTATGCCTACTCTTTGTAAAATTACCTCACTTTGTTGTTTTCTGAATACATCTAGTTCTTTAGCTACTTCAGTTCTCATTTCTTGTATTACCCTTTCCTGTGCTATCCTAATTTCATGAACCATTCATCCTAACTTAATAACCTCATATTTACTTAGAATTCTACAAGGGCTGATCAACAAAGACTGAAGCTGATTTTTTTTCACAGATGTATATTACTGCAATTCAATGTTTACATGATCTTTTTAAAAGTAGTCCCCTCGTACTTCAATGCACTTTTTATAGCTTTTTGCCAGTCCTTGAACATGTGCTGCAGACCATTCTTTGTCAGCTCCTTGAGAATCGCCTCACTTTCCTTGAGCACTGCTTCAGAGTTCTCAAATCAAATACCCCTAAGCTTTGCCTTTAGTGATGGGAATAAAAAGAAAGTCACAGGGTGCAAGATTGGGGTTATAAGGTAGAAGTGGTACACAGGTAATGTTGAATCGAGCCAGAAACTGCACGACTTGATTTGCGACGTGAGGTCATGCATTGTCATGAAGTCGCCACCTAGTCCGAGAAAGCTCTGGTCGTTTCTTTGCAATGTGCTTCCTCAGTGTAGCCAATACTGATTCAGAGTTCAGAGTTCTCAAATCAAATACCCCTAAGCTTTGCCTTTAGTGATGGGAATAAAAAGAAAGTCACAGGGTGCAAGATTGGGGTTATAAGGTAGAAGTGGTACACAGGTAATGTTGAATCGAGCCAGAAACTGCACGACTTGATTTGCGACGTGAGGTCATGCATTGTCATGAAGTCGCCACCTAGTCCGAGAAAGCTCTGGTCGTTTCTTTGCAATGTGCTTCCTCAGTGTAGCCAATACTGATGTGTAGTATGCTGCTGTAACAGTAGTGTGAGGGGGAACTGTATGCTGGTAAATTATTCCATTACAGTCAAAAAATGTGATCATCACTTTCCCTGCAGATGGAGCAACTTTTGCCTTTTTTGGTTTTGGAGAACCTGGCGATTTCTACACTGTACTTGTTTTGATAGTATAGTTTAAAAAATGCAGCAGTCACAGCAGAAGCCGAAACACCAGGCCCACTTTGCTTAACACTGACAAGTTGGCCTTCTTTGAAGTCCTTGAACCACCTAAACACTGTTGCATGAGGTAGTGCAACTTCACTGTATGCTTGCTTCAACTTTTCATAAGTTTCGGTGGCTGGTTTAAACGAAAACAGAATTTGATTGCACTGTACTGCACCTCTCGCGTCACCTCCATTGTGTGGTATGCAAAATACACGTAGGGTCTACAAAGAGCATCACTGCTAACCTACCAATATGAGAGTGCTGCTGCCTACTGACATTATACATAAAAAGCCGCTCTTTTCAAATATTTATGTTACATATATGAAACTATCACGGAAGCTACAGGAAAAAATCAGTCTCAGTATTTATTGATCAGCCCTCGTATTTTGTTCAGTTCTTGGTGCTAACATTGCCATATTTTCCCTGCATTCCTTTCTACCTAATTCAGTTTCATGTGATAAATCTTGTTTTAACTCTAGCCTTAAATTGTTTGCATTCTTATCTGTTTTCTGTGTTAACGTTACCATAGTTTCCCTTTATTTCCTTTCCACCTTTAATCTCTGTGCTGTCATGTGTGTAAACAAGTTTTCTTTATCACACTTCACATCATACAAAGAGAAATAAAAATAGTGAGATCCAAGAATATACAAAGAGAGTTCATACAGAGAGAAAATAAACGTTGTCGTTAATTCTCCACATCCTCCCCATCTTGGTCGATCTCCAATGGTACAACCATCTCTACAGGTCGTGTGATCTCCATTCCATTGCTGAGTCGGAGGATCAGAGTCCTTGCCTTCCTGTTATGGCCAGGTCTCATTCCAGAGATGCGAGCTCTTCACCATATGTGACGTGAATGCAGATTATCTTGAAGCAGGAAGACATCCCCATTCTGGCACTTCATCGATTTTCCGCCTGGTTGCTGCACCTTGAGGAAGCTTTTCAGGGCAAGAAGCTTTTCCTTCCACCTCTTCCAGAAAACATCTTGCGTCTTTGCCCTCAGTCTTGCATCTTTTCTCAGATCAGCATCAATGCTAGGTTGTGGACTGTTGGGTAATAGTAATCATTCCCCATTTATAAAGGGGCTTATTATCAATACTTTGGGACTGTCTTGTGTAATTGGTGTGCTGTTAATGGCAGCTTCTATCTCTGCCAGTATTGTTCTCAGAGTTTCCTCGTCCACTTGAGATGTGCCCAATACTTTTCTCAAGCATCATTTTGTTGTGCCCACCATTCATTCTCATCAGCCTCCCCACTCACAAATAAAAGACACTAGCATTTAGCTATACAATCTCAAATCAACCCAAAACTGGCAAACGTTCAATGGACAACTCCCGTATTGTAACTTGACGTAATTCCAATAGGTAATTTAGATTCTTATTGTGCTTTTGAAGTCTCACGACAGCATGCTATGTGATGCTGAAATGGAGCTTGTTTAATACAAATGTTCACATTTGCATTTACTTTTGTCTCAAATTCTTAAGTCCACTAGTGAAAGTTTTCAAATTTGATGTCTTATGTGTGTTTGGAGGAATTTATTAACAGTGACGTCAAAATAATCGTAAAAACTATTTGTAGTTGGTTTATTGACACTCGTCACTTTTTTATATTATCAAGGGACTAGTTTCAAAGGCCATTGCCTCCATTTTCAACCTCTCTCCAACTAGCATCTGTTGTCATCTGCTCTCCTCTCCTTGGCGGTGGAACTATGAACTTCATGTGACGAAGCCTATTGTAGTTACTGAATGGTGAATAAATTATTATTCTTTGTCAAATTATCTACGAAATCCCACTAGTAGGTAATTAGACAAAGAAGTTCATAGTTCCACTGCCAGAGAGAGGAGAGCAGAAGACAACAGATGCTAGTTCGCGAGAGCTTGAAAATGGAGGCAATGGCCTTTGAAACTAGTCCCTTGATAATATAAAAAAGTAAGGGACGAGTGTCAATAAACCGAAAACAAATAGTTTTTACGATTGATGTTTTATGTTAGCGTATCTTTGTAATTTGGTTCCTAATCTTTACCCGGTTTTGGCACCAAATTATGTTGTGTATGTAAACAAGTTTTCTTTATTACACTTCATACAAAGAGAAATAAAAATAGTGAGGTCAAAGGATATACAAAGAGTTCATACAGAGAGAAAATTGTTGTTAATCCTGCACATGTGCCAAATCACATTTTAACTCTGTCTTAAATTACTTACATTTTGTGCTAACTCGTGTCTTAAATTTTGTCTTAAAATAACCACTAAATCACTTGCTTTCTGTGCTAAATCGTGTTTTAAATTAGCCTTTAAATTACTTGAATTATTTTCTATTTTAGCCACTAAATTACTTTATTCTTATCCATTTTAGCCTCCTAATCACTTTCATGCTTATCTATTTTCTAGGATAAATTAGATATAAGCTATATTAACGTTCCTAAATTAGACTTATTTTCATTACCCCTTCTCCCTTTCCACTTTTATCACCTGTTTCCTTATTACTCTCCATCTTTCTCACTACTTTTTTTGTTCCTTAACAACAAATACTTATACTTATACTTAATCGCGTTTTGACACATTTTAACTCCATTTTTATCTCTTGATTTTCCCTGTTACCGCACCGGGCGCTAATGACCTGGTTGTCCGCCCTTAAACCCCACTTCCTTCTTTCCTTCCTTCCTTCCTTCTTCCTGTACTATTTAATAACATATATATTTATTTTAACTGATTATGGAAAGTTCTTACTTGGTACAAAAATGGTTTATTCTCTCTTCCTTTCTACTTCCCTCCTATCTCAGTCGTTCTTCCTTCTCGTTAGTCCACTCACATCATCGTTACTCTTCTTTCTTAATTTCCATACACTATTCTTCCTGAGTGATTCATGGATTATTTAGTTATCTCTGTCCTTCCCCAATGTATCCTTTCCTTCATGGTCAGTTATTTGCTGTCCGTGTTGCAACATTTGAAAGGAGAATTCTTTGTTGGGAAATTACTTGTAGAGAAATGCTCCAAGTTACATGTTCGAAAATTTGAATTTGTTGAAAATTATTGTTGAATTAATTTTGTAATTTTAAATTTATTCTATTAAATTTTGTTATTCTTTGCATCTTTTGTAATTGTTATTGTTTGCATCTTGTTCATGTAGTTAATTTGCAATTATTTGAATTTCCTTTTTCCTGATTTGGACTCAGTTGGTGCACGAATTTCTTTTATCAGGGTCATGGTCTCGAAATAATGTGATATTTTATGATTGATTTGTCAAAATAACAATAATAAGCTTCTTTGTCATAATTTACTAAATGATCGTCAGATGCAAAAGAGAATACAATGTATATAAAAACTCTTCCTACATATCTACTTCTGCATATACACAACTTCTTTTCACATGAGTCCCTTGTCACATTATAGAAGAAAGATTATTGATTTTTCGTCGTTCCAGATACTGTTTGTTTCCTCACGCTTTTAAACATTCATAGTTTACACTGTAGTTTGTTTCTCTTTCACTCACTGATTTTATAATTTTCCACGTTGACAAAAACATTTTGATAGTTTTTAACATTTCTAAATTTTTATTGTCATTATAAACTATATGTACAATATCATAAAATATACAAACAGTAATTATGCTCGGGGCTGAACAGAAACAAACTGTTTCAGTAAGTAAAGGAAACACTGCATTCCACCAAAATATTTAATATGGAAGTGCATTGAAAATTTGTTTTGGCACCCCCTGTATACTGTAAATGGCAGAACAAAAAGGAAAAGTTTGTTTAATACCAAACTTAGCAGTTTAGTTTAGTACCTTCCAAAGATGCAACACAAAGCAACCTTTACTTAGAACGGTTTTTACTGTTTTTAATTTTCTCAGAAATAGCTCTAATAATTTTGATTGAAATACCACATATCTTAAGGTATTTCCATGACAAATCAGGTGTTTATCTTGAATTTTCTGGGAATAGCTTGTGAAGCCTTCTTCATTTGGAAAGAATTTTATATAATATAAAAAGTAAGAGAGATACAAAAACTTAATACACAGAAAATGAGATCTTTAATTTATTCCAAGTAACTGTTTGTGGCTTCAGCTTATCCGATATACCAATTATTATTGGTTTAATTTTTCATTATTTTTAATTTTGTTTGAATTGCTAAGAACATTCAACTGCTTTTGTGATTTGGAAACGTTAGTATTGTGACTTTGTGAGTTCGTAGAAATTAAAGTCCAATTTGCAGAAATTCAAGATGTTCTTTATTTCCGTAGAAATACACTTTGGTCAACCCTTACAGTAGCAGAATTACGTAACAGCCTGCAAGGCTTTCAAAACACAGCTGCAGGCACACGATCACAGTTCCGATTATCGACCCTCACTTGGCGAGTCGCGGCTTCCTTAAATACCTATACTCATATTACTAGACATTTCTGGAATCTTCTGTAACAAACAAGAAATTGAAACGTCCAGTCAGCTGTTTGTCTCTTTATCTTTTTCGGCAAGCTTCTATCTCCGCGCTGCACTATCTGTCCCTTATCTCCACGTGGCACTATCTGTCTCTTTGTACGCATCGGCTGCGCTTTCTCGCAACAAATGCAGTCAGTGACAGTAAATTACAGTGACCTGCTTTTAAACATTTTACTATTCTTTGATTTCCTTGCAACAAAATGTTTAAAGAAACTATTTCTGCAAATATTCATCTTACTATAAAGCAGACAACAAGAATCTGATGTGATATATTCATGTGGCTCACTACGAAAGACAAATTGTCATGTATTCCTTATGTGTTACAGTAATCATGTAAACAATGTTTCTTCAATATGTGTTACCTTATCACTATGTATTTTTGCTTAGGAATGTTTCAAGATGACTTAGACAAACTTAGTTATGCATGCAGAAACAAGTGTTCAAATTCTGTTAAGAAGATTTTGCAGTGTCAAGAGGGAGGGGAAGGGGAGAGTGAAAAATGCAAGTTTTGGAAACTTTCAGGTATCTTTGTTAGATGAGGCTTGGCATGGAATATTTTGATTATAACTAATGTCACAATGTTTATACAATACAAATTGTATATTTTAATCACGTCTGCATTTGTTGTACAATACAAAACAAATTGTATATTTTAATCAGCCCTGCATTTGTTCTTTATTAAATTTTTGTCTTATTAAAAATAAAAAGCTTTCATTGTGATTCAAAATTATAAAAAATCCAATCACAGAGAACTCCACAGACTATTCACCAAGAATTCAAGATATAACGTTTATTCACTATGTCATATTATGGAGCCATTTTTGGTGAAAATGGAAAATAATGAAAATATTTCCTTGTAAATGTAATATGGAGTATAGAAAGCTTTTGTTTTGGAAGTTCTTGGCATATTATTGAAGATGCCGAACATAAGTTTGGTAAAATAAGACTTGAAGCTTTCCTGGCGACGAATGTATTCAAGATATTCTTGGGAAACAAGCCAATTTCTGTGTGTGTTTGGAGTAATTTAGTAACAGTGACATTAAAATTAATCGTAAAAAACTATTTGTTGTCGGTTTATTGACACTTGTAACTTACTTTTTTTCTGTTACTGAGGGACTAGTCTCAAAGGCCATTGCCTCCATTTTCAACCTCTCTCCAGCTAGCATCTGTTGTCTGCTCTCTCTCTCTCTGGTGGTGGAACTATGAACTTCTTTGTCAAATTTTCTACTGGTGGGATTTCAAAGTTCATTACACATTACAAAGTTCATTACACACATTACATTATATATGGAAAAATAAGGACAGCGTAATGAACTTACATAAACTTTGGACTTATATAAATATTTCAAAACCAAAATTAGGTAAATCTGTTCAGCCGTTTTCGAGTTTTTGTGAGACAATAAACCATTTATATAGATAAATGGATGGATGGACGGACGGACGGACGGATAGAGGGACGGACGGATGGGTAGGTGGGCAGGTGGGCTGGCGGATAAAGAGAGAATGTGGAAGAGAAAGATATGTCGATCAGTATAACAGGCAGGAGAGGAAAGCAGTGGTTTGTATTAGAATGGGATCAATGTTTTTAAGGGGACTAAAAAGTAGCAGGGTAGAAATATGTGAATTATGTGGAGAAACAGAAAGAGTTCACATTCTTACTGAGTGCACAGAGCTATGGAGATAGAAATTATGGAAGAAGAAATGGGAAAAGATCCAAAGCGAATTGATAGTCATGAAAATAGTGCAGAGGAAATATGAAAGAATGCATAGAAATATGGGGATCCTGTTTTGGAAAGCTAAAGAAATGGTTGAGAAAAGTAAAGATTGGAAAAGAAAAAATTCTGGGACAAGGGGAAACAGTAAACTAGAGTAGATGACAATTCAATTTATTCATCCTTTAAATCTCCATACAAGATTGTGGACATGTCAAAACAAAAATATTTACAAAATTTAAGTACAAAATTTAAATACACAAATTACAAAAAACATGTATAAGAGTAAATGCCAAAATATAATATAACTTAAGTTTCCAAATACTCTTGAATAGAATAAAATCATGCTTCACTTAAAAATTTATGTAGTTTCAATTTAAAAATCTTTTGGTTGTCGATCTGTTTTAAATAAAGAGGTAACTTATTGTACAGTTGGGTACCACTATAAGTGAAGGAATGTTTGTATAATGTGGTATTATGACTAATTGCTAGTAGGTACTAAGGGTGACTATGCTACTCAGCAATGCTAGAGGGCCTGGGAGCCAAGTAGGCTGAGCTAGCTAGGTTAAAAAGTGGCACCAAGCAATTTATACAACTAGACTAATAAAGTATGTATGTAATGTACACCAATTTGTAAAAATTACAACACCAAGAAGGAAACACATGAATTCAATGAATTTAACACCACAGGTTAGGTACATGACAAGTAGCAAATGATTCACTTTTCAAATCTGTGCATGACCTTTGAGCCATAATATTCAGGATTTCTTGTGATCTTCATGCGCTGCAATTAGAGCTGTTATACACTGTGGCATTGCATCAGAAAGTTTCTGAATACGTTCCTGAGGGATTTCCCTCCACTCAGTTTGTATTCGAGCCCACAACTGCATGACACTAGTTACTGGAGAATCATGACGCACCAGATGCCGACCAACCATATCTCAGACATGTTCGATGGGTGACTTGTCAGGCGAAGGTGTGGGTCAAAGAAGCAATGATACCCAATGCTTTTCGAAGAAGGCTTATACATTCCTTGCAATATGTGGCTGGGCATTGTCCTGTTGAAATATGGCTGAGGAAATGCCTGAAGCATGAGGAGTACCTCAGGCTCTACAACCACCGTTAGGTTCTGGTTGCTGTTCAAAGTGCCCTCAGTTCGTAGGTGGTGAGATCGGACTAATGGCGCACCAAACCATCACACCTAGTGTTTGTCCGCTATGCTGCTCAACAATGCAGCCCTCCAGGTTGTGCTCACCACAGTACCGTCGGACACGTATGCGGCCATCACTGTAGGACACGCTGAAGTGGCACTCATCCGGAAAGACTACATTTTGCCACTCAGTGCCCCAGTGACAGTGTTCACATGCCCATTGCAGTCAGAGGAGCTTGTGGTTTCTGGACAATGGAAGCCGACACAATGGCATGCGTGCAACCAGTCCAAACTGCAGCAGATGGCGACAAACCGATGATGCAGACAAGTTTACACCTATTGCAGTGCTCCAGCGTTGAGCCAACACTTTGGATGAAGCTGTACGGTCCATTATGGCCATATGGAGAGGATGACAATCATCCCATGCTGTGGTCATTTTTCGTGGTCTAGTTCGCGCTGTTCACTGCGTATGACCTTCATCTATCCACTGCTTCCACACATGCATCACTGTTATAGCAGCATGCCTTGTACAAGCCAAAATGTCATGGTATGACAAACCTGCTTCCTGGAGACCGATCATTCTGCCCTGTTCGAACTCGGTCACATGCCGATATGGTTCCCTTTGACATTGATGAGGCATACTGGCACTCACTTTATTGTTTCCACCTTGCTTGATAGCTCTGCACCAACTACACTGGATGCAACACTGACCTTGTTGGACTGACACTCGAGGACTCTGCTCAGCCCTGCATGTACCTCATCTCTCTGCAAACCTAATCACTTATTGCTTGCACACTCTTCTACACTTCCACCAATTTTAGAGTTATTCGGATAATTCCTTCTTGGTGTTGTAATTTTCAGAAACAGCAGTTTAGATAAAAATATTGTAAATAGCAAGCTGTATAAATAAATTCTAATTCTATTGTCACTATTTTGACTCCAAATCTCCAAATTATTTGAAAAAATAAAGTAGTAGTGTGTAGTGTTTTAGGGCCCATCGACAACAAGGTCATTTGGGCCCGAAAATGTTAGAGTCAACATGAAAAATTCAATGCCATGGCTGGGATTTGAACCACGGATCTCCTGGTTTCCATCCAGTTGCTCTAACCCATTGAGCTACCATGCCAACGTGCCGTCCTGACATCAAATTCTCCATTTGACTTGATGTCAGGCCAGCACGTTGGCCATGGTAGCTCAATGGGTTAGAGCGACTGGACGGAAATCAGGAGATCCGTGGTTCTAATCCCGGCCATGGCATTGAATTTTTCATGTTGACTCTATCAAAAACCTTATCCTATATACGGCTAGTATGAAGAAATGATTAATTTCCATCAATTAACTAAAATAAAAAATGTTACTAATTATTGAGTTTTGTACTAAATAATACATATCAGAAGTTTAAAGCATTTTTTTGTTCAGTTTCTGTTGTTTATAAACCTTTAATAGAATGAATATTTAGATCATTTTTTTTTAAGATAATCTGCCTCGGGCTTGCATCTCTGACATTAAATTTTCTTGAAAAATGCTTTTTATTTCTTCCTCTCACAGAGTGAGTGCTATAAATGAAAAGTATAGATAAGTTTGTGCTTTTATTACTTTCTTCCAGTGAAGTGTAGTGTTGGAAAAAAATTCTGAAATGCAAAAGCTGTCAGTTGCTTTTAGTTGAGATTTAAATAGTTACACATGTAATATAATTTTCTATAATTTTATATCATAGTCTTTACTTATTAAGAAGTTGCACTTGCCTTGATGAAGCATGGAAGTATGTCATGTATGTCTTAAAATTAACTTCTTTTTCTCTCTTTATCATTTAGAATCATTTTATTGCAGCTAAAAACTTGTGCATTTTATTTATGTAGGTTTCATTTGTATTAACATATAATTAATTATATCATTTTTATTTTAGGTACACACTCCAAGTATGACTGTATTTTCCAACTTTCCAAGCTGTGTGCAGCCCATTTTATCAAGACCGCAATGTGTGGATTTCTCTCCCGGAAGTGGTTTTTTAGCCATAGGCAACAACAAGGGTATGGCATTGTTATATAGGTGAGTTTGTTTTGTCTTAAAATATATTATTTCTAAACTTAAGTGATCTTCATTTATGTCAGTCAATGATAATAATTGGTCGTTCTAGCACACACAAACCGTGTGTAGGCATAGGCATAGAATGGAAGATCCATGATTCAAAACCTGGCTATGGCAAAAATTTTTCAGTGTTTACTCTTATCTAGTCTTGTTTGAGATTGTTGACTCACTTTTAAGTTGTGGTTCTTGCAACTTTAGGTTTTCCTGGAACTATGCGTGTTTTGTTGGATACATTGTAGTAAATAGTTTTATTTGATAAGGGAGAGCTCCCTGGTAGAATTAGTGATAAAAATGCTTTGAAAAATTTTCTCTCAATTGTGATTGACGCTTTACTTGGAAATGCATATTATCTGTTTTTTAAAAGCCAATCATATTAAATGGTGAGTAGATTAACTTTAAAGAGAGTCGATTAAAGACACTAGACAACCCTTACTTTTAAATTTTTCCGGAACTAGTTTCAGAGGCTTTGCCTCTATCATCGGCCGGCTCTCGACTGGTTCTCGTTGATGTAGCTGACGATACCTTGTCACAGGTCTCCTCTGGTGGCGGCTCAAGGAACTTGCTGAACAAATCCTTCTGGGGGATGTCGAAATTGAATACTTTGTTCCTATTTTTTGAAATGAAGATTTGTTCCCATGTGGATAGTTCTTGTTTTCCTGATGTATGTTTCAGTAGTTTTGGTTCTGGATTTATGTTGTGGTTTTTTTTCCCAAAAATGTGTGGCAACTGCTGATTTTTCTAATTGTTTATATTTTATGTTTCTAAAGTGTTCCTTTGCTCTTGTTTCTAAATTTCTTTTTGTTTTTCCAATATAAATTTGACTACAGTCATTGCATTCAATTTGATATATACCAGATTTTTTGTTTGATGGAATGGCATCTTTGATGTTTGAGCAAATTAGGTTTTTTAAGGAGAAATGGTTGACTGGTGCTAGTTGAATATTTTGTTTTTTGAAGACTTTTTTGAATTTATCATAGGCCCATGGATGGTAAGTGAATTTTTTGAAAATCATATTAGTTTCTGTAGATGAGAGAGTTGTGGTTTCCTTTAGTAGCTTCTTCTTTTTTGCTAAGCTCACTTTTTTGTCCACTAATGATTTGGGAAAGTTATTTTTTTGTGCTATTTCAATTATTTTGTTGTATTCTCTTTTGTATTCTTCTGCTGTGAGAGGGATGTTTACCAGTCTGTGTGCTAAACTATTGAAGATTGCCTGTTTGTGGGATCTTGGGTTGTAGCCATTAGCTTTTATGTAGTTATCTGTCTGTGTTGGTTTTCTGTAAATGCCAAAGTTTAGTCTGTTTTTATTCCTCATTATTTTTAGATCCAAAAATGGTAAATGCTCGTCTTTTTCTATTTCTACAGTGAATTTGATGCTTTTTTCTTGGATATTTAAAAGTTTTAGTGCATCACTGATGTGTTTTTTTGGTACTATTGCAAAGATGTCATCTACATATCGTTGCCAGAGTTTGAACATCCAAGGGAAACCTTTGTTGATCCTTATTTCTAATGCACTCATGTACAGATCGGCCAGGAAGGGTGATAGTGGGTTGCCCATTGCTAACCCTGAAGTTTGGTGATAATATTTTGTTTGAAACTGGAAGAAATTTTGTTCTATGCATAATTTGGTTAGTTCAATGTAGTCTGAAATTTCAGATGATGCCATTCCAAGTGATTTGAGCCATTTTTCTATCAACGGTGGGAGTTGATTAACTGGTATGCTGGGAAACAGTGATTTAACATCAAATGAGACTAGTGTGTCCTCTTCTTTTAGTTCAGTATCCTTAATGTGTTCTATAAGTTCATAGGTGTTTTTGATGCTTAGGCTGTCGAATTTTGGAAATGAATTGAATTTGTTTGTTAGCCACTTTGCAAGTTTGTATGTTGGTGAATTTATACTGCTAACTATAGGTCTCATTGTTATGGATGGTTTGTGTATTTTGGGTAAGCCATAAAGTCTAGGTAAGGTTGGGTTATCCGGTTTAACTGCATATTTGTTTGGTATTATGCTTGATTTTGCTATTGTTTTTTCATATGCCTGTATGCAAGTTTTTAGAGGATTTTTGTTAATGGTTTCATATTCATTGTCAGTTAGCATTTTTTCCATTTTTTCAATATAATCTGATTTTTCCATTATGACAATCTTGTTGCCTTTGTCTGCCTTTGTGTAAATAACGTTTTTCTGTTTCAAAGAATGGATAGTATTATTATAGTATCATTTGATGTTAAATCACTGTTTCCCAGCATACCAGTTAATCAACTCCCACCGTTGATAGAAAAATGGCTCAAATCACTTGGAATGGCATCATCTGAAATTTCAGACTACATTGAACTAACCAAATTATGCATAGAACAAAATTTCTTCCAGTTTCAAACAAAATATTATCACCAAACTTCAGGGTTAGCAATGGGCAACCCACTATCACCCTTCCTGGCCGATCTGTACATGAGTGCATTAGAAATAAGGATCAACAAAGGTTTCCCTTGGATGTTCAAACTCTGGCAACGATATGTAGATGACATCTTTGCAATAGTACCAAAAAAACACATCAGTGATGCACTAAAACTTTTAAATATCCAAGAAAAAAGCATCAAATTCACTGTAGAAATAGAAAAAGACGAGCATTTACCATTTTTGGATCTAAAAATAATGAGGAATAAAAACAGACTAAACTTTGGCATTTACAGAAAACCAACACAGACAGATAACTACATAAAAGCTAATGGCTACAACCCAAGATCCCACAAACAGGCAATCTTCAATAGTTTAGCACACAGACTGGTAAACATCCCTCTCACAGCAGAAGAATACAAAAGAGAATACAACAAAATAATTGAAATAGCACAAAAAAATAACTTTCCCAAATCATTAGTGGACAAAAAAGTGAGCTTAGCAAAAAAGAAGAAGCTACTAAAGGAAACCACAACTCTCTCATCTACAGAAACTAATATGATTTTCAAAAAATTCACTTACCATCCATGGGCCTATGATAAATTCAAAAAAGTCTTCAAAAAACAAAATATTCAACTAGCACCAGTCAACCATTTCTCCTTAAAAAACCTAATTTGCTCAAACATCAAAGATGCCATTCCATCAAACAAAAAATCTGGTATATATCAAATTGAATGCAATGACTGTAGTCAAATTTATATTGGAAAAACAAAAAGAAATTTAGAAACAAGAGCAAAGGAACACTTTAGAAACATAAAATATAAACAATTAGAAAAATCAGCAGTTGCCACACATTTTTGGGAAAAAAAACCACAACATAAATCCAGAACCAAAACTACTGAAACATACATCAGGAAAACAAGAACTATCCACATGGGAACAAATCTTCATTTCAAAAAATAGGAACAAAGTATTCAATTTCGACATCCCCCAGAAGGATTTGTTCAGCAAGTTCCTTGAGCCGCCACCAGAGGAGACCTGTGACAAGGTATCGTCAGCTACATCAACGAGAACCAGTCGAGAGCCGGCCGATGATAGAGGCAAAGCCTCTGAAACTAGTTCCGGAAAAATTTAAAAGTAAGTGTTGTCTAGTGTCTTTAATCGACTCTCTTTAAAGTTAATTTATCATAACAACACTGTTTTCAACACTTCCAAGAAAGTAATGGTGAGTAGATGTTTGAAATGTTTGTTCAGATGAATTTGAGATCATGAACTGTCTCAGAATAATTTGCAGGAAGGCAGAAAATAACCCAGGGATTTCTGGACAATTTACTCTAATGAGGTAGAGACTCAAGTCCTACATATTATGTCATCTTTGTACACATTAATTGCATGGGCTTGGCGATCTGATGTGTAATATGGTAGTCTCAATTATCTGACCTAAGGTATACCAGAAAGAGATCAAGGCTCTTCTTGTGACTTGTAGATGAAATATCCTGGCTCGATATGAGTATGATGACATTGTTTTAGTTTGGAATATGACAATTTAACAAATTGTATTTATTTTTATATATGAATATGTTAAAATTCAATGTTTTCAAATCAGCTTTAAAAACTTTTATTGTTCCTTCAACTGATTTGTGGACTAAAAACATTCTGCAGCTGCTGACTTATTTGTCTGTACTGGAAATGTGCGAGCCCGTGGTCAGCGTGACAGCAATCGACAAGACACAGGAGCCGGTGCCGACGCAACACCTGAGGCGCCGGCTGGAAGACTTACTGGAGAGGGCGGCCGACCAGCTGATCGCAGAACAGCTGGAGAAAGTTCGACAACTGCTGAGACGATACCAGCGTGTCTTCAGCCATTAACTTCAATGACTACGGCCGCACGGACAAAGTGCTTCACCGCATCGACACCAGAGACACCCGGCCTATTTGGCAACCATCTAGACGCGTTCCGCTGTCCAAACAAGCGGCGGTACGTGATACGCTAGATGACATAAAATCCAGGGGAGTGGGAGGAGTCGATGTTGTGTAACAAGAGTGTTGTAAACAGAGGTAATCAGAACGTTTGTTGTGATCATCGACCTTGGTAGACTGTGTATTTGACGTAATGTTGTTAGGTGAGAATTGAACAGTGTATTTCTATGGAAATAAAGAACATTTGGAATATCTGCAACTCGGACTTTTAATTCTACGAACCCACGAAGTTACAATTGGTGTCAGGAGTACGACATAACAAGATGGAGGTGGCATTGGAAAAGATTCTACAGAAAATGAACAACCTTACCACTGAGTTGAAGGAAATGAAGACGGCAAATGACACCCTAACAACGAAGACGGAAGCTGCAAACAACAACTTGGCTGTAAAGTTGGAGACGACAAATCACAATCTGACTGCAATGAAGGCCGAATTAACCACAGAAATGAGAGCAGCGAACGACAGTCTGGCCACGGAAATGAAGGTGGCGAACAAGGCTCTCGCCGCCAAATTTGAGGAACAGTTGGCCGGTGTGAGGGATGATGTGATGGAGCTGGGCAAGCAGATGGGCCAAGTGGACGAGTGCGTCGAAGACCTGGCGAACCGCTTCAATGACCTAGAGCAAAAGGCCGACAGTAACGCCAAGTCCCTGAACGCCATGGTGGAAGGCGTCGAAGACTTTGTGAACCGCGTTAACAACCTGGAGGGAAAGGCCGACAGCAACACAAAGTCCCTAAATGCAATGGTAGAGGACATCGTTGGCAGGAGATTGAAGGACTTCAAGGCCGAAGCGCCGGGACGCGAAACATCGGCGTGCGTCAAACCTAAATACGACGGCGCGACAACTTTCGAAGTCTTCCGCCGCCAGTTCGACGTAGTGGCCAATCACAACAAATGGTCACCAGAGGAAGAGGCTACACAGTTAATAGCCAGCCTCCAGGGACGGGCCGTGGAAGTTCTGAACGCGGTCCACACAGCGACAGCGCCCAAGGACATCTGGGAGGCCCTCGAGAATCGCTTTGGAAATCACCGCTTAGCCGCAGCATACCGCAGCCAACTGAAGGCAAGGTCGCAGCAGCCAGGGGAGACGCTGCAGGAGTTCGCCCTGGCAATCGAGCAGCTGGCCAGTAAAGCCTTAGTCGACCTCCCACCAGAGTTCGTATCCCGAGAGGCTGCCTACACCTTTGTCGACGGGGTACGAGACATGGAGATTCGTCAGCGCCTAATGCTCAGCGATTACGAAACCATCCACGAGGCGCTAACGGCAGCATTAAGGATGGAGGCGGCCAAGGTGACAGCTACCCCGACGTCGCGAACCAGGAGTGTCCGTTACACAGGAGATCGAAGACCAGTGGACAAGGACTGAGCCTCTTTGGACCAGGGAGTTACCGAGCTGTCCCAAAAGGGCGCCTGGCGCCTCCATGGTACTTTCCGTAGGGCAAGACCTTATACTTTACCAAGGGCCCCCCCCCCCCACCCCATCTGGTCCTGTGGACTCAAGACGGGATGGAAGTGGATGCCGGGACACCTGGAGAGAGACTGCCCACACCAGGCTGCCTTGGAGAGGGGCACGTCGGTGCCATCACCACCATCCCCTCGAGTGACACTGCACGCCGTCAGCCGGCATATGGATGACAGCCTCATCGCGGACGGTTGGGTGAGAGGGAAGCCGTGCCGCGTGCTCGTAGACACCGGAGCAGCTGTGACCAGCATCAGACCTGACGTCGCCAAGGGTTTGCCGTCGAGAAAACCGAGCTGACCATACCAGCTAGTGATGGCATCGGGTGACATCTTGCCTGTGGAGAAGGAGGCCCTACTGACGTGGACCTTGAGACGGAGTGCCGTACGTCTGTGGGTGTTTGTCGCGAAGGTGGCTGAGGAGGTGATACTGGGACTGGATGCCCTCAGGAGCCACGAGGGACGGTCAGCGACGGTAGGAAGCTCCTGCAGCTTAACGGAGAATAGGTGATACTCCGGCAACCGGAAGAGTGCCTTGGAATCTGCAGGGTCATCTTGAAGGAAGACGTGGTTGTCCCCGTGAGAAAGGAGGTGTTGCGTTGGCGCCGGCACCTGTGTCTTGTCGATTGCGATTACGCTGACCACGGGCTCGCACGGCCCCAGCTCCGTTCCGGCCTGGACGTTGTGATCGGTGTCCGCTAGGTTAAGCATCCTCACTGGCACCTCCTCTCAGCACGGCACCAATGTTCTGCCTATAAATAGTCCGTGCACAGGCTTCTTCTGGTCCAGCATCATGTTCTTCGTTTGCTGTCCTTCCAGTCGCGCCGTCAGCAGCACCTCCTTTCTCGTGGAAGTGTAGCGGCAACGGGCATAAAAGTTACGGCACAAATAGATAACAGACGGATAGTGTTTCACGGTAATAAAGAGCTTGCATAAGCAGTTAAAGATAGTGTGAGATCATTTGGACATATGCAATATTGGACATCATCATCATCGAAACTGTTCATTACTCAATTTCACTAATCATACCTATATTTAGGAACATTTAACTTCCTGTTTTTTGAGTTTCATACTGGACTTCTCGAATTATTCCACTTCTCTCTACTTCTGTAATCTCTGAAAAAATGAAATGTGTGTTTAAATTATCTTTTTTTTTTTTTTTTTCTTAAAAACTTAACCTCAGACACATCTTCATCAACTTCTTCCTCAGTTCTTCCAATAAAATATCTAATTCTCTTCTTTTTGGAAGTTTTACCACAACAAATTCTCCCCTTAAAATTTCTTCATTTTCATCCTCATGTTCCTCAACTACTTTTGATGATTCATCATCTATTATCCATCAAACAAATCATCATTATTTCTGTTTGCTGGCTCATCTGTACTGCTTTCTTCATCTGTAAAATGGACCTTTGGTTGACTTTCAAGTTCTACAACCAATCCGTTCCCTGGCACCACATTCAAACGAGTTTTACAAATCGTTTCTGGACTCTTAGCTGCTGCTCCAGTATGAGACTTCTTTAAGTCATCTAACAAATGCTTCTGTCCATGACTTTTTCCTGTCCTGTGTACATTACCATCAATGTCATCATCATGTACAACTTAAGAGAGAACTTTTTCTGGGCAAAAAGGAATAAATGCTGTCTTAGCAAACCGGATATTATATTCTGTTCTTTAGTATCTCCAATTTCATAAATATCTTTTTAAGAAGGCAAGGAAATTCTGATTGTGGAACCACACCTCTGTAATGTTATTTCCACTTGTTCCTCCAAGCACGTATGAGTGGTTGAAAGAATGCTATGTTGAGTGGTTATGTCAAGTGGGTGGTGTTAGGTGGTAATAAAACAAATTGCATATTGTACAGCTCTCACTGTTTGATGACATGTAGAGACATGTGGCTTGTGAAATTAACTCTTATCAACTTTTATCCTTCCATTCTTCTTACAAAAGGAAGCAGAATGTCTGAAAACCATGCTTCATACTCATATCAAACCATCCGGTCGTATTTCTATTGTAGTCAGCACCAGGCATACCCCCTAACAGCCATGTGTCAGAGGTGCTTACTCTTGTACACTGTGGTGTTTCATTCCATGTTTGATGACAACTCTAAGTTGACCTGGATCATTTGAGAAATTGTTTCATTATAATTAATGATGTTAGATGGAGGGGCTCATTCCATTGATGTCTCCAAATTAGAAAATTCATGTAGTGTAGCACATATAACAGCAGTCCTGACCCTCTTTTATGTTTTCACTTAATCTTACACTTAATTCCTTGTTTCCTCCAAGGAACCCACATAAGCATTCCTTGCCAGATCTGTTGTCAGTAAATCTTCTTTCTGTTTTCCCTACTCTATTTAGATAGCTTTATACTACAGTTCTAATATCTCTATCTCTTAGCGGGAAACCCCATTTGGCGCATATCAGTAGTCCTTCAACTAAATTTTGTTTTCTTCTCTGCTTAAAACAGTTTGTCCTCCCATTTTGAATTTATATTTTTTATTTATTTTATCATTAAGGGTCGTATATGGCACATGCTGGTATATTACTCCGATACTTTTCGGATGCTTAGTTTCATTGTTATCACAGCATTTACTGCATTAGTTAAATATACAGGATTGTAATTACATCTACACCAGGAACTTTTTCTTTTTATACTTCCCTGTGTTGATTGGATTCACCCTACAATGTAACAATTTTTATGGTCAGATGAGCTAACCATTAAAAAGATATACTTTTAATAATTACACTAATAAACACACAAAAATGTGCAGGCAAGCGAAATATTGAATTACAGTAAGTCTGGTGCGCTGTTTACGAAAATACGTTCAGATTTTTCCTATCACACATGGTTTTGTAATTTTTGGGGATCTCATATAACTGTTATATACTCAGCGCACTTAGATTTCCACGCATTGTACATCTCCAGTTCTATATCTGGCCTGGATGCCACTGTCTTCTGGCAAGAACTATCTGAATCCGACAGATCTTCATCGGATGAAGCAGTTATACCATCTACATCCAAGGATGCTGCTTATATTCCAAAAGAAGAAGAAGAAGCAGAAAAGCCACACTTAATTACACAGGTGAAACTCAATCTGGTACGTGATTTATATCTACCCAAGCAGTTTGGCGAACTTCTTGAATCTCGTCTTCAACAATGGAAGCTAGGGTGACTGTTCAGGAACAGAAATAGCGATTTATTGCAGTATTTCACAACCACAGATAGTGGTGTCTGTGTAAGGTATGCCGTGATGTGAGTGGATAAATGTTGGAATTAGGTATTACACATAATGCTGAAGAGTGTTTACTGACAGTTCTAAAGTAAGTTCGAAGGCTGTGTTACTACATAATGGCGATTAGCTGCCTTCTGTACCTGTGGCATATGCTGTTGCAAAGAAAGAAATTTACGGAACTATGTGCCACATTTTTCAAGCCATAAACTATGAAGATCACTGCTGGTGTATTTTTGGGGACCCTAAAGTGATTGGTTTTTTTAATGGGATTGCCAAATTTCCATGTTTCCTCTGCCTAAGGGACATCTGTGTTAGGGAAAAGCACTATAAAGTTAAGGAGTGGATAGGAAGAGACAAATTCAATCTGGAGCAACAAAATGTAAAATTTAAACCATCGATTGACTCACAGAAGGGTTTCTTCCACCTTTGCACATTAAATTAGGGCTGATGAAGAACTTCCTGAAGGCCTTAGACAACAATGGTGAGGATTTCAAACATCTTACAACGGTTTTCCCTGGTCTGAGTGATGCCAAACTAAAAGAAGGAATATTCATTGAACCTCAGATCAGAAAAGTGATCAGTGATAACAATTTTGGTCCAAAATTAAATGCAAAGAAATATGCAGCATGGAGGTCATTTAAAGGCGTTATTCATGGCTTCCTTGGTATCCAAAAAGATGCAAACTATAAACAGCCGGTACAGAATCTTCAAACATATCAGAAATTGAAATGTAGAATGTCTCTCAAAATTCACTTCCTACATTCCCATTTGGATTTTTTCAGGAAAATTAAGGTGCAATAAGTGATGAACAAGGTGAACATTTTCACCAAGACATCTTGCAAATGGAACAATGTTATAAAGGCAGATGGGACGCATCGATGATGAGTGACTACTTCTAGTTTCTAATAAGAGAGAGTATGACAACACATAAAAGGAAAAGTCTGAAGCGATCATTCCCTTCAACCACATAAATGCGAGTAGCCATTTTATTTTAATTAACATATTTTCCACTAAAATAAATAACCATATTAACAGAATTTGAGAGCTTTTCACAATTTCTTTATTAGAATACACATTCTTGGAACTGCGAGTTAATTTTGATTTACAATTTATCCTAATAGGAATTGCAAACAATCTGAGGGTGACATAGAAAAACTGATTGCAGTTTTGAATTCAGCACATCAAATTCGTTAAGATTCAGCTTCTTTCATTTCTGCACAGTTTTTAAGACTAGTGTTATAGTTAGTGATATTAGCATAAGAAACACGAGTGAAAAGAAATATGTTAAAACATATCTTGTTATTGAAAGCAATCAAGTGCACAATAGAAATTTTCACAAGCAAGCTTCTACAACCACTGCGACACGTTCACTTGAACTTGATCTACTCTAATAAAGACAATTGCAACAGTTCCAATGTAACATTGTTGTGTTTTAATTGGATTCTCGATCCAAACATGTAATAATGAACTCTAAATAATTATTCTACTGTTAATTGTTGTTTTCTGTGCAAAGGTAGAAACAATCGTAATCACCCACCTATATTGGATTCACCCGTTTTTACAGCATATTAAATATCCATATTCAGTATTGTGACGCATTTGAAGAGCTCTGATAAGTGATCTCTTGGGTCACAAAAGCCAATGTTCCGGGCAGTGTGTTGCCTTATCACCTGCTCTTATTGGCCAACCTGCATTATGTTGACCAAGTTGCAAGCAAGTGAAAATAGGTCAACCCAAGCCACAAAATTAACTTTACATGTTATCAATAGTCACCTTGTTCTTGGTATTTTATGAACTTGCCTATGCATGTTATTAGCTTTCCATTCTTGTCTAGTTCTCATTCCCAGATTGTGTATAAGATTTTTATTATTACTATGTCTACTATTAATATTGATGCTTTTTAGAGAAAATTATGCTGTCTTCTTTGTATTTATTGTTAGTTTCTGATAATGAAAGATATTAATAGTATCATGACATATTTTCTTTTTCAGGCTTAAACATTATGGCAATTATTGAATAAGCAGTTGACAGAACACATTCAAGAAAATTTCAAAGAATGACTTTAACGTAGAGCAAGTGGAACATTATTAAATACAATTACATTACTGGTCATATCCTCTCAGTAAATCCTGTAGAGGAAGAAACATCAATAAAACATGTATTTGATGTATGTATTCTGTTGTTTAATTCATATTAACCCTTCATAATGTTATGATAATAACTAGGTTTGTAATGTTCAGGACTGATAAAGTTAACCTTTCCTTATTGAGTGTGCATATGTAGCACAGTAGGTCTGAGTGAGTCTTCCATGTTTTGGAGTAAAATTGAGATGAGTGAATCTGTTTATATAATGTTGTGTTTTCAGCTGCATTTTAGTCCTCAAGATTACAAGCCTAGTAATTGTTAACCACTTGAAGCAATGGACATCTTTACAAAGTGAAGTGACATCAGGGCACACATTGATAGTGCAGGCCACACAGACCATGCAGTATCAGTAGATGTGCTGTAGCAGTTGTGATTTGTTCTAGTGTGTGGAAATGTAATGTAATTCTAGAATTTTCCTCATTGAGGCTTTCCACGACTTTTTATCATTTTTGCCTCCCAGTATCTTAGCATGCTTGCACATGCATATTTTTATGTGCATGTTTTTTTTTCTTCCTCTGAGGACCTGAAAATTACATCCTAGAAACCAAATATCAGATCATAACTTGAAAAGTATTCTTCATTTGCATGTTTGTCAGATTCTGATGCCCAATATTGAAAATTTAATGATGGACAAAAGAATTTAATATATCTGCGAAGTAGTTCAGGCTGACAGTGAAGTACTCTGGTTATATCATCAATGTATGCATTGAGAAGTAAGAATTATATTATTTGAAGCAAAAGGTTTGAAACAGTGATGTATTTAACATCTGAAAGTAATGAATCTGTAATTCAAACACAAACATCACTTAAATTATCCTTACTTGGACATGTTTCGGAGAACGGTTTGTCCACATCGTCAGCAGTTACCTGACTGGTTATCTGTGGTGGCATCTGTTGTCTGTGAGATGAAGAGAGATTTCAGGCAGCAATTCGAAATTTAAAGTATACTGTTTATTTTTTATAATTAGCAACTTTTCCCAAACATCGAGTTCGATTACTGCAGCCAAACTCAATGTTTGGGAAAAGTTGCTAATTATAAAAAACAAACAGTATAAGTATCCTCATCAGGATTTAATTATAATTTCTATGACATATAATGCAAAATGTATTTTCATAAATTGTTTTTAATGTTTTGTATGTGTAATTTATTTACGCCATATGTAGCGGTATTTTGTTTCCTGTGCAATAAAGTCCATTTCTTTCGACAGTAATTTCATTCAAATTAATAATATTGAACAAATTCCTTTACTGTGTAGTCATCACAAATAGATTATACCAGATCTGTAATAGAGAATGTGTCCCAGAGATATGAGTCCCGCTGCTGTAAAGGTCTGCTGCCCCATTGTTGGCAAGTCAGTGCCCATGGTGCTGTTTATTCTTGTTTCTGGGCTATCTTCTCCTGAGAGTGATTACATCACAGAGTAAGCTACTAAGGATGACTGACGTAAAGAAACTCTGAACCCTAAAGAAAGGTGACTCCTGGCTCATTTGTGAGGGTATTTAATTGACTAAAAAGGTATGAAAAGCACTCAACATAAATCAGATGTTTAACACTTAAACTCCTTATGCCAAATAATAAACCTAATTAATAAATTAAAATGTAATAGATATATCTGTATTTGTGTAATAATGTACATAATTAATAATTTTACATTTTCATGAAAAACTCTACTGAAAGGTTATTAATTGCACAGTGGGTCAGAAGTTACTTCCGTGTTTACAGCTGAAACACATGCTTCTGTTATCCATTTATTAGGATTAATTTTTTTTCTTTCTTTTTTTAAATTAATGTTCTCTTATGTATCATATGAAATGATGGGTGAAATGAATGTTCAAATGAGCCCAGGCTCCATAGAACTTAGAGTTACCCAAAATTCATCTTTCAGAATAATGGTGGGAAAACCCTTAACCAAATAACTCACCTTGACCAAGATTCAAATTTCAGACTTCTTGAATGTGAGGCAGACATAGCACCACTATGAAAAACATATATGAAACTATGTGCAAGAAAACTTAAAAATTGTGGTTCAAATACCAGCTTGGCATTCAATTTTTCGGTTCTGATTCTACTGTTAAAACATACTCATATTCATCATGAACTTCAAGTTGTGTAATTTTAAAATCACATAACTTCCACATTTTAATGTTGTCTTATTTATTCTTTACAAACAAAACCTACTTCTCACAGTTGTATTAAATACAATAATATCTTCTTTTACAACACATTTAAAGCTCATTTATGAGAATGTGCTTGGTTATTTCTTTAAATAATACTGTACAAAATTTTAACATATGTAACTTTTACTAATTTGGATCTCCTAAATTCGAATTGGAAGTCAGAAATTTCCTATCATGTACCATTTTCTTTGGCTACCATATAAAATATTTTGCTTAAAATTTGATATTTTTTAATGTAGTTACAGACTCAACTACATTCAGCATTCAGAAGTACTTATTTTATTTAAAAGGATGTGGTGATTACTGATAAAATGTCATATAGTTTTAAAAACATAAAAAAATGGTGTAAAATCCATGCAAATAAACTGAAAACATTTTAAAAGCTTAACAATTTTAGAATCTTTTCCATTTGGTATATTTGTTGATGACATTTTCTCCATGCTTGTTAACCATTCCCAGGTTCGGTGGAAAGAAATTAAGATGGGAGTGCAGGAAATTAATTTTAAAGGACATACTGCACTCCATTACCTCATATGCTCTCAACAAATTTTCCATAACATAATTTCTCAGAAATTTTGAATATACGCCTTTGAATGCACAGCGTGCTACTTTTTCTGTTTTGGTGAGTTTTTCCATGAACATAGGATCCTACTGGACTTTCCGGATTTGAGGACCAATAAAAATGCCTTCTTTACTTTTTCATTACTTTACCTGGGAAATCTGTCTCTTAAATATCGAAGACCATTCCCAATTTTGTCCATTACTTTTGCAAAATTCTTTATTAAGCCCAGCTTTACATGGAATGGTGGTAATAACATTTTCTGAGAAGTGGGTGAAATTTATATTTTTCTTGCCTGGTACTAAACTTTTTCTCAAAGGCCACTTCTTCACTCTGTAATGATGAACTCTGTTCTGAGAGTTTCACTCACACAAAAAACAGTTTTTGTATATCCTGTTGCATTCCTGTTAATAGGTCTATAACTTTTAGGTCTCCACATATTTCACATTTAGTCATTACAGTGTACTGCTTTTAAGAGGATATCCACGTTTTCATGTTTCTTTCATCCCATAAGTCACTGGTACCAAAGGGTAAATATTACTATTGTGAAGCAATACACTTTCAAGACTTGACTTTGAAGAGTCAATAAATAAACCCACTCAAACAGGAATATGTTCTCTGCCTAGCTGATGCATAAGCTCCCTCACAGAATTGCAATAAACAAGATCATCCTTCTTAGTAAAATATTTGGATAAGCTATGTTGATGCTTGCGATAAATTTGATACTTTGGTACTCTGCTGTAAGAGATTCTATTCCTTTAGTCTAGATGCTAACAATTTGGACTAGGCTTATATGTGATTTAAATGGCCATCATTTAGCATCATTTAGCATTGTCTGTGAAATTGAACTTTTTTTTACATACACAAATTCAGAATCAGAGTCAGCAGTGAAAGAAGTATTGGGACCAACCTCAGAAGATGCTTGCTCCTGATCCTTGCTCTTGTGGGGTAAATTTTCCAGGTGGTGTTGGAATAGTATAACTAAATTGCTATGCTTAATAGACCTTCATGCAGGGGGGGAAATTTGGGTAGAACTATAGGAGAAACCAGAAAATTTGGTTAAACAGAGGTAGCAGTTTAAAAGGGGGTCCTTCAGTTCTGCCCATATCATAGGAACAGCAAACCTCATAGAAGGCAAGTGTCATTTAACCAGCCTCTCAAATTACAAGAACAACCACTACAGCAATATTTAGGAGCAAAAGCTTTGTCCTTATCTATTTTAGAGCTAAAGTACAATTCATATGCTTTCTTAATCATGTTTAATATTTACTCTTTGAGATTTTAAGTAAATTCACTACACATAACAAAATATGTTCGAAGAATTTACACACTAATGCGATATTGTTGCTGTAAATTGCCCCCTTCATATTAACTTTTAAAACTAAAGGTCTGTTTAACGTACCTCTAACTGTTAAACTGTTAAAAGCACTGTTATTCACAGCCACAAAATTAACATCTGAACTCATGCAATGTGAACGGAGAACATCATGTATAAACAGTCGGATAATAGCAAGTCACTATACTGTATGCATTTTATTGTTTACAAATAGTGGATATATATATGAAAAGAATGTTAACAGGACATGGTTCATCCAATAACTTCCAATGGCATCTACCTGCAAGATGCTTATTATTTATATGTGCAGTTAGACTGCACCTGGAGTGATGGACCAACGAGTATTACAAAAAACAGAGAATTGCATCACTGAACAAAAGCCTTATGTGATATGATAAAATAGACAGTATTCTCAAATTCAGTGTACATAATAACATAGATATTTCATAATTTCAAGTTTTGGCATTTTTTTTTTTTGTATAGTGTAATTATTAGAGCCCGGATTTTGATGAAAAGTCACTTTTTTCTGAGTAGTCACAGATGATGCTTATTGGAAATTAAGTGTATTCTGGAACAAATACGTTAGATATATATTTTTATAAATCATCAAAGTGCATATTTTCCACATTTTTATAATTGTCATTTTTTAACATTTAGGGAATGAATGAATGAATTAAATTTTTTAGTTACTAAAACTGCTAAATCTACAAGGGAAAAAATAAAACTCATATTAGAAACTGAAATAGACATTTACTACACAGAGACTCCCATAAATAATCGGACGAAGCAGAGTGCTAAGTTTTGAAAGTGAAAATCAACATTTGATGTGCTATTTTATTGAAATTAATGATAATCGACAGTTACATGGTTCGTTCTTATAAGAAAATAAACGTTATTTCACCTAAAAACTATATAATGCGTGCTTTGTGAAGAATTAAAAAGAAATATGGCATTTTTGGCTCTCAAAAGCAATCGGACATAACTGGGGTGTGATATAACATATGGCTTAGTACTTTGTGACTCTCCCTCTTCTTTTCACTACTTCTCGCAACCTATTTGGCACGCTGTGAACCAGGTTTTTCAGGTGGGCTGTAGAAAGTTTGGTCCATTCCACTTGCAACCTCTCCTTCAAGTGCTGCTTGAAGGTGATGGGGTCTTCCGCACGGCCTTCTCCAGTTTATCCCATACTACTTCTATGGGATTAAGATCCGGGACTGAGGAGATGGATGCAGTACATGAGGACAGTTGTAAAGTAACCATAGCTGCACAATGTAGGACGTATACTTTGGATCATTATCCTGATAAAATGAGAAGCTGTCAAAAGTACACTAAATTTCTGCACTATATTTTAAATTTTGCTGTAATAGTGTTCATGGTTATGTCTATGAGCACTAACTTTTCCACTCCCGTAGAGGAAATACAGCCCCATACCATTACACTCCCGTCGCCGTGTTTGTGCCTTGTAAATTGCGCTCTTCCATCTCCGTGTTTGGTTTCCTCCACACAACCACTCTGCCATCAGAACCAGCAAGGTTGTGTTTGCTTTCGTCACAAAAAATAACTTGGTCCCACCAATCGGTTGTCTTGTTAACAAAGTCTTTGGCAAGTTGCAATCGCTTCCTTTTATTCTTGCTGGAAATGTATGCTTGTTTTATGGCTACGTGACCATTAAAATCTTGTTTTCACATGGTCCTCATGACCGTTTCAGGGCTGTCAGTCTCAGTTCTTCCTGAATCTCAGCACAAATCACCTGAGCACCTGTACGCGGATTCCGTTTTACCTTCCGCATAATATAAGACTCCTGCCTATCGGTAAGAAGTTTTGGTCGCCCTGGCTTTGCTCGAGATTCAACTCTGTCTTCGTACTTATACCGGTGAATTGTCACTAACTGTACTTTTGTTAAGATTCACAATCACTGCTATTTCTCGGTATGTTTTGTTCTTTTCATAGTGATAGATCTCTAACTGTCTCTGTTCTAAGATACTGTGCGTACCTCTGGGCCCCATACTATGCTCTTGGCTTCTTTTCGGTGCACAGTAGACATACTTCTACAATATTGTTATGTCTACTGACAGACTTACCTATTCGTTTGTATTGCATTTAATTTGTGCTGTCCGATTCTTTTTGTGTCGTAAACTCATGATGTAAACAAGGTTGAATGGGGAAACTCTTAGTTTAGCGACATTTTCAATCTCTAAAATGGATATTCCTAGCAAATTATCTTTGCTTAACGCAAGGAGTACCTTGAGATTGATACACATAATCTATCCTGCTTTATAGAGCACTCCATAGTGAAATGCAAAGTCATTCCGATTAATCATCAGTGTAATTACTCTTAAAAGTCATAAAGGAAGCAAATAAAATAAACTGTGGGATCTGCAGTAAACTGACATAAATTTTCAAAACCAAGAGGAACTTGGAATCAAGGATCAAAGAACATTTCAGATGTTTAAAATACAAGCCTTAGAAAAATCAGCATTATCGTCACCCATGCTGGTTGCAAAAGCAAAAGTGTGAATTGAATGCACTATATTGTACAGTCTCTTCGAACAGGCTGACTACAGAAGGTCGCAGAAGTT
The DNA here is from genome assembly GCA_030765055.1 of Mantis religiosa. Classification (NCBI taxonomy): domain Eukaryota; kingdom Metazoa; phylum Arthropoda; class Insecta; order Mantodea; family Mantidae; genus Mantis; species Mantis religiosa. The sequence goes on along the minus strand of CM060952.1, from coordinate 120,476,887 downwards.
GCTGAATTTCCGCTTACCGAATTTATTTTAAATTGGCCTACACATAGAGTCAACATGACAGAAACCAGGAGATTCGTGGTTCAAATCCCGGCCATGACATTGAATTTTTCATGTTGACTATCAAAAACCTTAGCCTATATACGGTTAGTGTGAAGAAATGATTCATTTCCATCAATTAACTAAAATAATACGAGTTAGTTGATGAAGCCTGGGACTCAAGTACTTACGATAGTAAGTCGTCACAAACGGTGTATCTCGAATGCGAGAGCTCCTAGTGGTCTACCGGGCAAATATAGGAGTCAAATGGAGAATTTAATGGCGTTCAGGGACTTAATGTCGGCCTTTTCCTCTAGGTTAACGCGGCTCTCCAGGTCTTCGAGGGATTTGGTGTGATTGTCGGCCTTTCCCTCTAGGTCATTAAAGCGGTTCGCCAGGTCTTCGACGCGCTCGTCCACTTGGCCTATTCGCTTGGCCAGCTACGTGACATGATCCCTCACGCCGGTCAACTGCTCTTCAAATTTTTCGGCGAGGGCCTCGTTCCCAGCCTATATTTCAGATAGTTCGGCCTTCATTTCCGTGGTCAGTTCGGCCATCTTCGCGGTCAGATTGTTGTTTTTTCGTCTCCAACTTTGCGACCAGGTTACTATTTGCCACCTACGTCTTCGTTGTTAATTCGGTCATCTTCGCGGTCATCGTCGCGGCCAAGTTGTTATTTGCCGTCTCCAACTTCTCTTCCACTATCTCGGTGATGTCATCATCACCAATTGTGACTTTGTGGGTTCGTGAAATTAAAAGTCCAGGTTACAAACACAAACAAATTGCTCTTTATTTCTTTCAAAACACGCATTAGTCAATCCTACAGCCGCAGAATCACGTCACATACACAATACAACTTGCAAGGTCAACGACCATAACACAGCTCACACAGCTGTTTACGCACGCGAGTTCAAATAACAACTGTCCCCAAGTGGCGGGCTGCGTCTCCTTTTATAGCTTACTCATTAGTCCGGAATGTTCTCAAACAATCAAGACGGCGCTAGAAGAAAGACAAACTCTCCAGAAATCCGTCTCCTTCCCCCACCGTTTCGATGAGCTTTTATCTCCGCACTGCACTGCCCGTCTCTTTGAACTCGTCCCTCGCGCCGCTTCGCCTCAACAATGCGTTCGTGACAGTATAGTGGGTTCAGATGTAATCATGTCTTCTGGACAGCAATGTGTCATACATCGGCAGGCGCGAGAAAATATATAGGCACACGCAGCTTCCAATCACTCTATTTGTGTCGTAGCTTACTGTAATCAACTTACTAATATTTCACTCTTCTAATCGACCAGATAAGACCCGATAAGAGACAATCACAGTGCTGGTCACCTGAAGGTCAGTACGCCTCAACGCTCTGTCGAGTAATACATTCATTTCCTAGTAAATAGATCTACTAACAGAGCAGATTAACAGTTCAAACTCCTCTCCCCTTCATTCGTCTCTTGCACAGAATATCTCGGCTTCATCCCCGTGCTCTCTTGCCTTCTTGTGTTGGGCAGACAGTAGATTCATAACCCTGCGAAAGCTTGCTAGCCGAAGCAGCGTGAAACTTCTGTACTACTCGGACGCGTCGGGTTTTCTCGCTCTAGATTAAAGGCCACATGGTTTAGCACTCGATTTTAAGGAAGGCATGATGCCGTGGTGTTGCCGGCTAAGGAAGCATGCCTTGGCTCCCTTCCACGGAAAGCGACCCGGGATCGATCCCATCAATGGGATGTGGATTTTAAGTCCCGGGTTTAAGGACCGGTGCCCACTTAACATCGTGAGGAAATTGAGCTTACGATAGGTAAACGGCCCTGGTCATAGAAGCCAACATTCCGGCTGGGAGATGCCGAGATGCTGACCACATTTCCTCCCCGTTTCGGTTAGATGATCACCCATCTCTACCTTGCGTATGTGGGCGTGAGGCCGTTAGTCGGATTGGCGGATCCTCGCTCTACATGGTAGGAGTTATGTTATGATGCTAAGCAGTGGCGAGGCGTTCCTTTCAAAGCGAGGAAAGCTCCAAGTAGTAATTTTCATTAAAATTAGAGAGAATAATGACTCAAAGAACTAAGGCTACTCTTCAGTACTATTTCTATTGTAGTCACACGTAGACTCTTCTTGCATTACAAGACTGGTCACATTACAAGGAAACATATTCCTGCTTTCCCTCTCCAGTCAGAGTTCCAATTTTTCATAGAGCTGGCCCACGCCACGTGAACTGTTAATCTAAAGTATGCAATTCACACATGTCTGCTAGTAACTTAAAACTTAACACGAATTTCCTGTTTGTCACCCTAAATACCTCTCTACGTAAAATACTAATGTCAATGCTATTGAAATATACTTACAATTGTATTTAAAGCGCCACATAAAAAAAAAAAAAAACTTTGCTTCACACACTACGGAGACTTCACGTGACAAAATCTGTCAGTACTTCCTAACTATCTAGGTGTCACGATTGCTTCCGGAAACCTACGAAGTATACTGTTCAACGTTATGGATGCGAAAATACAGACATATTCAATATTGAATGAGCTCATGGAACTGGTCACTTGAATCTAAGCAGCTGTCAAATTGTCCGCAGCACCGGGACGTTCGCGAATAGGTGTTAGAAAAAATATCCAGAGCAAATAAAATATTGTTTGGCATGAACTTTCTTATTTTGCTTCTTTTCTCATGACATTTTTGGGGAAGCGGCGCTTCCAGCGCTTCATTGCATGTTTCGCCACTGTAGTTAAGTATCCTATACCAATAAATAAAACGTCACCCATGAAACCACAAACCATAACAATAGATCCACTCAATAATATTCTTTGCGATATGCATATTTCGAGACGTTAGGTACCAAGGCCTGTGAAACGGACATGCCCCGCAACTGGGGTAACTACGCACGGTACGAAAATAATGTTCTGCGCATTTGGCACATTGGCAAGCTTTCGTTGCACCAGCAACGTTCGCACTGAACTATACTCCATGTGAATTTTAACTGTTATTGTCCACTAAAAGACGAACTCAACTCAACCGGCTGATGGCACAGACATTGTAGGAAGACAAATCAGTCCTCTTAGAAATATAGACTCTTAGAAAACTGTTTGCTTTTAAATAATGCTATAGCTGCTAATGGAATAATAAACAAAGCCAAAAGTCAGGTTAATTCAATATTTCTAATCAGTTAACCCCTAAATTCAAACCTGCAACTGTTGTCTGGAAACCTATCCATCGGTTTACTGAAGGGGACAATCCAAAGAGATGATATTGATCTTCAAAATAAGTTTATTTCGAATTTTATTCCTGACAATGTTTCTGTAAAACATCCGACAATACTCAATTATTCACATGTTCCTAAATCTCAGTTTGATCATGAACTCTCAAAACGTTCGTTGAACCCTTTAGATTAGCAGAAATGGAAGATATTATAAAAGTGCATAAAAACTTAGCTCCAGACTCAGGTGAAGTCTTATTTAATATTTCAGGTCTTGCGTCCAAATATCTAAATATACTAATTAATTACTTGAATGAAAGAATAAATGAATCTTATTGACATTTGATTATAATTACATATTATATATGTATTGAATTTTTTCTTAGATTTGAAGTACTTCAATTTATCTCAGGGTCCCATAGAGCCATACACCGTGGTTATATTGTGTGTAGTGACCCTCTTCCATCTCCAGTTTCCATTTGGGAGCGTTTATTGAATACCTTTTCGCTAATCTAACCTGCTTCCACTTTCTCCCTTAACTTCCATTTTATTTTATATCTCTTCGTTTTTCCTTTCGTCTTTCTTAGCTTGCTTCTATTATTCAACTTTTCTCATAACCTCTAATCTTTCGTACCTATTTTATTTTATGTTCCTTTTTTCTTTTCCTCTTTCTCAGCTTATCTTCTCCGTTTTCTCTTATTATTCAATTTTTCTCACACTCTCTAATCTTCTCTACCTAGTTCCATATCTATATTTTCACTTTGTCTATCTATAAGTTTTTCTCTAATTACCAACTTATTTTTCAACTCCTTAACTAAAATATATTATCTGAATTTATGCTTTATTTCTAAGTGACTATTCTATTAATTTTTATTTAATTCTCATTTTCTTTACTTTATTACTTCGTTGCTATTTCTTTTCGAACAAGCTATACTATTATTCACATCGCCATTACACTTTCGATTCGCTCATCACCCCCTTCCTTTCCACCTTCTCCACAGTTTCTTTCCCTACTTGCTTTGACTTGTCACACGACATATTGCTTCAGATTTCCTTGCGCTCTTTGACTTCTCCTTATTCTTTTATCACTTCCCTCTTCTGTTCACATTTTTCCATCCCTCCATAAATCATATACACCTTTTGTTGCTCGTCTCTTCTCTTCCTAGTCCAAAAAGTTCCACATTTATCAGCAAATTTTGGGATTGCACTAAAATTTTCATTTTCTACCCAGTAACCATCACCGCGTTCAGTGTAATATTTTGGGCTTCTGCATTCATCATCAAGTTTACGTTTACTTGGTTCACTGCACCTAAATTAAACTCTTCTCCTTCAGTCTACTTGCCATTTATCCTAGTTTAAAATGTCGTATATATGCCTATCTCCCTTGTCCTACGTGTTCTCTTCTGCACTGTACATATTAACCTTTTTAATAATTCTGTTTGCCCGTAGGTTATCTTCGTTAATAAATAGATTCAGCGCCGTTTACTTTCTTCGTCTGATTTATCACAATAAAAACTATACCGCTCGCAAAAGTTAAAGGCCTGTGAATGCTGGCCAATGCTCAAGCGGAGCGCTGTTGCCAAGCTTGTTGGGTGTACCAGCAGAGGCTCTGTACATAATAGCACGTGATGCGTGTACCACATTCAGCACCGCTGGTAGGAGAGGCAAGCTTAGGATTCGCTGGAGTCCGCAGTACGGCCCGCCTCCATATGCATTTAACTTTTGCGAAGATAGTAGTTGTGTATTTATTAGCTCTCTTCCCATTTGCCTTCTCCCATTTCTCCTACCCAAACGGTAAGCTTCACATAGGACCATATCTTCTCATCCATATTTCTAATCTTCCTTCTAAATGATTTGTACTTCGCGTCTGGCATCCCTTTCTACGTTAACCTTAATTACCGTAAACATCAGGTTGTATTTTACATTCCCATCTGTTAGGTTCTCTACTCTTTATTGCCAGGATTTCTTCACAATTTCCTTTAATTTGTTACATACTTCGTCTTCTTAATAATCTGTATCTATTCCATTACTTTGTCCCAAAATATTTTTAAGTTATTTTAATTCTTTCAACGCTTTATCTGTTGTATCTTTCGTTGACATGATGTTTATTACCTCATTGCTTTCTCTTGCAGAAGTAACCTCAGCATGCATCCACTACTCGACTGATATAGCGCTGCTGGAACGCTTTCCATGGATTTATCTTTGTTAATAGAAACCTCTCAGATAACGCACTGATTATTCTTGTAAGACCGGGCCTCCCGGTTGGAACTGGATTTATGTCGAATCGTATAGAAGGATGGCGAATTATGCCCCTCGTTGAGGTGATCATTTGGAACAGGGTTGGAATTGATGATTCTTGAAGTCCCAGCTTACCTCGGCGTGGCTTCAGTCGGTTGAGCTAGATATCTTCTTTTTACAGGGGTGGTACGGCGGAAGGAAATTTTACGTAAAATGAGTAATCATTTTCCTCTGTATTAAATAATGTAGAAACTTTTATTTCCTTACTTCAATTAACACCAGTTCGAACAAGATGTATGATACAACATTTATAACACTATTCTTACACAAGATTCACTTGATGTGACGCGTTTATCTGGATGCGTGCAAGAATCAAAAGTTTTATACGTTTTTTCACTACCGTGTATAATAATTAAATTGTGTGTCTTCTAGCGATGATATTTAATGTAAAGATTATCTAGTTATAATCGATGATGGTTACGAGAATAAACTTATACTCTTCCGCACACAACGGCGTTTAAGAAGAGAACCTTACATCCGTTCACGGCGACTGTTAGGAGAAGAATGACCGGTTCCGCTTCTTCTACACATTAGCATTTCGCTAATAGTTCAATCCCTCTAGAGGAATATTGAATATCCTCCATGGCAACGTAAAATCTTCTATATCTGATTGGTCCACGTTTTACGATATACGCGTCACACCAATCACAAATAAGTTTGTTATTCCACACTTTTGTGACGTCATTTCCACTTACATAGCTTCTCTGTGCGTGACTCACTCTACATAACCTCACATAATACAATATTTGAAACTCTTTGGGGACAACATAAAATAACTGTTTCAGATGCCCCTCTTCAGAATATATGGAAAATTAACTTAAATCTCCCAATAATATTGTTCCATATATTCTGAAGAATGCCCCAATAATTAAACATTATTACAACAATGAACAATCAATACAATTTAAAATAACAATATAAAATCAGAAATTATTCGAACACAATAATAATAAACAAAACATTTTTCAGTAATTCATAAACATATTATTTTTTTTTTTTTTTTTTTAAATCATTTATTCTTGTGAGTGTCAAGGCTTTTGAATGGTTTTAAAAGTGTTTTGTGATATTTTCCTATCATTTTATTATCATCGTCTCTTAATTCGTACGTATGATCCCCAAATTTTCTTACTATTTTATATGGACCGTTATATAACAAATTCATTCTCCAATAGGATTTGATTTTAGAACTGGAGATATTAAATGTCTTTACGAGAACTTTATCATTTATTTCAGGATTCCATTTCGCTCCTTTTCTTTGTATCTTTGATAATCTTTTCTCTGCTTTTTCTTTTATTCTTCGAAATGCTTCAGCACACTTTTCTTCTTCATTCAATTCCATTTCATCTACTTTTAAGGTTGTTGGTGCTTTTATTACTAGAGGTGCAGGTTGTAGTCCAGTCATTAATTCGATTGGTGAAAATTTGGTAGTAGAGTTTGGGGTATTGTTAATGATTTTCTCAATAATATGGCAGTATTTGTACCAGCCTCGGTGGTTAGAATGACACAGAATTCTGAAATACAAGCCTAAATCACGCATCACTCTCTCGCAAGGATTTCCTTGGGGAAAATATGCTGAAGAGTAATACATCTTAATATTATTGTTCTTCATCTCTGAAGTAAACAATTTACTCCGGTGAACCGTTGCGTTGTCTAATAGCGATAGGCACAGATCTACTTTTATGAGCATAAGGAGCAATGTCGTTCACCTTAAATGTATGTATGTACTTATTACACAATCCAGGTTTCGTACTAAAAACGTTCCTGTTCTTTAGTATACATAACCTCAATTGTTCTCTTTGCGCGTGATTTAAATTGTATGTTTTCCCTAACTTTTCTTTCAAAGTTCTTTGGAATATCATTCCTTCCTCTTCTTGTTTTCGCTCGGTGTCGGTATTTAATGTGTTTATTTGGCAACAATGATCTCCAAGGTCAAACGTCTCATTTTCTTTATTATTTAAAAGTAAATTTTCTTTACCACTATCATCTTCTTCATTATTAATTATATCTTCTTCGTATAATATTATATTTTCTACAAAAAACCTATCATTATTTATACTATCCTTCTCATCCTCTTTTAATATAATTTCTTCTAACAAATTTATTTTTATTACTTCATTATCTCCTTTGACCTTCATTTCATGTTTTTCGAAATCTATCACACTTTGCCAACCATACAATACATCATTGCCAATAATAATATCACGAGCTAAGTTTGGTATTACCAATACGATAAAATTGAAATTCCAATCATCTATTCGCGCAGGAATTAACGCTTGATATTTAACTTTATCTTTCTTTTTCCCAATAGCTGTGCTACAGTATACATTACACACGTTTAAATATTCAATCCTAAACTTGGATAGTAATTCCTTGAATAAGTTCTCACTTATTACTGATGAACTAGCTCCTGTGTCTATCAATACTTTATATTCTCTATCGCCTATACGAAGGTTAATCTGAGGTGGATTTACTAATTCCCGATCTTTACTTCTGGAGAGAGTGAGCTTATCTTCTGGTAAATTTTGAATTTTGATTTTGCCCTGTGTCATTTCTACCGAACCACTTTCCAAGGCACAAAATGATTTGGTACTCAGTTTTCCGCATTAGTGCGGTCGGTAGTTACACTAGCAGTTGGGTTGGTACTACCGTTATTTATTTCTCCTTCTATTCCCTGAGTCCGTGTCCTTTCTAGGTTATTGTCTGCCCTTTCAAACCTAGGACCCCCAAAATCTCTTAATGAAGAGTCTTCGATGCTAGTTCCCCTTCCTCTACTTTGATAACCCGTTCTTAAGTTATTTCCCCTGTAAAACCTCAGTTGATTCACCTGATTACTCCTCACATTTCCCACAGGTTGGTCATTATTATAATTCCTCCTAGGAGTATTTGGAATTCTCCTTCCTATACCTGGCACTACCGATTCATATGTCTTTCTGGGGTTGTACTCTCTTCGTTCATAGTTGTCTCTTGAACGTGCCCCGCCCCAATTTTGGTTAAAACTATTTTGGTTTTGGTTAGTATGGTTGTGATTTTCCCTGAATGTTGGTCTTACTTCCTGTCTATTTACTTGCTTTTGTTCTATATGAGTCTTGTCAGGATCAACTTGACTATGAGTAGAATCAGAATTAAGGTTATGAGCCTCAAATTCTGATAATAACTCAATCATATCAGTAAAGTCGACGGGCTTAGCCACAATTAGGTGGTTTCTAATGTGCGGTGGATAATGTCGTATTAGCATATTCACGATCTCGGTTTCTGACATATCTGGATTCACAAGTTTACTTTTGTTAGCAAGTTTTAGGAAATATTCTGTCATGGACACACCCTTCTTGAACTCGAATTTACCAGTGGCCAGTTCGACTTTAATTCTTCTCTGTCTTTCTGGACCCCAGAACCTATTTATAAACACATTCCTAAACATACTATACGTTTCATGTGATGCTAGTGTTAACCTCAGCCATTCTAAAGCATTTTTCTTCAAACACCTTTTAACAATCATCATCCTAAATTCATTTGGAATCTTTTTAATTTTAAAATATTCTTCTAATTCCTTTAGAAATATTTTGGGATTGTCTCCCGATTCTTCTTCGAAAGTAGGTGGACTTATGTCATGCAACAAATAATTTGTACAATTTGTGTTACCTTGACTGTGTAACTGTGTATGTGTGTGCATGTTTTGTATTTGTCCATTACCATTTACTTCACAATCAGGTGACAAAGATTCTGTATCGTCACTCTCCAAATAATTCTCTAAGTTTTGTACAATATTACCTGAATTACCAGGTGAGTCAATACATGTAATATTCTTAGATTTTATTACCCTCTGGTTCTCAGAAATTTTGCTTGCCTGTAATGCAACCACAACTTGATTCAGCTTGCTAATGTTTTCTTTCTCTCTCTCAAAACTTTCCTGTGCCAAATCTATTCTTGTAATCATTTCACTATTCAACTTACTGACTTCATCATATTTAACTTTTAGTTCATCTTGTTGTGTTTGCACCTCAGTAGCAATTAGTTTAACATCATTTCTGATACTATTTACCTCTCTTACAAAATTATTCTGTATTTCAATATTTTCCTCATGGTATTTCCGTGAATTATCTAATAAGACTACATCTATTTCTTGTCTTATTCTATTCTCTAATTCCCCTATTTCTACTTTTTGTTTTTCTACAAATTCTACTTGTTGTTGCTTAAGGATTTCTGACTCCTTAGCCAATTCACTTCTTATATCTTTTACTACATTTTCCTGACTTATTTTCATTTCCTGAAACATCTCTTTTAACTTAGACATTTCTCCATCATGAGATTCTATTTTCTGTTTTAAAGATTTTATGCCTTCTCTACACTCTTCTCTTCCTTTCTCAATTTCATTTCTTAGGTTACCTAAACCTTGATCTATCCTAGCTTCTAACTTCTCTGAATTTTGATCTACCTTTTCTGAATTTTGATCTACCTTAGCATTTAAATTACTCATTTCCTGCCTTAAATTTTGATCTGCCTTTTCTGAATTCTGTTTTATTTCCTGTCTTATTTCCTGTCTAAAACTATTTAAATTTTCTGAATTTTGATCTGAATTCTGTCTTATTTCCTGTCTTATTTCCTGTCTAAAACTATCCATTTTAGCAACAAAATTACTCATCATTTTCTCTAACCTGTCTATTATCATTTCATTACCTTTACTCTGCATAATTTCTGTTCTACTTGTTCCTGCATCATCACTACTCATTCCTTCCACTACTTCCCTGACTTCTTGTATTTCTGCTCTCTTATCACTAACTAGTCTTTCCACTCCTTCCCCAACATTTTTATTCTTATTGTCTGTTAATTTTTTACCTTCCATTTTAGGTAATATTTTTCCCTTTCTTAATAACATAAAAAAAATGAAAATTATAATTTTGTCACTTTTTCTATTAATTATCTATTAAGATTTTCCGTACTCACTTTTCTTCTTTCTTCTTTCTTGATTCGAAGCTACCTGTCCATTACACTATTTATTCTCCTGTGGTGTAATCCTCCTTCTGCCTATTCGAGCCATACAGTTGGGCGCCATTTTGGAACTGGATTTATGTCGAATCGTATAGAAGGATGGCGAATTATGCCCCTCGTTGAGGTGATCATTTGGAACAGGGTTGGAATTGATGATTCTTGAAGTCCCAGCTTACCTCGGCGTGGCTTCAGTCGGTTGAGCTAGATATCTTCTTTTTACAGGGGTGGTACGGCGGAAGGAAATTTTACGTAAAATGAGTAATCATTTTCCTCTGTATTAAATAATGTAGAAACTTTTATTTCCTTACTTCAATTAACACCAGTTCGAACAAGATGTATGATACAACATTTATAACACTATTCTTACACAAGATTCACTTGATGTGACGCGTTTATCTGGATGCGTGCAAGAATCAAAAGTTTTATACGTTTTTTCACTACCGTGTATAATAATTAAATTGTGTGTCTTCTAGCGATGATATTTAATGTAAAGATTATCTAGTTATAATCGATGATGGTTACGAGAATAAACTTATACTCTTCCGCACACAACGGCGTTTAAGAAGAGAACCTTACATCCGTTCACGGCGACTGTTAGGAGAAGAATGACCGGTTCCGCTTCTTCTACACATTAGCATTTCGCTAATAGTTCAATCCCTCTAGAGGAATATTGAATATCCTCCATGGCAACGTAAAATCTTCTATATCTGATTGGTCCACGTTTTACGATATACGCGTCACACCAATCACAAATAAGTTTGTTATTCCACACTTTTGTGACGTCATTTCCACTTACATAGCTTCTCTGTGCGTGACTCACTCTACATAACCTCACATAATACAATATTTGAAACTCTTTGGGGACAACATAAAATAACTGTTTCACGGTCGTGTGTTACGTACCAATGAACGCATCACTTCAACCAATGGAAGTCGCAGAAATCACAAATGGCAAATATATGTGCACTCCACGTGGAGTAATCAGTGTGTTATCTAAGAGGTATCTATTACGAGAGATAAATCCATGGTAACCGTTCGAACAGCGCCACAATATTCCCACTAATTTCATAGTTACAGTTTATATACAAATATTCTAAAGATAGCGTTTATTCTGCAAGCATTTTTATATTTCTCCGGTGTCTAAGTCCAATAACAATTCCAGAGATCCGTGCTGGTTACCGTCCTATTGCTTTCTCCTCTTTTGTCTTCAGAAAATTATTTGAAACATTGTCGACAAAGAAATTTCATTCTTTATTGAAAGACGTGGAATTTGGCCCAAGGAGCAATATTACTTTAGGCTAGGACATGGAACAGTTAACAGCTTAGGCAATATTTTCATATAGAGGTATTTTTTAGAGGTGTTGCTTGCTCGGATATCTGCAAATGATGTCATGCAAATTAATGGCAGACTGCTGATAAAGCTAGTGAATTAGATGACAGGTGACTAACCTGACACCCCTTTTTCTTACAAATAAACAAGTGGACTCGATCATAAACTACTGCACAACATTACGTCATACACCACGTCTAAAACTACCTCTGCACATATACTTTCCACTTTTCGAAGATGCAGATGATCCAAGTGCTAAGCATTGATATATCTTAGGCCTAGATTTGTTAACTAGCTCTACGGATAGAACGCTCAATTAATTTAGAGCTTCCCTAGATATAATCCATTTATGTACTCTTTTATCAAAGTTATCTCATTTCATTACCTATTGAGTAACTCCTTAATCACACAATCTTCAGGGACTAGGCATCTGCACTGAATCCCATTTTATGTGTTACTTATGTTTCTCACCGTCATATTTGGTTTAAGAAGACCTTTAAGGAGTTGTCGTATGCAGATGAACATTCAGTTTTCTCATCTGCATCCTACCAAAGGCTATTGAAAGATAAATCTGATTCTGAATTTTCTCAGAAGGAAGTTTCTGTAACGACTTCATTTAGAAATATATTTCTCTAAATCTGAATGTTCTGTTTTAAAAGAGCCTTCTTCAAATTTAAGATTATCTTTTCGGGAAAAAAAAAATCCCCTTTCCTTAAAGTTTTATAAAATTCTTGGAAGTTACTCTGGTCTACAAGCTCTCTTGGAAATCTCATTTGAAAACATTGCTACAAAATTAACAACAAATTCAATATCTTCAGATATCTCCTTGGAAAATACGGATATGCTCATCTCTCAAACTTGATGGATCTTTCTAACAGCATCGTTCATCCCTTTATTCATATTCTAAAAATACCTCCGATGAAAATATTTCCGATGAATAAACTCATAATCAAAATCTGCATTCACCATATTAGGTGCTAAATTGTTTAATGTGAACTATATTTTTGCACTTTCTAAAGAGAAGTGCGTTTGCTGTTTTTCTGTATCACTATTTTTGTTGCTGCTTAGTAAAGTTGTGTCGTCAGCACATAACATTGTGGTGTAAGGCAAGTTACAACTTATATCACACACATATACACACATACATTAAAAATAAGAAAGGCCTCAGCACAGACACTTGGGGTACGTCTGCTATTACTAGAGCTAGCTCCGATTTAGTGTTGTTCACCACTATCATTTGTCTTTGGCCGAGATACAGTTCTAATACTTTTAATTCATGCTCCTTGAATCCATAGTAATTTGACTTGTTAATTAAAATATTATGTCAGATGCAATCAAACGCTTTGGTTAAATCTAACGGAGTTGTCTCCTTTTTCTCAAAGATTTTTATAATTTCAGCAATCACATATTCAACTGTTTTACATTTAATAATCCTCTTCGAAAACCAAATTGTTTGGCGAATAGCAAATTGTTGGCTGAAAAATAGTTATCTAGCTGGTAAAAAATACAATATGCTACAACTTTGCTTATTGTGGGTAGTACGATAGATGGTGAGATAATATCACCTTTCTTGAAAACAGATAATAGCTTTTGAGAGCTTGAGGTATGTAGGGAATACTCCCTGTAGGAGCATCACATTAAGGTCAATGGTATGACTATTGCATCCATTATATACTTCATTATGTAGTTAGAAAAGCAATAAATGTCTTGCATATGGGATGTACTTAATGCTTTAACTGCAGTGACTTCCATGTCTAGGGAAACTTCATGCCAGTTAATAGGAGTTTGGGTATTTGGGAGTCCAAAATTTTGTAGCACATCTAAATATGTAAATTATGCTTTATATCTGGTGTTATTGGCTAACGACCTACATATTTGGGGACATTAATGTAATACTTATTAAATTTGTTAGGTTCTACAGGTATAGTTTCCTTTTGAATAGAGGTATTTGTAATACATTTTATGATGGACCACGCAATTTCGCAGTTATTTTTTGCTGATAAAATTAATTCATCATTGACCGCCATTTTTGCCTTTTCTATTATTTCTACATTTCTATAATTTTTTAATCTCTGTTTACGCATCTTCTGGCTTGCTACTATGTATTTATCATACAGCATTAGTAGCATATTACGCACTTGGAAAAGCTCTGGTGGAAACCAACTTAGCGTATTAACTTTCGTTTTTGTACCTTCATGTTTTTATTTTCATGTTTTTTTTTCTCGGAACATTTAATATTGAAGCAAGAAGTTATTACTTGGTTAAAATACAAAAATGCATTTTCTATATCATTGACACTGTACAACTCAGACCAATCTATCTTCATTAACTTTCCCCCGAAAGAGTCTAGATGATCTTGCGAATTAGTCACTGTGTGTAACCAGTAATGTTGCATTTCATTTAATTTTTCACTTTTGCAGCATGTATTTTTCAATATGCAGTAGAAACTCAACTGGGACCAGGGCCGATCTGAGTTAACAAAAATCCAGGTTATCCAGAAAATGGCGGAAAAATTATAAAAAAAAATCATGTTCATTAATTTTCCCCTGAGAGAGTCTAGACGTTCTTGCGAATTAGTCACTTTGTATAACATAGTTTTATTTGATATGCCATTACTTAGTCTACTTTCTTTTACATGAAACTCAACCCACAGGCCCGCATGATCTCATCATATATTTTGCTGTAGGAAGGAACACTTGTAAGAGGATTTGTACTAATTATTATTTGTAATGTTGTCAAGACATGATGCATTTCGGGTGGGCTTATTATGAACATAATGTAAGTTGTGTGACCTTAGCATATTTAGGAACTGAGATGAATGTTGAGAAAAGCTTAATAGGTTTATATTGAAACCACCAGGTATTGCTATATAGAAGTCAAAATTACACGTTAAAAAGTAACTAGTTCATCCAAATGATTTATAAATGAATTATAAGTATGATAAGCAGATACCACAATGCAATTAAAATCATGCAGATGAATTGCTACATATTCACATTAATTATTTTCACTGTAGGATACATCAATTGTTTCAAAGCTTAAAGTATTTTTTATGAATATTGCCTCTCCACCATGACTCGGAGATTATCTGCTTACATAGATTCTACCCATTATAAAGCCATTCGGCACATAAAGGTTAGTTTCATCTCAGAGAGCCAGTGCTCACTAACCATATCATTACTGTAGGCATTGGTAGGCATTCTGTCTAGAATTACCTGTAATTGGCTTAGTTTATTTGTAATAGTCTGTGGACTAATTTGAGTTACTATTTATTATCTGTGTTGAACTTAGCGCTAAGCAAAATACGATCAACATGGTTTTGTTTAGGTGAATGTAAACAATTTGGAATTTTAACATGAACCACTGGACCCGTTGACGAAGTCACCTAGCTTTTTGGGTCAGATGTGGTTGCACTAGCTCCTCTTCATAGAATTCGCACGATTTAATTTTGGTCATAAGCCGAATCGATTATGTGTTGAGATTCAGTGATTAGTTTATATATACCCTTTTTATTAAAATGTAACCATGTGCCGAATATATGAGGGTGGTCTGAAAAGTTCTCGGCTGATAGTGAAAAACGATAATTCGTGCTTTCAAAATAGTTTTATTTTTCAACATAATATCTAATATCAGTTTATTTTGTCCAGTGGTGTTCCAGTGCAATTATGCCCTTTCTTTAGTGTCCCCCAGGAAATGAATGTGAAGTACCCTTTTACAGCCACAATAGCTTCTTCATTGGACGAAAAACGCCTACCAGCGAGGAATTTCTTCAGTTTTGGACACAGATGGAAGTCTGGGGAGCTAATTCTGGGGAATAATGTGGATTTACCAGCACTTTCTAATGCAGATCTCTCAATTTACCCATTATCAAAACACTTTTGTGGGCAGGTGCATTGTCCTGATGGAAAAAATGTTATTTTTAACCCTAGTCTGTTTTCACGAATGCTTGAATTCAGTTTGCTTAGAAGTTGAGAGTAGGATTCCGCAGTAATGGCTTTACCATTTTCGAGATAGCCAATCAACAAAATTCCTTCGGTATTTCAAAACACTGAGCCATGATCTTTCCGTTGATGGCACTGTCGTCGTCTTCTTTTGAGCTGAAGAACCAGCTTCTGTTCACTGCCTCGACTGCTTCTTGGATTCGGGTCTGTAGTGGTGAATCCATATTTCATCCATTGTGACGTATCGGAGCGAAAAGTCACTTCTGTTGTTCTGAAAATGCGCAAAGTACTTTTTAGAAAGTGTCGTGCGAAAGCACTTGTTATCCACAGTTAAGATATTCAGCACCTATCAGGCGGAAGGCTTTTTCATGTTTAATTCCTGATGAAAGATGTAACCAATACGTTCCTTTGAACTTCCAAAGCATTAGCAATTTCACGCACCGTTGTACGCCGATCTTCCAAAATTAAGTCATGCACCTTTTCAATGATTTCGAATGTAGTTAAAGCTTTTCGACGTCCTTCGCGTGGATCGCCTCGGACGCTTTCACGGCCAGGTTTAAAATTGGCTGCCCATTTCTTCACAGTGAAAACTGAAGGTGAAGAGTGACCATACATAGAGTTAGATTACTTCCGTAAAAACCCTGGCATAATGCATTGCTTACCTTAGGAGCGACTCTCACCACCACAGATTAATACCAGATTCTCAACTCTGTGTAAAAAACTGAAGACGCATAGGGCGCTCATTCCTGAACCTTTAGACCCCGGCGATCTTGGCAACTACGGCTGGTAAGATCGGTAATGTAGTAAGCTTCTATTCCGACCGAGCTATGGTGCATTCGCTTCCCCTTTCCTTCGGCTCCCGTTTTCACTGACTGATAGAATCAAACTTCTTTCGAAATCACATCTCGCCACACATGAATAGCTTACACGCATTTCAGCTATCGCATATTAGCATAATACGCGTCAAATACGCTGAGGAAATATGCGGTAAACTATTCATCAGTGTGCAAGATGTGACTTCGAAAGAAGTTGTCCAATTTGAACTGTTCCTTTTAAATATGAATAATTGACTTCCACAAAGCATTATATCTTTATTCCTGTTGCAAATTGATAATTTTGTCTTTAAAAACAATTAAAATTTTAAACACGAGAGAGTGAGATCACTTAAGATGCTGTTGAGATTATACAAGACATCTGTATCCCCTTTCCCTCAAGTTTCTTAGTGTAATACTTAAAGATAACTTAACACTAAAATAATGATTCTGTAGATACAGGAAAACAGGCAAGGTTACCATAATGTTATATATAATGCAATTTCTTTGTACACAGAATGTTGAAAAATTCCCTGGAATAAAAGTGAGAAAAAAACCTAAAGAAATATGTATATAAATTTGAAATGATAACAACTATGTACAAAAAATAGCACTATTTCTTTAAAATGACAACAAAGCAGCTCTGTTAATGGTTATATTTAATAAGAATTTTAAAAGCTCAATAGTACATACATTATTTTCAGCACAAGTATACTAAAGTATAGTCAGAGAAAAACCTGAAATTTGTGATCGCTTCATGTAAGATGAATAATGTCAAATTAGTACAGAAGTCAGTATTGGCAACTGGTGACATAAATTGCATAAATGACACTATTTTATATACTTCTAATCACGTTGGCTGAATTAACATTCACAAGTGCAGAATAAATTATGAAAAATAATAATTACATTAAAGCTGTATCATTCATTTAAAATTGTCCTAAGGTTACCCCTGTCTTCCCAACACAAGAATGTTACAGCGTTGAATTTTTAAATGCTTCAATGACATGCTAATGCACAGTAATGAATGCTGAAGAAGAAAATGTGCAGTTTTAAAAATAAAATCTAATGCACAGTGTATCTTCCAATAAGAGATTATTTCATCTAGTTATCTGACTGTGAAGTATAATTTGTTTAATGTGCAGAGCAATTGTTTGGATAAATGGCTTGCTTTAACTCGATAAGACTTTAAGCAATGTACTTTATGACTAAGATGGCAAATGGAGCCCTCTGCATAGTGTAAACCTCTCAGTCCATGACATACAACTGAATGTGTGTCAAATAAATAACTCAATGAAAGATTACACTATGAACTATTAATGCTGTTTGTAGTTTTAGTTAAGAAGTGAAAGTGATGGAACTGTGTGTTTGAGTAGTTAATAGAAAATAATTTAGTAATGTAATTTATTTGCTCACACATCTAACCATTATTTCTTTTGACAGTCCATAATTCCCTTATGTGTTCACTACAAAGAAACAAGAAGTGCATTATATAGCAAAATAATGTGCAGTTTTATCTACTTTTCAAAATTATTATGTGGCTTCGCATCACTGCATGTAACGAATGGCTCATATATTAGGTTAAACATCTTTTTCCCATGCCAAAGATTGAGATTTTCATTCCAACTTAGAACAATGAGAGGATGTTTAACAATGTAGTTTCATGTGACATGTAACATTTCTGTGGGTCACGCTAGAAACGTTATATCACCGTAAAAATGGTTAGCATTACAGAAATTGTGTACCAATATTTCTCATAAATGGTGGCAAGTACATGTTGAAAACAGATGTACCACAGAATACATAAATGCTGTGCAAATATCACTTTAACTTGTTATTTTTCTGAACCCATTTGTGTGTGTTGTGTGTGTGTTGTGTGTGTGTTGTGTGTGTGTGTTGTGTGTGTGTTGTGTGTGTGTTGTGTGTGTGTGTGTTGTGTGTGTGTGTTGTGTGTGTGTTGTGTGTGTTGTGCGTGTGTGTTGTGCGTGTGTGTTGTGCGTGTGTGTTGTGCGTGTGTGTTGTGCGTGTGTGTTGTGCGTGTGTGTTGTGCGTGTGTTGTGCGTGTGTTGTGCGTGTGCTGTGCGTGTGCTGTGCGTGTGTTGTGCGTGTGTGTTTGTGTGCGTGTGTGTTTGTGTGCGTGTGTGTTTGTGTGCATGTGTGTTTGTGTGCGTGTGTGTTTGTGTGCGTGTGCGTGTGTGCGTGTGCGCGTGTGCGTGTGTGCGCGTGCGTGCGTGTGTGTGCGTGTGTGTGGGTGGGTGTGTGTGTGCGTGCGTGCGCGTGCGTGTGCGCGCGCGCGTGCGACGTGCGTGCGTGCGTGTGTGTGTGTTAACAAGGAGGAGGATTTATAACCTATTATTTATTGTTAAGCTTTACTAATTTGAGATCAAGCCACACTGTGTTTAGGTCCTAGCCAGCTGACATTGTGCATGTTTTAAGAATAACTGGAAGAATAGAAATAAAATTAAAAGTGGCATATAATGATGATGACACAATGACATTTTAATCATTTCTTGCAATGCACAATTACACCTAAAAACTTGTAAAGCTTTTTCAAATAAATTCTAATACCATCAGATCTCTACAAAGATGGTTATTCAGGTAAATAATTAAGTGTAGTGTGTACAATAATATTGCATAGTGACTACTGCATTAAACAATATAGAACAAATTAGGTTTATGGAATCTCAGATCATACTTTTAATTGCTGTTAAAAGCTGTGACATTCTTGATCAATGATGTAGATATACACTGATGAGTAAGGTTAAGAGAACTTAATTCTTCAAAATACTTATTATTGCAATTTAAAGAAAAAGTTTATAAAATTCATATCAAGCATCTCGCCCAAATATTTTAATTTAAGCCACCTAGATTATACGTAAACGCAGATGATGCTTATTTTGGTATATCTGAAAATTCACAGCTATTTTTTCAGTAATTTAAACTGGATATTACTTACCTTACATGGACTTATATATGACATATATTTTAAATTTAAAACTACAAGTACAAACACAAAATCTAATACACCCAATCAACTGTCTAAAATAACCTCACTTTTCACTTTTCCTTGTTGGCCACAGTATTCCTCAAAGTTTTTGTTAAATTTTCCACTGATATGAAATGAAACTCAAACTTTCAGAAATATTTGATATGCCACATTAAATTGCTGTATACGCGGGAAAGAATGCTTTGTGCTACATTACTAAAGTTCCTGAAGATCACTGTACATCACCAAAACAATAAACATACACAATATCCAGTAATCCTGCACTCTGATTTCTGCCATCGTATTCCTGGTAGCCTGATATGATGAATGACCCCTGAAAGACAAAAAACAGAAAACCCATTATTGCAGAAATAAAGTAACAAGGTTAATGAAACTAATGCTTTTGTATGTAAAACAACACACTTTTCCCATTATAAGGTGCTACATTAATCTAGAGAATTTAACTATGCATGAATATGTATTAAGGCACATTTCAGGTTATGTCATATTAATTGTCGGTATTTAGCTACATGCTAAATCTTACTTACCAATAGGTCTTTGTGAAAATCTATTCTCGTTCTTCCTGCTGCCCATACGTCCTCGTAGTTCTTTCAAATTTTTACAATTTCGCAAATCGATGAAAATTGTATTCAGAACTTAATTTGACTTGGCCTCCTTGCCGTTAAAGCTTTAATTCAAATATTTACAGGTTAGCCAATGTAGTGTCTTATTCATACCGTACATTGAGCTCAAATAAGGTCGATAATAGGCCAATAATATTACGAAAATTACTTCATAAGTAGTAAAATAATACAATATCTATTAAATTTGGAACTAAGCAGAAGTTATTTTATACATTAGTTAGTATGCAACACGGCAGCCAAAATAATTATATTGGCGGCATTGAATCCGGCGCATGCAGCGCTCAAAATGTATCTTTAGACCCCGGGTGTTTCGCGAACCTTAATGTGTCTCCTGGTTTCCTATCTGAGTTAACAGGCCCTGGGCATACATGATGCACCAAGCGGATATTGAAAACAGGCTCGCCAGCTGAACACCCAGGGCTTTTATGGGAATACGGCTACTATACCGTGCGTTCCCTGAGCGACCGGACCACCCCGCGGCGGCACCGTAATAGGGTGGTGGGGCGGTACGCTCTCCGCCAGAATTTCGCCTAAAGGATCGGCAGGTAACGTGTACGAAACTGTAACTACTTTACTAATTTACATTAGGCTTTCCTGAATGTCTTCTCTCGGAAGAGCAAAGTGGATTTAGAAGAGGCAGATCCTGTGTAGATAACATTTTTATTGTTAAACAACTAATTGAAAAACATAGGGAGTTTAACAAAGAAACGCATATGGCATTTGTTGACTTTGAAAAAGCCTTCGACAGGGTAAACCGATGAAAAATGTGGCAAATATTAGAAGAACGTGGATACCCACAACAATTAATAAAAATGATACAATGCTTCTACTTCCAAACAAAAATAAATGTGAGGAACAATGATAAAATTTCTAAAAAAATAATCAGGGTGTCAGACAAGGGTGTACTTTATCATCTACACTTTTTAAATTTATATTGACGACCTAGTGTGAAAATGGAAGCA
Organism: Mantis religiosa; assembly: GCA_030765055.1. NCBI lineage: Eukaryota > Metazoa > Arthropoda > Insecta > Mantodea > Mantidae > Mantis > Mantis religiosa. The sequence goes on along the minus strand of CM060952.1, from coordinate 120,455,701 downwards.
GCTAGTGAATGTAGGTTTTAAGATTTCAAATAAAAACTTTTTATATATTTTATTGTTTGCTGACGACTTAGTTATTATACAAAATAGTGAGTCTGCCCTGCAAAAATCTATTTTTAAACTTAGTGAACTTTGTAAGCAATATAACATGAAAATTTCTTTTATAAAATCAAAGGCATTCATTGGGAAAGAGCCAATTAGAACAAAAATAGTAATAAATAATCGTTACATTGAACAGGTAAGCCATTCTAACTACTTGGGAACTGCTGTTAGTTATGACAAGGAATATGATGTCTACAATAAAATATGCAAATTTCAAAGAGTGTGTGGAACAATAAATAGAACATTTAGAAACAAAATACGTAAAGAAACTAAATTAAAGTTCTACAAAGTTATGGCTGTACCTATACTGACATACGGAAGTGTGACTTGGACGTTAACTAAAAAGCAACAGAGTAAAATACAGGCTTCAGAAATGAAATTCTTGAGAAGTGTGAAAGGATGCACGAAGAGGGACTTAATAAGAAATGAAAATATAAGAGAAGAGCTGGACATTTTTAGTCTGAATGATAGGTTAAGAGATCTCAAACAAAAATGGAAGGAACATGTTGAAAGAATGCCAGATAATAGACTTACAAAACAAATATTACAGTATCATCCTAAAGGTAGGAGATCGGTGGGCAGACCCAGGAAACGATGGCTGGAGGACTTCGAAGGCGGAACAGGCACTTGATTGTCTATGCCATGAAGTGAAGAAGAAGAAGAAGAAGAAGAAGAAGAAGAAGAAGAAGAAGAAGAAGAAGAAGAAGAAGAAGCTTTCCTGAAATCACAATAGATTTTGAAAATGATGACGTTCAACGTGAGTACAATCCCTGTATTTCCGAAAACAGTTATGGTTCACTCGAAGAAGTTCATCTTGCCTGATTGCCTGTATTTCTCTGGTGATGATGTCCTTCAATCCTTGTAACGTGAGCGGGTTGGATGCGTACACTTTATTCTTTAACGTTCCCCATAAATAAAAGTCATATGGAGAATGGTCAGGGGAACGAGAGGGCCACAATCCTCAACTAATTATTTTGTCACCATACGCACTTCGTAATTAATGCATAGAATTCGCAGCAGTGTGCGCTGTAGCTGAGTCCTACTGAAACCACCCACACAATCGTTCATCTCGTGTTAGTTGCGGACAATTATTATTTAAAATGTAATTTACATAGACATGTGAATCAACTGTTGTTTCGAGAAATATAATACCGAAAATTCTACGTGCACTTACTGCACACCAAACCCCAACTTTTGCAGCGTGCTAAGGAATTTAATGAATAATATGGGGATTTTCCGTGGCACATTATCTATCGTTTTGAGTAGAAACGTGAGCTTAAAGATAAAACCACGATTCGTCAATGAAGAACGTTAAATGTGGGTCCATGTCACCATCATAAATGGACTGCAAAAACCAATGACAATAATTAACCCTAGGTACAGGATCTTGTGATTGTAAGGCAAGAATTACATTTACCTTGTACAGCTTAAGCTTCAGAAGCTTCGTTGTCCTAAACACTGACGTCTTGGAAATGCCAACTTTCTCTTCTGATAGCACACTGCGTTTTTAAACATATTTCGTGTTCATAAACGATCCTGTACGCTTGACGTTATGGACAAGTTCAGAATATTGACCTGCTTGGAATTCGAACACCTGCGTAACGAAGTTGAAATTATCTACGACACCTTCTTGCAGAAGAGTATTTCACATACGTGTCACACAGAAAAATACGTTGTTCTAAAGTGTACTGTGCCGTTAGTAATGGATCAGTTAGCACCAAGAGATCATCATCACAATGTCACTCCGAAGACGCACACAGAACTCTTACCCTCATCACAGATCCAACTCGACTGACACGGCAGTAGTAGAGTGCTATTCTCTGGGGCATGCGTGCCACTCGTCACTCAGTCCAAGGCCGCCGCGAAGCGGTCCGGTTGCTTAGGGAACGCATGGTATTTACAATCCGCAAATAAATATCAGTAGGTGTTAAACCTTCTTTTACGAAGAATTTTATCACAGTGCGATACTCGAATTTCTCCATTTTCAAAGTAATGCGCACTTCCACTGCTTCGAACAACTGCATACAGTAAACTATTGCCTGGAATGACTTGTAATTTTACATACCAACGTGTACCAACGTAAGGAAATAAAAATCACGCTAGTAGTGCCGTAATCTCTGTGTGAGGCCGAGAACTTTTCAGATCATCCTCGTAGTTTCCTTGGCACATTAGAAGTGTTCATTATTTTTACGTGTCCGTTTTGCTTGCATATCTCCGTGGTACGTGAGTTCACATCTTGAGAACAACCGGCAGTTTAGAGGCATAAGCCGAACGTAAAATGAAATCAGATGTATGCCTGGCAAAGTTCTTAATGCTAACCAATCAAGACAGAGCGTACATCTACCTAAAAAGGTATTCAACATACTATGATGGAGGCTGTGGTATAACTCCCTTCTTCTCCTCGTAGATTACAAATTAAACATTATTTGGAGTATTACAATTTTTCTTCGCCCCCTTCAGATTTCTAAAAATTGAATTACCCATTCCCACAACTTATATATAGATTTTGATACATTTAAAAAATCGTTGATTTTCCTGATTCTGAAATTATTCTGCGAACATACCGAAAGTTATCCATCTGACAGTATCTATTTCCATATATTTTTCTTTAAAAATTTCTCTGTTTTTCACCGATTCTAAAAATGTTCTATGTAAATTAATGAAATCTTGCTATTTGCAAAAAGCTTCTTAGAAATCGAAATAAAGTTTAGTTTTAAAACATATAGTGACAGTTGCTTGAATTCCTGGCCATTCATTACATTCCAGGAAATGACAGAACAGATGCATTAGCAAAAGTTACAAGAAATTCGGGAATCATTTCCTATATTCAATTACAACAGTTTCAAACTCATAGCGGAAGAAACTTAACTACGTCCAATATTCCGACAGTTCATCAAAGCAACTGCATTATTTCATGATTTAAACACTTGAGGATTAACATCTATATTTTCAAGAATGAGGTTGGTGATGCACATAAGTCCTCTTTTCTACGCATCTGCAATTATTACAATCACTGTTCAGATCCTATTAAGTATAATATTGTTATTGAATTAGATCCATGTAAATTCTTCAAAGTTATGTGGCAATTATATTGACATATTCATTTCTGGGCACTTAGTTGTATATTTCTTCAAAGTAATGTAATGTTTGGATATAAGGCGTTCTTGAACAAAGAAATAAACTCCTCCCACTATTTGTGACACGAACATGAAGACTGATATATACCAGAGGAAGAGTAAACTGCAGCGTACATGGCAATGTACTGGGATTTTGGTTTATTCAAATCACTTCGTATCTTTCACAGAGTCCGAAAATATTAATATTGGAAGGTAATGTGAGCGTATAAAAAGTAGTTGAAATCAAAATTAAGAAAATCCCTTTACCATACACACAAGAAAAAATAAGTGAGTGGTAGCCAGAGAAAGTTCCATTCCGAAAACAGAAAACATTGGCAGCTAACGCTGCGTTCACAATACCGATTTTATATTACCCTACGTTCATTTCAAACATGTGCGACAAGCATTATTAAGGTGTCTTTTAGTTAAGCCGAGCGTTGAAATGCATATCTTGTAATTGGAACAACCTGTTTGAGTTCTTGATCTA
>CM060952.1:120317913-120450999 GCA_030765055.1 Mantis religiosa | reverse complement strand
TATTATTATTATTATTATTATTATTATTATTATTATTATTATTATTATTATTATTATTATTATTATTATTATTATTATTATTATTATTATTATTATTATTGTTATCGTTATCGTTATCGTTATCGTTATCGTTATCGTTATCGTTATCGTTATCGTTATCGTTATCGTTATCGTTATCGTTATCGTTATCATTATCATTATCATTATCATTATCGTTATCGTTATCGTTATCATTATCATTATCATTATCATTATCATTATCATTATCATTATTATTATTATTATTATTATTATTATTATTATTATTAAAGTTTGAATAAATAAAGTATCTGTTAATTTTAAGATATTCATGCATAAAACCAATTACCCTTTTCGTTTTCCAGAATACATTATGTATTACTAAGAATTCTAAAGAGAAACCTAAAATATTTAATTCACTTAATGCTGGATGTTCAAACTGTTTACCCCATTCTTCAGTTACGAGTGATGCTGGAGATCATGCGCGTGACTCAATCTTGGAGTTTTGTATATGTTAGCAATTATCGTGACTTTTGCTATGGCGGAGCGTGCATATAAAGCGTAAGCTACAAGAGATCTCTCTGAATATGTTAGCAAAGATGTACAGCAATGCCTTCGACAGTTACAAGTAATTCGGACTTGCCTGGCCGAACAGCCCTGCATTGTTTGACTATAGAAGGTCTCTTTGTATCGCATATTCACTGTAGAAGGAAATATCAGCAATAACTGGAACAGGTATATACGGGGGCTGTTCAATAAAGAATGATCACGATTTTTTTGACAATGTATCTTTACTCATATTCATAATTTTGATGGTCCTCCTCAAAATAGTCTAACCTGAATGCGATGCACTTGTCCCAGCGTTTCTGCCAGTCTTCAAAGACATGTTGGAAACAATTTTTTGAGAGATCCTTCAAAATCGCTTCTGCAGCCTTCACCACTGCTTCTGATGATGGATAATGCCTCCCACGAAGACGTTTCTTCAAGTTAGGTAATAGAAAAAAACTCACAACTCACCTGGGGCTAAATTCGGACTATAGGGAGGGTGAGAGATGTACTTCACGTTGATTTTTGCAAGATATTCAGCAACAACATTGGCAATATGCGGCCGCGCATTATCGTGGTGCACCATCCAGCCTGCTTCACGGAAATGTGGCTTTTGCGCCTGATATGGACTTGCAATGTTTTCAGGACATCTCTGTAGTATTGTCCAGTTACTGATGAGTGTACAGGTACAACATACTGATAAACCATTACATGAATATCAAAGAATGAGATGACCATAATTTTCCCAGCAGAAGCAACCACTTTTGCTTTTTGGGGGGGTTGGTGATGGAGATTTCCACACTGAGCTTTGCTGTTTGCTCTCAGGATCAAAATGATGTAGCCAAGTTTCATCAGCAGTGATTACGTTTGAAAGAAACTCCAGATCTTCCTCTAACATCAACTTCAACTGCATGTTACCTCCATTGCAGCGGTGGGCGATACTGAACATGTCTGAACTTACCTGGTTCTCACAGGCGGGAACCAGGAGTACCAACAAAGAAACTACTACGGCCTGTTTATTTCACAGTAAGCTAACAGAATATAATGAGATTGAATTTTATTGCGAAAAATTATGGCCGTAAGAAAATTATGATCATTATTTATTGAACAGCCCTCGTATTCACAGACGAGGTAATATTTTCTACTATAAATGGGGGGAACGCAATTGCCCACTCCTACAGAGGAAAATGTTTCGACGCAAAATACTTGACACAAATGTATCGCCAAGGTTACACACCTGTACCGTGTTGAAGTTGGATGTCAAAGATGGTCAAAATGTGTCAAGTCAGCTTGATGCCATATTAAATAGGCAGCAGCATAAAGACACCCTCGAAAGCTTGTGGTTTCTTCCATTAGGATTAGATATTCCGTTGGAAATGTTTGAAATGTAGCAGAATAAGTGCTTTGTCCACGCAACTGAGCGATTTTTCATGAAGCAAATATTACAGCCATTGATATGTTTGTAATGATGTTTGAATCGTATTGAAAAGGTAGGCAGAGTTGAAGGAAACTTTGGAGTGAAATATGTCTGCAACAAAAGATGAGAGAAAATAGTTGCGGAAACGATTTGAACATACAGGGTGGAGCCAATTCTGTAGTACAAAGAGAACATCAATAGAAGAATGGCTGCATTCCTCAAAATGTAGTTTATTTAAACATTGTTCACACTTAGCCATTTGAGAAGCGGATTACCTTATGCAAATTACATCCCTTAAACGTCTTCCTTCATTCAATTCTTAGTACGAGTATACAGTGGACTGAGGAGCTATCCATCACACTTGCCTGTATGTCGTGGGGGATAGCTGAAATTTTTTTTTGTCGTCTTGAAAGGAGCACCCCAGTGCCGTATTGTCCACCACAATTCTCACTTTGCGGTCGCCTGGGATCGAACCCGGGCCGCCTTGGTGAGAGTCGAGCGGTCTAATCACTGAGCCACGGCGCGGTCCTTCTGCTTGAGGGAGCCCTAAAGAAAGAAATACGTAATTGATAGATCAAAGGATCTTGATGGGCATTGGAGGTCGCCAAAGTGAGAAATTAGTCGGCCTAGAAAGCGCTGCCGCAACCTGGTCATGCCAGTACTGGCTGGTGGGTGGTAGTCTCATCTTGCTGGACCCCAAGAGGCCTACTTCGGTACGAATTTGGCGATTCCAGGGTCTCGAGCCAAATCTCTCGATTGGGTGCCTCTGAGTGGTGAGAGAGCTATTTTCAAACGCTAAAACCTTTGTTTAACCCATTAATTTTAACCTCCCTGAACACAGGTTTAATGGACACCTAGTACGAAGGAGCCAGGGGTGACTTTGGTAACGTGTAACTTTCAGCTCCTGGTTATCATGTAGAACTGTGTTCGTATCCGCTGAGAAAGGTCAGTCCGGGGGAGTGTTCACTGCATGAGCTGATGCACGCAGAAGACAATTGGATATCTCTGTCTGTACATTGGGAGGTGAGATCCTGAGGTGAGCAAGATCCAGGCCAGGACTCTCACCTAAGGCGGGGTGGTGCCCAGGTTGTGAGCACTCCATCGGAGACGTTTGCAATGGTGGAGGACACTGTCGCTATGGGAACATAAAAATAAAAGAAAATGTTAGGAACAGTGGAAAAGAAGTAGCAGAGTCTTGTGGTGCTCGCTACTTGGTTATTACTAGAAATGAGGAAGGCAGGAAATTTACTACCATTTATTATCCAGAAGGTCCTGTAAAGTCATGTATTCGATCTCGCAATGGCACGCTCCTGGTCGAAGCTATTTCACCGACACAGGCTGCGAAAATTTTGAAAGCCAATATGCTTGCGAGTTATCCAATGCGCATTGAAATGCATACGCCCTGTACTCCTCGCGTGTTGTTGTAAACACCAGCGCATTGGACTGAATATCCAATAAGGAGATTCAGGAAAACTTGCTGGAACAAGGTGTGACAAATGTATATCGAGTCCACCGCAAAGAACGAGGTGAACTGGTGCCCACTCGTACCGTGTTTCTTACCTTCGATGGGGTAGATCTCCCGCAAAGGATTAAGGCAGGTTACGAATCCATGGGACTGAGATAGTATATAATCAATCCATTGAGGTGTTACAAGTGCCAGCGCATTGGCCACACGAGTGATTCTTGTAATAGAGTTGCTATCTGCGTTGACCGTGGGGAAGTCAAACATGATGATGCATGTACTTTACCTACAACATGTGTCAGCTGCAGAGGTAATAATTCATCGAACTCCATAGAATGTCCCCGCTTTATGGAGGAAAAGGCGATCCAGGAGAGAGGGTAAGAGAGAAGGTGTCCTTCTGGGAAGCCTGGAAGCTATTGCGTAGTCGTCAGCCTTCTGTCCCTGCGACCGTTACTTATAGTGCTGTCGCATCTAAGCCGGTACCTAGACGTGAATCACAACACAAACTAGTGACTTAATCGGCACAGTAATATCCGAAAGAATAATTACACCAAGAACACTGCCAAAGCAATAGACACAGCACGAACAACAGTGAGTACGCCTACCAAGTCCAGTCCTGTCAACTCAATGCGGAAAGCATGTACTTCAAAATGAAATGTGAACCAGTAATATACAATGTATAGCCAAGGAAATTCAAGAACTTATATGACAGAAGTGACTTCCTTAGGGAAACTAATAAGATCAGTAAAACGACAGCTAGCCAGTGTAAAAGTCCGCGACCATCTCCTCCGAGAACATCTTCTGAGGAATCAACTGGAGAGGACTCCGAATGGCGACTTTCATCTTCGTCGATCGCAGTTTCCGTTCGGTTCGAGCTTCTGGACCTGAAATTATTAGTTAGAAAGCAGACCTTCTCCATAGAGGATATGGAATACAAAGATCCTGCCCTCAATATTAGAATGACAGTGAAAAAAAAAGGCAGGATAAACTTCCTGAAAATGCTAGCCCAACCACTAAAAAGGGAAGGAATTAATTCGATCGCCGCTGGGAAGGTAGTTTTTAAATTGTGTTTTGATGCTAAGTGAAGGAATTTAATAAAGAAAATGGTTATTATGTCTTTTGGTGGTTTTTAAATTTTTTCTAAGTTAAATTAAAAAATTAGTCAAAGGGAATAGTTTTTAATGCGTTGTGGCCTTTTATGTATTGTTATTTATAGCTTTTACTTTTCTTTTATCTTAACTGTGTAAGTTTATATCATTTGCAATTTTATTTTTGATTGTTTGTGATTTATAGTTACATTTAGATCTGGATTTTGCCATGACAAAATTTTTTAAAGGCTTTGACGATCATATAGAGCGTCGTTATATAGCATGATCATCATCAAGATCTTGCTGGAACTATGTAGTATTAAGATGTCCCATCATCCTACTCTACGCAAAAGAAAGATGTCGATCATTCAGAGATATAGGTAGTTCTAAATTAACAGTAGCGGTTCATAGAAAAAGAATGGACTAATAGTTCCAAATTTCGCCACACTGTACCATATTGTAGCTTAAGTCAGCTGATATGACTGACTTTCTGTAATGAACAGCTCCAAAGCTGCCATTGCTATGCATAGTTGCAGAGTCACATTATGTAAATGCATTATGCATTTTCCTACATCTGTATATACGGTTCGAGAGCCTGCTTATTCTTTTTATTTTTTTACTTTCTCTACTACGCTCTTTTTTGCTTTAGGAATCAAACAGGAGACCTTTAGCAGATCGTGCCAACTACCTTACCACTTTCTTAGCTCGCACATAATTATGCTAATGACGTTGAACCGTAACTCTATGTTACTTCCTCATTCCATGGAAATAGAAGACTATCATTTTCACAGTGGGGCGTGGTAAACATGTCACAAATGTCTTGTTCAAGAACAAGACCAAATTTACTTGTTTACAGAGTTGACAATTTAACTCTATGCTTCAGTAGGCGTTATCCACTTTGTTAACCAGTATGCGGTGTAAGTTTATATCATTTGCAATTTTATTTTTGATTGTGATTTATAGTTACATTTAGATCTGGATTTTGCCATGACAAAATTTTTTAAAGGCTTTGACGATCATATAGAGCGTCGTTATATAGCATGATCATCATCAAGATCTTGCTGGAACTATGTAGTATTAAGATGTCCCATCATCCTACTCTACGCAAAAGAAAGATGTCGATCATTCAGAGATATAGGTAGTTCTAAATTAACAGTAGCGGTTCATAGAAAAAGAATGGACTAATAGTTCCAAATTTCGCCACACTGTACCATATTGTAGCTTAAGGCTATGCAGTGGGGTTTCTTGAAGAAAGTTATGTTTGGTGTCTAACCAATATCTAAGTTTTTCTTGTTCACGAATTTGTTGAAATAGAAATATGCTTGGTCTTACATACGCAGATTAGACAGAATATTGTTCTCTGCAATCATTTCCTGAAGTTGGACAGAGAATGTTATTGTCACGTGTTAGTCAACTGGACATAACTTATGAAGAAATTATAAGGAGTTCATTCAAATTATTTTCTGTATGTGTGAAGTGTTCTCTGACTAATTTACATTGTTAGCTAATGTTGATGGTCTGAGTACTGTGTATTTTTCTTATTTCTGCTTGAACACGATTGGCATTCTCAGGCTTCAGACGTTTCTTGGTCTACCTGATGGTCTTTTAGTCTTCACTTTCCAAGATTGGAATCATAGTACTATTGTCCATCTGCCAGGAATAAACGATGGTTTCTTAAGAAACTCTGAACCGCAATTAATTAAAAAAGCTTCTGCAGTTTGAATAAATATTTGTACGCAACTGATATGACTGACTTTCTGTAATGAACAGCTCCAAAGCTGCCATTGCTATGCATAGTTGCAGAGTCACATTATGTAAATGCATTATGCATTTTCCTACATCTGTATATACGGTTCGAGAGCCTGCTTATTCTTTTTATTTTTTTACTTTCTCTACTACGCTCTTTTTTGCTTTAGGAATCAAACAGGAGACCTTTAGCAGATCGTGCCAACTACCTTACCACTTTCTTAGCTCGCACATAATTATGCTAATGACGTTGAACCGTAACTCTATGTTACTTCCTCATTCCATGGAAATAGAAGACTATCATTTTCACAGTGGGGCGTGGTAAACATGTCACAAATGTCTTGTTCAAGAACAAGACCAAATTTACTTGTTTACAGAGTTGACAATTTAACTCTATGCTTCAGTAGGCGTTATCCACTTTGTTAACCAGTATACACCAGGAGAGATCTAACATTGATCTATTTCCATTTACAACCGCAAAGTGTTTAACAAGACCAGCTGTACTGAAGTCAACTCTTCTGCCACCGATTCTGAAGTTCCACATCAACATGAAAGAGATGGCCTACTTCCTTAAGAACGTCTTACGCTCCATCAAATAAAATAAGCACTAGTCTTAATATCACACATTTCTATAAATCCCCCGTGATATATCTGAAGGTGAAACACAAATTTGAACAAATAAACAAATGGTATAAAATACAGTAACTATTACATATATTAATATTTTACACTTTACTTAGCCTACTACTTACCGACTCGAAGTATTGCTTTCCATTTTGACAATTCCAAAAGCTCGATATGAAGATTTCACTAGGACTTTGAAGTTATTGTTGCACAAGGGTTAGAATAGGTCTAAACGGCCAGGAAGCCAATACCACTACTAGCACGCAAAATAAGCAGCTAGCAAATTTGAACTTAGAATAGATTTAGAAAATTGTGTTTGGAATTGTATGTTTATGTACAAATTAAATAAACTAATAAATTTAAAGGTTCTTTGTGTACGTTTAAAAATAACTTTTACTTTCTCTATTACGTATCTGTTAGGCAGAAAGTCTTGCATTCCATCCGGAATTTTCATAACTAGATTTCATCGAAATACAGGTTTTGAGGCCCTTAGATTCAAAAGAAGCATTTATAAACAGTCCATCTCTGTGTATCTATGAATAGGGTAATTAAAAACAAATATTCAATAAATCTAAACTTGATATTTAGGTTAAGCATCTTCCAATCTTCAGCATTTACTAATGACCTGAATAAAATCCCTCCGTCAAAACTACATTTTATATGGAAGATATTTCGAACGTTTTTGTGTGATAGATAAAAATACACTATTTGGACTTTCTAGGAATGATTTTTATATTACTGGTAAATCGTAAGAGCCGGACAACATCTTACCGTAGAAAAAATACGGGTCTCTTTAAAGGACACAATGCATATTGTTGTCATTGATTTGAAATTTAAAATATTAATTTGCTTAACTGAAAATTAGCATTGTTCTTTTTGCGTGTTGATGTAAAGATGACGGAATTTAAAGTCATGACACTGCTTTTGAACAGTCTTACTTATTATCACTTTAGCTTACTGCATTCTTTTATACCTTCAACGAAATGTGTGAATAATGAAAGCTTATCTCGATTTATAGGAAGCAAATATGAGCCCATTTACAGTCCTGTGGGAGTAGCGTGTTTGCCCCATTAAGAGGTTGCGAGTTCGATTCTCGATTAAGGTGAACTGCCTGGATAAGGTTTTCAGGAGTTTTACTTTGTCCGGAGAAGACGAATGTCGGATACTCGAAGCCAGTGATATGGCAAGCACTTAGGCTAACAGCGGGCATATTATATTGTGTGTGATATCACATTGACTGAATGCAGTAGTGGTTGGTAATTTTCAGCAATTTACTGTTCATGTCAGTGATGAGTGATGACAAACATAAATCCACTAACGATGTATTCAGCTCAAAGCATAGCACCAAACACTGAAAAAAAAATTCATAAACATCTGGTGTGTTGCACTCACATAACTTTTTCTACTCTTGCATAAACTGTTCCTAGGAATATTTATTTCTATTTAAGATTCATGTTAATCGAGACCAACAATGATTTATTGCTAATTTTCTAGTAGATACAAGGAACACAGTAGGCTTTAAGTGATAGTCAAATCTTTTAAGGCTAGTCGCTATGCGATGCTTTCGAAATTGCATCCTCGGTGCTGGCCAAGATAAAATAATGAATAACGACTTCCTATTTGAGAAAAGTATTAAGTATAGGAAAATTAAACAGAGAAGAAGGAATATCTCCGAAATGGTTCATTCTACAAAAACATGAATGTGGTGTATATTTTGTATTTTAACGGGAATTACATTTTTTTGTTGAGAAAGAATTAGTTTATCCCTTACAGTTTATCAGCTAGGCAAAAGTAATCCAAAATGAACAGAACCTTTAAAAGTATTCCAGAAAATTCAAGATACATATTTAACTTTTGTTGGAAATATCTTAAACATATTATGACATTTTAATCAAATGAAAATCTTGGAAAAATGTTTTATGAAAAGTCTAGTCTGGGGTGGGGAAAATGTTCGTGCCTTATGGACCTTGGGATATGCTGAACTTAAACACAAGTTCAGAATTGTTATTGAGTTACGTTGTTCACCTACCCACCCATCCAATGCCCCTCACATACGGATCTTTGCTTATTTTTTGATTATGGTGCGCTTAAAACGTGTATTTTCACAGAAATATCGGTATCGATTTTTTTTTGGTTTGGAATGCAATACATACTCTACATCCCTTTTACGTGGCAGAGAAATTGAAAAATCTGTTATAAACAAAGTTGTTCATTTGTTCATTATAGCATTAACATGAAATTGATTTATGCACGCTTTGCTGTGCTTCTCAGCGTCTCATTCTATGTTGAGACAGTTGTTTAATTTCAAACTCCAAAACTTTGTTATTAATTTTATATTTGCTATTTTAAATTTATTGTGACTTTGTGGGTTCGTGGAATAAAAAGTCCAATTACACCACTCAACAATGTTCTTTATTTCCACCGACTTACAGTTTAACACTTGCCAATTACACAAAATTACTTGCTGCACACAGTTACAATTCACCAGTCCGTCCGTTACAATTTCCTTGTACTTGCGGCTACGTAAGCTCCGGTACACATTCACAGTTACGCACAGTCTTCCGTTGCACAACCCTTTCGTTCATTAACACGTCACTGACTAACTCTTACACCAAGAACTGCGACTGTCTCCTCACTGACAAAACCAACTCACTGACTGTCTACCAAAACCAACTCACCACAGCACAACAACTGACTGACTAACTCACTCCGTCTGTCTGAAACCCTCTTTATAGGAATATCGCCGGTTTCTAGTGACCAGGAGAATGTTCCAGACTCCGTAATTTCTGGAACCAGGTGGGCAGAGAAACAGACCTCCCAATTATGTTTCTTTCCCCAGTCGCCCCTGTCACCACTACAAGACAAACGAGGAGAAGGTGTGGCTAACGCGGTCCTCCCCCCTGCCTTCCGTTCGCAGCTGGTACAGGGTGTTTCAGCGCTCCCCGTTACACTGCTCCCTTCTCAAAGCTGTTCGCCCTCGAACAGCCCCATCGTAGCGTGCGAGGCGGTCCAGGTGTACCACCAGCATCTGCTCGGAGTCTCAGCCAGAAGTAGCGCTGCCGTAGTTTGTGAATCATTCGGTTCGCTCCCAGGTGTCCTCCTGAAGTACCGGCGTGCACTTCCTCCAAGACTTCCGGGACCTTGCTCCGGGGAAGTACCAACTGTCCTCTCCGCGCCTTCCCATCGGGTGACTCCCATACCCGGAACAGCACGCCCTCTCTCGTCTTCAACGAGTCCCATTTTCCCCAGTGCGACTTGTAGGTGGCGCTCCTCGGTGCGATGTCCTCCCAGGTTGGTCTCGTCCCTGCGTCCACTTCCCTCAAGAGTGGCCCCAAGTCTGCGTCCGCCAGCTGCTCCCTCCTCAGGCCTGCGCTATCCCAGCCTTCAGCAGGCACTGCCACAACTACTCGGACTGCTGCGGCACGCTCCTCCTCTTCCACTCTTGTGCGCTCGTGGCCGTCCTGGATCTGCGATAGGACACCTCCAATGCAATGGTCGCTGGCGTCGGTGTCCACAATGAAGGCACCACCCGGTTGTGGGAAACCCAAAATAGGAGCACTGCACAGGGTCCCCTTCGGGTGCTGGAAAACGTCTTCGGCGTCCTCCGTCCACACATAAGGCCGGTTTTCCTCCGTCAGGCGGGCGAGGGGCTTTGCGATGTTGTCGGCCTTTTCCTCTAAATCATTAAGGCGGTCGTCTACTTGACCCTTCCGCTTGCCCGGGTTCGTGACGTCATTCCCCACGCCGGCCAACCGTTCCTCAAACTTGGCGGCGAGAGCCTCATTCGCCACCTTCATTTCGGTAGCCAGACCGTCATTCGCTGCTCTCATTTCCGTGGTTAACTCGGCCTTCATTTGTTCCATCTTCTCGGCGATGTTCTCCCTAGCCGTCCTGATTAGTTTCAACTCCGCGGCCAGGTTATTTCTAGTCTCCAGCACTTCCGCGGCCAGGTTATTTCTAGTCTCCAGCTTCTCTGTTAATTCGGCCTGCATTTCTTCCATCTTCCTGGTGATGTTGTCTTTAGCCGTCTTTATTTCTTGCAGTTCCGCTAAAATCTTTTCTAATGCTGCCTCCATCGTTGTAATGTTCGGTGATGTTGTTTTCCCGCTTCCTGACACCAGTGTGACTTTTTGTGTTATATCCCACTTCTGACGCCAGTGTGACTTTGTGGGTTCGTGGAATAAAAAGTCCAATTACACCACTCAACAATGTTCTTTATTTCCACCGACTTACAGTTTAACACTTGCCAATTACACAAAATTACTTGCTGCACACAGTTACAATTCACCAGTCCGTCCGTTACAATTTCCTTGTACTTGCGGCTACGTAAGCTCCGGTACACATTCACAGTTACGCACAGTCTTCCGTTGCACAACCCTTTCGTTCATTAACACGTCACTGACTAACTCTTACACCAAGAACTGCGACTGTCTCCTCACTGACAAAACCAACTCACTGACTGTCTACCAAAACCAACTCACCACAGCACAACAACTGACTGACTAACTCACTCCGTCTGTCTGGAACCCTCTTTATAGGAATATCGCCGGTTTCTAGTGACCAGGAGAATGTTCCAGACTCCGTAATTTCTGGAACCAGGTGGGCAGAGAAACAGACCTCCCAATTATGTTTCTTTCCCCAGTCGCCCCTGTCACCACTACAAGACAAACGAGGAGAAGGTGTGGCTAACGCGGTCCTCCCCCCTGCCTTCCGTTCGCAGCTGGTACAGGGTGTTTCAGCGCTCCCCGTTACATTATTTTAAAAATCTCTAAAAAGAAATCATCACAGATACTTGGAAGGGTTTGTGAAAGTAAACGAGGTTAAGTATGAAAAAGTAAAATGTGTGATAGAGTGAGTTAAGAAGAGGAGAAAATCAATAATGTTAAATTGTTTTAACGATGTTATTAGAAGTTTAAAAAGTATAATTGAGTATTGCATTGTTTAAATTAAGTTTTTCAAAATAAAGATTGTAAAAATAACCAAATATGGTATGATTATATTGGTCGTTAAGAATGACGTGGCCAATAAGAAAATGTTTAATTGCCATAGCGACGGTAAAAATCAATTAGCTTCGTTTAGCAAGAAGAAGCGTCACCTAGTGACGAGAAGCGGCAAAGAACGGACTGTAGACGCGAGATGTTTTAAGACGTGTCATTGCAAACTTATGTGTTATTAACAGGGCAGAAACTTTGTACACCAAAACATTGGAACGAGGTTGCGAGACACTGATCCATGGGACCTCGCGATCCACTGTTGTCCTGATGTACAGTCACGTTTAGAGGGAGGGTCTGAGGTGAGACTTCGAATATTGACATGTGTGCTGCTTTAAAGGTAGTGGAAAAAGTTTGTGAACAAATAAAGAAAGTCCCTGATGATACTAATGCTCGATTTCACCAAGAGATGTTATGACTTAACACGGGTTTAACAATAGTTACAGCAAAAATTGCATTTCACAAACAAGTGTTAGCTTAACACTCGCGTCAAATCTCTTGTTAAACTAACAAGTAAAATTTCTGATGTTAAGTCCTTAACAATTGTAAATAATCAAGATGGCGGGCGTGAACGCAGTTGCTGTTGTCGATTTGCTATATTTAAGACCGTGTAAATGACATTCGTTATAGAGTACGGCCTACGAGGAGAAATTATTTTGAGAAGCTATAAGAAGAAACTTTTCTACAGTGGTATAGACTATCCAAACAAGTTGCTATGAATGTTACTGCAAAAGTATAAGAGTACATGCATCAAAAGGAACATGCCGATCTCGCCTATGCTTCAAGTATTAATAACTTTGCGATTTTATAATTCACTGAATTATGTGGATAATGCACTGTCCACCTCCCGTCTTGAAACGTTCAAGTCACTCGTTACTTGTACTTCTTCGCACCTCGTTCTAAATTTACGTAATACTGAAGAAGATGTTTCGTGTTTCTAGTAATGACACACACATTTGAATTAAATTCGTTTCCAATTTTTCCCACGTGACATCTTTCTCTTTTACATTCACCCCATCCGTCCTCTTATTTTCTTCGTCACCAATTCAATGAACAATTCTTTCTCCATCGATGAGAAATTTGTTTCATGGTTTTTGTTTACGATTTTGTTTATCAGCATTTTTTTAGCTGTGTGCAAATGAAAATGTAAACAAAAGACATCGCAGTACGTTCAGAAAATAATACGACTCATCCATAGCCTTTTATAGCTGTAATATTTACAATTTACGTGTTTGTTAACATTTTCAGAAAACAGGTTGGTGAAATGAAAGAAATTTAACAGCTTTGTTAGCGCTGTTACAATTGTTACGTTGCATTTGTTAACGTAGATTTTAACATCTGTTGGTGAAATCGGGCATAGTGGTAATTGTGTTAAATAAAAACTTCAACGTGCTCTTAAAAACAATCCAACATATTCGAAACAGTGTGAAGTGCGAAATTGTTTAAATAGCAACACAGATTCAAATATAAACTGTTTCAACTATGCTCCAATCACATCCAATACAAAACTATTTTGTCAGGCAATAGAACAAGTTTCAAATTTCATAATTTACGAATGTACGTTGTTAGGGACGTATTTAAGGGGGGGGGGTCAAGGGTATGCCTGGACTCCCCAAATGAATTATCATTTCAAACTTTTAATAAATAGTTGAAATAAAATTTAGTTTAAAATTCATCGAAAAAGTTTATTCAAGCTTCTCATCTTAACCTCTCTATTCACTGTCAGGCGGACATGCAGTTATTTAAGAGATAAACGGAAAGTTTACTACACAGCAGCTGAAGAACTTGTTAAAATACACAAATAATGCCAATTACAATAATGTATTGCGATGTTGACCAATTCCGATGTATTATAATTTGTTGATTAGAATTCCCAGATACTTACTTAAAGGTATGTAATTTTTAACCTCTAAGTTCCTCTTCCCTTTTTCATTCAAGGAGAACTAATACTTCAAATAAATCAATCAGTGGTTCGCTTTTTAAATATCTGATTACTGCTTATATCACTTTATCCCAAGTATAAGAACAAAAAATGTGCAATGTGCAAGGCCTTTCTACAGACTTTATCCAAATAAACAAGACAAAAACAAACTTTTCCAAGAACAATTTGTAGAAGCTTGTGTAGAGAAAGTCATGTGAATATAATATATTACATGTATATTTATTTTTTACTAACATAATACCGGTTTTCCCCGCCATCTCATTCCACCGGTGCTCCATCTTCATCTCATGTATCATCAGTGTCATCGCCTGCGGTGCCGTATGTAGTAAAAGCGGGCGTTAAACACTACACATTTCATTTCTGTTTGTTGTCGACTGACTGGGTACCCAAGATCGGAATCAGGTGTAGCGTGCTCTCACCCTCAGTTCTTTGTAAACAAACCTAATTCTATGGTCTTGGTGTAGCAAACTTATTAGGTTCGGTGTCTAAAGTTCTTGCCCTGGTTATTAAAAGTTTCCTGTTATGAGTTCTTAAAAAGAGTTCTTAAAAATATACTTTTTATATTCAAGTGGTAAATATGAAGTTTCTCCATCTCGATTCGAGACCTGAGGGATATGCGTAACTACTTCACGAACCCAAAATAATTCTCATCCCAATTGGAAACTTCACATCCAAGGAAGGATTATTCGACAAAATAAATACATAATTTATTTTGTTAAAATACTGTACGTGAACAAGCGCTTTAGTTTGCTGTCAGGTCTCTTTATCAGGCTTGAAGTTCTTTTACGTGTGGTAAATCTACGACACGGGACTACCAGTTTTACTTCCCTTACAAAGGAACCCATGCAAAACATTTTTACGCCCCAGAAAATCAATTGTGCTCCGTATGGTATCATAGCAGCTCTTGCAACTCTAAAAGGACCGTTTATTGTGACAAGCCACGTGTACAAAATGTAATACATAGTTTCTGTTTTGCTATGTTTTTCATACGATTTGATTCTATTAGCTGGTTTAAAATAACTTAAAATTTCTGTATACGACACCTCTCACCAGGTTAAAGTTATAAAATTAAGAACTGAGCGAGATGCTTCACGGTAACATATAAAGTTCACATTCTATAGGTCATGGGTTCGATTCTAGGTGTTGTCTTCTCTGACTATGTTTATTTTTTCATGATATCCTTGGTTAGCAATGCTGACGCGGATTTACTAATTCCCTTTTGCTAATTTCCCACCGTTGTGCTTACATTTTCATATTTCAGGTAGGCTTAAGGGCTGTGAAGTGTCGTTCGGTGTGGAATAGGTGGCAGAGACGCTTGCTTGTTGAAAAATTCTTCTCACCCCTGCCAGATTCCAGCCTTCTCTGAGCCGCCTCAGATACGTAGAGTTCTCCCTGACTCCTTCAGAGGGAAGTCTTTTCTGAGAGCCCGCCCGTATGACTGGTTCATCAAGCTTGCGTGTCTCGTCGGCCTCCCTGGCCTATAGCCTCCTGCGGCTTCTTTTTCTCATCCATTCCTCCTATAGAGTGATAAGCACAAACGGTCTGCGTTGGCTGAGGCGCGAAATGTCTCCTTATCTAGTCATACGTGATATAACATTTGTAAGTCATATACCATATTTACTCGAAAATAAAATCCCCTCGATTATAAGACCCGCAAAGTTTTACGAGCACATTATAGAAAAAATAAACATGTATGCGAATATTAGACCCAGTCCGTTAAAGAAACGAGAATTTCTCGTTTTATGTAGGTGGCTTCCGTAGGACCTTGAAGATGCTGTAATTAATGCAATACACAGAGGTTGCAGTAATTCCAGGACGCCTCACTTCTATGCTACAGCCCTTGGACGTAAGAATAAACAAACCGTTCAAGGACTATCTGAAGAAATATTACACCAAGTGGATGGCAGATGTTGATCACACCCTCACCAAGATTTGAAAAATGCAGAAACTTTTCTTAGAACTTCTCTGCAGTAGGATTCTCAAAACACGGGAGAAAATTACTCCAAAACAATAATCAAGAGTTTTAAGAAGACTGGCATCTCCTGCATATTGGATGGAACAGAAGATAATCTCATATACGAGGAATCTGACGACGCAACTTAGGGTAAGACTGACGTCGATAACGGTGAAGACGAGGATGATGAAAGTAGCAATGACTCCAAGTTCCATGTGTGTAAACATCAACATTATTTGTTTTTGTAATTTAAGACTTCCAACTTTAAGTCATATCGGACGATGAATGAAATGGGTGAAAATGATGCTCAAATGAGTCCGGGGTCCATGGAGCTTAGAGTTACCTGACATTCGTCTTTCAGGATAAGGGAAAACACCGGAGAAACCTTATCCAGGTAACTCACCCTGACCGAGATTCGAACTCGGGACCTCTTGAACATGAGGCAGACACGCTACTGAGGATCAACAGAATGTTTTTTAATTGTTGTTAAAATAACGGCAATTGTTTCGAAACATAAATTTGTAATTTATTCATATCTGTTTTCAGATATACTGGCACACATGAACTTGAAAAAAAAAAGGATGCAGCTGACGTCAAATACCACGCGTTCTTCAATAATATGAACTTTCTGTCTGTATAACTTAGAATAGTTAATGTTTTTAAAAAATAAATTACACTTTAGTAATACAATTTCTATTTTTATTTTCCGAAGTATGCGATGTAAGATACTTCCGACTTTTCGGCTATAATTTGGTTTAAAAGGGGATCTTATGTTCGAGTAAAAACGGCATTTACTCTCAATTATATTAAACTGGTAGTTTTATAATCATTTCAAATAACACTAATTTGAGGTCATGTAGAATAGCAGAATGCAAAACAAAGTTTGAAACTGCTTTAGCTTATCTACAACGAACTGTGCAGATGTGTAGTGAAAGTTTATTGTAGGTTAGCTGGTGTCGTAGCTCAAGCACTGGAGAACGTGCCTACTGTACGAGGGTTCTTTGGTTCTATTCTTGATTTGGAGGTGAACATTTGTCTCTAGTCAGGATTATTCCCCATCCTGAGTCTGGACGTATGAATAGGTGTGATTGTGTGTTCTAGGTATAAAACACAGACAAACCACTGTCTTCAAGTTAACACCATTTCTTATAGCGATAAGTTCCGTTAAATATAATGCAGCCAATATGACAATTCAAATTAAAGACTTGGTAGGTAGAATAATAAGAATTCGTAAACCAGTTCGTAGAAGAATGAGTAGAGAAATTCCCGTGAATGTAACATACATGTTTATTGCTATAAGCCCTGAAGTAATACTCCAGCCCGACTCGGTAGCGTATATGGTAGCGTGTCTGTCTCACGTTCAAGAGGTCCCGATCGAATCTTGGTTAGGCTGAGTTACCTGTATAAGGTTTTTCTATGGTTTTCCCTTATCCTGAAAGACGAATGTCGGGTAACTCTAAGCTCCATGGACCCCAGACTCATTTGAGCAACACTTCACCCATTTCATTCATCGTCCGTAAATCACAAAAAAGCAATACTCTAATTTTATTCCCCATCTGGTGTGTAACAGTTGTTGCTTGAAAAAGTTATAAATTTATAAAAGAAAAACAAACAAAATTATGTAAAAATATACGTAATTTTGTGATTGGTGGTAGTAATAATTGTATTACGTAATGTAGTGACATAGTATTAAATCGGCCAATCATATAAAAGTAATATATGGGTAGCAATAGTAACGAAGAATTAAATAATCTTGGTGCAGAAACCGAAAGAAAATTCGTCTTTCTTTCTGGAACGCCAAAGAGATCGGATGCTTTTTAAATTGCTCGAACATTTTTAGGTGTTTTTAAAAAATATTTTTCTACTTTTTTATGTTCCATTTATATCCCGCCTTTAACTTCAATGGTCATATCGGCGGTCGTTCTGCTTTGGAACATAATGAAGGTATTAACTCGTATTTCTTTCTTATTTAACCGATTTTTCATTATTTCCGTATGTTTTCCTAGTTACACAAATATTCACTATACACATAAACACCCATGCCCAAGGCGGGACTCGAACCCGCGATCCTCTACGCGGCGGAACGCTAGAGACATACGCTTTAGCGAGGGCCGGCATGTGTTAGTTCAATTTTAAGTATTAGATTGAATCCAATCAGAGCATGAAGTTTTGTGATAACAATTGTAATAGATTCGGTGTTAAAAGAAATAAAAGACTGATTTCTTATAAAAATTCAACTTAAAAATCTTAATGATTTCTTCACTCGTTACCACTCTTGTAACTTTGTTCGTAAGTAAGAATATATCAGAAGAATATTAAAAGCTAGGCGAGGCATAATTAAGGATTTTCCTGATAACTTCGGAGAACATCTTCTTCATCAAGTCATAATATTTTGGACGGAGGTAAGATCGACGAAGTAAGACCAACGACGGGAAACGAGATACCAGCACGAATCTTGCTATATATGTTGCCGCAACTTTGGGGCATCGAAACCCACAACAACGGAGGAATGCTGCCTCGGGTGTCTTACAGATTAAACAACCTTAATATTTATACAAATCGTTATTATAACGGAGTGGGAGGGGTATACGTATCTTTGAACAGAAATTATAAAAGCAGAAAAATGTTTACAAATGTTTTACCAAAAATAAGTACATTTCATGCAGTAGTACCACCTGCCGTGACAGTTTAGAGGTCGAGGTAAGCTATGAATTGGTAAATAATACCAATCTCGAGGAACGAATGAGTTTGCGCATTAGTCAGGTACGTACTAGCCATGTATTTGGAATGTTTTATAGTGACATCTGGCAAATTTCGGGTTATAAATCCACACCGTTCGTTCTTCTTATTTGAAGCAGAATCCATTGATGAAGCATAAAATAAGATATGCAATTATGCACTGAATGAACGCAACAAAATAATGCATCGCTCAGTTCGCGCCAAATCACCACGTGCTTGCGATTGCAACTGTTCGCCCTCTGCGCAATTGTCTGCGCGGAAACTATCATTTATCGCGTTCGTTCTTGACGGAGACTGTAGTAACATTTATTAATCCAAAATTAAAAATTACCACATTTTGTTTAATTTTATTAAATGTTGCAATTGCTTATACAATTAACCACATTTTGTTTGGAAAACAGTGTAATGAACTCCCATCCAGCTTTTTTTGCAAGTACAGTTACTTAAGAGAATAAGTATTAGGAGAAATAGGCGAATTTTACTAAAGCTTAGACATAAATACGGAAGTTACGAAATACAAAGAAACGATTCGAGATTGGTACATCTATAGGAAGATAAGAAGGAAGAAGTAAAGACAGTGGAATAAAGATGTGTGTCATGGCGGGGACAGGGGATGGTGTGCAGTTTAGTTAAATGACATAAGAGTGAATGTGTGTGTCTGGTGGTGAAGGTGCAGGCGCCTCGCGGATGCGCGGGCTAGCCAGCCGACCTTCCCATGCCATACACGCAGCTCCTCAGTCACCGATGGGGTAGCTAGTGTGTCCGACGCTCCTAGCTCGAAACCGGAGTACGCTGGGGTGAGTAAAGTCTTGTTATTGTTCTGTCGAACGTGGGGAGCAAGTGAACAACCAGTGTTATAACCGACATGCGCTGTTTTGTTTTAGCTGTGTGTGTTAGAGCTTACGATGTCACAAATAGTGTTTTTCTAAACAGGAGCCGATCGTCTGAATGAAAAAGTCTAATAAAAATAAAATTTATCGTGACTAAAGGAAAGTGCGTTTAAATAAGAGGCATTTGGTGGTCTTTTCATACTCTTCTTCACTTTTGTTCTGATAAACCTTAATTTATGATCAAGGAAAAGTCTTAAGTTTATCTTTCACTGATTTTTTAATTATCCGAAATGAAACTTAATAATGAAACCTTTCATTTGGATATTGAGTGTTTTACATTGAACATATACGTAAATGTGACTGCCTTTATTTTAAAAAATAGAGAAACTATTATTTAAAATGAATTTTCCAATACTTCTTCCTCTAGCTCGTGACTAAAAAATACTAGATTTACAGTGTTACTTGTGATGCTGTGTGTTATTGTACTTTAATGGAAAATACGAGTAATTGTTTACTTTTGTGTTACCTCTCGGGTATTGGTGTGTGGGAAGAGGATGAAAATGATTCTATTTCAGGCAAAGCTCAGGTAAATTTAAAGCAATGTTGAAAATTTTGAAACATTCTCAAACTTGTTTATGATAAATTTGAACATTGTTTTTGATATATATTGAACTTTCTGTGTAGAATTCACTTAAATAGACCTTTCGGAGGGTTAAAAGCATCGGTACGATATATTTATGGCGTAAGGAAATTTAAAACTTAAAAACATTCTGTTTCATTTGGATGGCTTTTCAAATTAACAAAAATAGAGAATAGAGAACTTGGCATGACATATTTTTCATTCAAGGTCTGCAAATTGAATGTGTCGTAATGCCATTTTGGCACTTTTTAATCCTTACTGTTAGCAAAGCTACCAAAAGTTACGCTGTTACCATCTTTACTATGAGGTATCTTTACAAATCGATAGATTTGGAAAATTTGGAAATTAAATGTGGGCTATTGTCATCCTATTCCACAATATGCAAAGTATCTTATATATTCTAAAAATACAATATTTTTCTAAAGAAAATTTTGATTTATAAAATAACTCCTGTGCAATGACAAGAAAAATAACTTAAATGAACATACGCATCCTACTCAATTATTTTATATACTGAATAGAAGTTAGACGCACATCAAAAGTACATTTAAAATGAACTTCATATGTGCACTTTAGTTATCGTAATTTTAAAGGGTAGAATGTTACATGATTTAGAATTCTGAATTACCATAAGGTGCATGCTATAAATATGTTTCGAGGATATCATAATGCATATTATATTGTAGAAAAGAAAGAGAAAGAGCAAAAGAAAACCCGATGACCGGAAGGTTGGATGCATAGTTGAAGGATTCAGACAAATATATGATGTAAAAATCATTAGGTTTTTTTCTACCAATTATTCCTTCTATTCATATAAAATCTTTCTTTTCTATATACTTCCAAATGGTTCTAATAAATATTGGCCAAACATTTTATAAAGGGTAGACTAGAGAACATTACGCATCCTTTGAAAGAATTCAGGAGGCACAGTAGCGTGGGTTGAAGGGCAAATAAGTCGCCACAGAAAACTCAATAATTATATTGAAATGACAATTGCTGCATAACGTGAATTACTTAATTAGATTACCATTTTCATTATGTAAGATTTCGTCCATACTTATGGTTAGTTCCTCAGTTACTAGAATTGAGCAACTCGAGTCAATTCAAAACATACACTTAATTTGTTATAATTGCCAAACTGTCATACTTTATCAAAATCGGTGGAAACATTTTTCAGAAATAAAATATAACAGACATTCTGAATGTCAAGGTTAGTTAGTAATGGGGAAGATTTCAAAAGTTTTCCCCTAATATCCTTATAAGATGGCAATTGTTAAATGTTGTGTTTATCTATCTCACTTTTAATGTTTGATTATACTGTTCACATGCACGCCCACACGTACACACACTGGGGTTTTTTGAAAGTTATTTATTTTGAAGTGAGGGGCCGAGATTCAGAGTACCTTAGCAGTATTTTCCAGTGAAATCTACTTCCTCTATATACTATGAACAAAGTGAAGGGATCGCAGAAATGCTAATAATATGTATTAATTACTTCTTATTTTAAACATTTTATTTTGCTGCATATTTGTAATTCATCGCTGAGGTACATATATACTCTGCAGGATTCTTTACTGTTTTGTGGAAAAGTAAGCCTAATTTTCAGTGCAAACGCCTTGCCCTCATCTAGGCAAGAATATTAAAAGCGAAACACTTTGTGATTGAAAAATATTATCTAGACAAATTACAGTATTCGTTGTAGGGCGATAGTGATGGAAACCATACATAAGGAACATGAAACAATTATTGCTTCCAGTGTTTGTGGGGTTTAAAATATTTATATGCAATAAGCTTTGCTTAGTCTCGAATTTGTGAAAATTAATTTAACTATGTTATACATAAGAACTTTAATCATGGCTATTTACATCAAACTGGACCATTTCAACTTAAAAGGTGGGAACTAGTGAATTTTAAAATGATTACTTTTTATTCATTTGGCGTGATTTTCATACTGAATACGATGTATATTCATTGAAATGTCTGAGATTTGGCATAGTAATATTATTTGGTATAAAAACTTTTTAATATATCTTATCAAAACTTTGAAACTTACAGATAGAAAGCGATTGTTGTCACAAAAATAATAAGGCTGTTGTAGTGACAGCCATGTGTACAGAATATAAAACATAGTCTGCCTAACTACTAACAAAGAGGCAGTAGTGACAGTACTTTGACACTATCTTGATTATATTAGCGTTAGTTACGGTGACAATGTGTAATCATTGATCTTGTGTAGGTGAAATACGTAGGTGTAGTGACAATCCAGAAGTTTAAAGGGAGACAAAGAGAGGAAGTTAAATTGATCTCTGTGCATATAGCTAACAGAAAACGTTTGCATGGGCAGAACTATATTATTCACAGAAGGTGCTTATTATGGTTTAGTATAAAACTTGAAACATTTAAAAGCGACTTAATCATATTACACTTGTCAATTCTCTTAAATGTTTACATGTTAACAGCGATATTAACTGTGAATAGTGATACGTTATTTTAAACTGTTTTCAAAATACTAATGCAATGGATAATGACATATACGTGGGCTGTTCAATAAAGAATGATCATAAGTTTTTTACGGTCATAATTTTTCACAATAAAATTCAATCTTATTATATTCTGTTAGCTTAATGTGAAAAAAAAAACACGCCGTAGTAGTTTCATTTTTGGTACTCCTGGTTCCCGCCTGTGAGAACCAGGCAAGTTCAGACATGTTCAGTATCACCTACCGCTGCAATGGAGGTAACATGCCGTTAGAGTTGATGTTAGAGGAAGATCCGGAGTTTCTTTCAAACGCAATCACTGCTGATGAAACTTGGCTACATCATTTTGATCCTGAGAGCAAACAGCAAAGCTCAGTGTGGAAATCTCCTTCATCACCAATCCCCAAATAAGCAACAGTGGTTGTTTCTGCTGGGAAAGAAATGGCCATCTCATTCTTTGATATTCATGGAATGGTTTATCAGCACGTTGTACCTGCACACACATCAGTAACTAGACAATACTACAG
This sequence comes from Mantis religiosa, assembly GCA_030765055.1. Classification (NCBI taxonomy): domain Eukaryota; kingdom Metazoa; phylum Arthropoda; class Insecta; order Mantodea; family Mantidae; genus Mantis; species Mantis religiosa. The sequence continues at coordinate 120,427,998 of CM060952.1, read as the reverse complement.
GGGTGTCGTGAAAACATTGCAAGTCCATATCAGGCGCAAAAGACCACATTTCCATGAAGCAGGCTGGATGCTGCACCACGATAATGCGTGGCCGCATATTGTCAATGTTGTTGCTGAACATCTTCCAAAAATCAACGTGAAGTGCATCCCTCACTCTCTCTATAGTCCGGATATGAACCCATGTTACCGTTTTATATTCCCTAACTTGAAGAAACGCCTTCGTGTGAGGCTTTATCCATCATTAGAAGCAGTGGTGAAGGCTTCGGAGGTGATTTTGAAGGATCTCTCAAAAATGGTTTCTAGCATAACCTGGGACAAGTGCGTCGCATTCAGGGGAGACTATTTTGAGAAGGTCCATCAAAAAAAGTGATCATTCTTTATTGAACAGCCCTCGTATTACAGAGGCAATGAAGCGTTAAATATAGGCGTTTGTTTAGATCTTGAAGAAGTAAAGGTAAAAGTAGAAGAAGAAAAGGAAGATTGTTTTCACGGGGCTCACCTAGGTTAGGTAGAGCAAGTAATACATTCAATTAAAAAATTCTATATCGATATTTAGCTCCTGAGCGCAGCATATTTTGTGAAACGATCCTACGAGTCTATGAGTGTACGGTGCTTAAGTGCCAATAGCATGCTGTAAAGTTTGTTACATTCTCCTTTTTTATTTCTAGTCAATTTTCATATTGATTCAACAAGCTATTGCTACACAACCTTTTTTGTGTTTGCTCATATTACTTAACATAAACGTTAAAGCGTTTGCAAAATAGTTTCATTACCTACTCACTTCGTTGTGGGCATGAAAGGAGATAGGCACAGGGGCTGAAGCGATACTCAAATGTTTGCTATACCTATATGACGGATTCGAAATTCCTTTTCTTCATGATATCCCAAGAAACAATGGAAGAAGAAAGCACTTGGAAATAGCAAAGTATTGAAAAGTTCAAGCTGATCATTTAAGGAAGTTATTTAAAATAAATGATGTATTTCAAGGAATCTAAATTGTTTGTGAAGTAAGCTTGTTTTCCATTGATAAAAAATTACCAGTGTGTTCCGAATGAGGTGGACCTCAAGTCATTTTTTAAACATTTCAAGCTGTAGAGTTTACTAGCCATCTGAAGATCTAGTAGCATATGGTATTTTAATACAAATAGCTCGTCACTTTGAGAGAAAAAAGCTGAACATATTTCCATGTAAAATATGGTTTTATGACAGCTATGCTGTTCATAGCACGTACAAGTTCGTGCGTACAGCCATTTTTAAAATGCCATTTTTATATTCGGTCAACGTCATTATGTATTTCCGGCGAAATCGGAATATTATAGTTTTTGGTGGAAATCGGTACTTCTTTACTTAATGTAATACGTAGGTGCTAAAGAAAATAAAAACGAAATCTAAATAAGTACGTACTACATTTATATCAGCCATCTTTTAAGCATACAAGGTGAACTTTTTCGTGTTATTACATTCATCTCAAATAACATTTAAATGCAATTGGAATTCTCTTATTCCTATTGAATTTTGTGCAGTTTTAGAGGCAGAATAGAACTCAGATATTTAAGACCCCAAAATAGACAAGTTTTGCCATATTAAGTATTTGCGGTTTTAAGACATTGTTGTAATTTTACGTCCTCCAATGTTAAGTCATATCGGACGATGAATGGAATGGGTGAAATGATGCTCAAATGAGCCCAGGGTACATCCATAGAGCTTAGAGTTACCCGACATTCGTCTTTTAGGATAAAGGAAAACCCTGGAAAAAACCTTATCCAGGTAACTCACCCTGACCGAGATTCGAACTTGGGACCTCTTGAACGTGAGGCAGACTCGCTACCCCCACGCTACCGAGGCGGGCAGGTTTTAAGAGAATTAACTTCTGAACATTGTAGAAAATTATGAAAATGATAATTATGAATATGATTTACGTCCACAAAACTTTCTCTACCCATTATAATTTAATCTAAATATCACTACTACACTTACTCTTAAGAACGCTTATAAATTTTCTTGTAGGTAAGATGATTAAATTTTCTTGTAATACGAATAGAGAGAACAGAATGGATAGTAAAATATCACTGCAAGAAACAACAAATAAGGAAGAAAAAATGATGACGTATTGAAAAATTCAATCTGTTCACAATGAACCTTTCAATGACTGATGTAACTTTTTTGAAATAAAGTGTGTATTTTTAAACAGATCTTTGTTTTTATGCAGTGCATTTTTGCCAACGTCTTATAATTTAGTTATAATAAATGGAATTATACAAAACTTCTACCTAATAAGAACTTTAGAGGCTGTTCCCAGAAAATGTCAGACATAACTTTGTAATCTAGGTATCTTAACCTATACAATTTAATTAAAATCAATAGAAACATTTTTGAGAAAATAAAAATTAAAACCTTCTGGTTTAATGCTCAGAAAATGCTGAACTTAAATATAAGTTTTTGTATTTAGATGACATTTTGTTTTTGATTTTCACTTAAAGAGACACATAGAGATCTCGGACCGTTTTCTAAGAATGTTCCGGTTCATGGGACGTTATGACGTGTATCTGCACTGAAACCTGCATATCGCATTTTTGAGAGGAATAGAGTACTTTCTTCCACTTAATATAGGCAAACGGTAAAGAAAGTAGAACTACACATTTTGTGCCGTACATCTTAGCATATGCAACAAGGATGGATGGGTGTATAATGATGCAGACATTTAAAAGTGCCGGTCAATACAAGTTGCAGTTTTGTACTCTTAAATTATCTCTTTATTAAGAAGGGTATCGTTAACACACAAATTGCGCCTGCGGTGCAAACGTTGCCAATTTCTTTGAAAGTGTCATCAGAAAGTTATAATAAATGACGGCTTTCAGTGGAAGTTTTCAGGAAAGTAAAACCTATAAGATATATATTTATACAAATCATTTTTATTAATTAGGAAAATAGAAGGTAAGAAACAGCACTATTGAATTTATCTAAGTTAGTTCACACTTTATTTGTAAATATATTTAGATTCGTAAGTTGGAACAAAAAATTAAAATTGCTTTCTGCAATTTTGAAAATTATATAGAAGAAATATTATTTTACAGATAGTTAAAACAACACTATTTTCTCAGGAACCATTCAAGACATTTAAATGAAAATTGAATCATATGCATAGCACCAAATGAGCAAAAATACAATGATATAAAGTAAAACATCCATATGACTCTTAAAATGGAAAATTGAGTCAGAAATAGTTCCACTAAGTGTCGCTCTTATACTGATATCACGACAGCAGTTTGAGCAAAACTGAGTCAGAGATGCTGATTTCTTTTCACACACCGAAGCATAAGTATCACAACGTTCAGTACACATATACATTTGTCTCAGGCTTGGTGGTAATACCTTCTACTGTAAATGTGATGGGATGATAGTATCTCAGGCCATATTCTGCTTGCATCCATTTCTTATTTAGCACAGCATCGGTAGTGTAAAAGCGTTCACTAATAAAATTTCTCTTCGATCGGAGCTCTTCACGTGCTGGTGTAGCTGGTATTAGCATTTGCAGTCTGACGTTTTTGATCCGTCCGTCCGTCCGTCCTCTGACATACATGTATCGTGACACAAAATTTTGAAACCCCGAGTACCCTTTTCAGATACGTTGGTTTCAAGCTCTTGTAGCTGTCTGCGTGACAGTTATTTCCATAGGACTTCTAACAGACATGTCGAGGATAATACTTTGACCTGGGAGAACTACATAGCGATGCGTATTTGCAGATGCCTAATGTCACTTCTGAGTACGGCTGCAAGTCCTCCCTTTAGATGGATTGAAAGGGTTGACCCGGTCACTTGTATTGTAATACCTGGATACTTGAATCGTTTTCGCGTCAGTAGGTACATGTCCTCAGCAAACGATGTAGTCTTCTTTACTTAAGCGTCCTCCTCTCTAAGTTTGGTCTTCAATCATTCGCAACTAGTTCGTTTTTTGCCCCCCCCCCCCGTCCACTGGGTAGTGACATCCATTCCTTTCTGTAGATCTTTTTTGTAATAGGAGGCTGTGGCCATACCATCTGCATATATGAATCCGTTAAGACCATTTATTTCCTCCTTGATTTTATTTTCAGAAACATTGTCAAGACATTAAAAGTATGGGACTCAGGGGGACTCTTTGTAACACATCCTTGTTTTGTTGCCTAAATGAAAATTTGAAGGTTTATTATAGACAAAATCACAATTATCTGGTTAAAGTTAAATTAATTGCTTAAGAAACAAAACATTTCTAAATTTAATATTTTGGCACCCTTAATGATTTTAGGGTTACTCTTGTTATTAGTTGCAATAAGCTTTTGGTAAGTCTATTCTTTTGTTTCTCTTTAAATGAAAAGAGCAAGCAAGTAATGAATATCAAGGCCAACGACTCCCGTAAATTATTGTTTATCTACAAGAAATATATATTGAAACCATAGAAAACAATTTCTAATATATTATGATTGAACTGAAGTTAATAGAAAATGTCTGATGTTTAGTGCATATCCTTTCTGTATTTTGTCGAAGGATTCTTAACCAAAATTTCATTGGGAAGATGTGTTTCGAATTATAAAACACCATTTTTAGAAAAAATAATTATTTCCTCCCTCTCTCTCTTTGGAGGATATCTATGAACAGCATAACTCAAAAATGAAAACTACAAAATTCGATAATTCAAGTTTAGCATCTTCCAAGAATGCGATAGGAAGACTTTAAGAAAATCCTTCCACCGCAGTCTGCTTCTTACATGAGAAAAGTTATGAACATTTTGATTTCTAAACATAGCTATAACGATTTTGATTAAAATATCCCGTGTTGAGATATTCTCATGCATATTTTAAGTTTTTCTTCATATTTTCATATTTTAAATGTTCTCAAAAGTACTCTTTATTCTTAATAGCTTTTGCATAACTGCATATAATCTTACATAATAAAGAGACAGACAAAGCTTACAATACAGAAATGCAGATCCTAAAACACAGATTGTGTTAAATACAACTTTTTTGTGGTTTGAACAATGGATACTCATTGTTGAGTCCCTGGATTTATAATTCAAACCAATATTAGGCCAGTTAATGAAAATTAATTGTTCTTTCACACTAGCCGTGTGTAGGGTACGGTTTGGAAAGATGTACTGAAAAGTTCAATGCCATAGCCGGGATTTGAACCACGGACCTCCCCGTCTTTATCCGGTCGCTCTAACCAGTGAGCTACAATAACCACCTTACCATAGTGTTCCTCTATTCCCATATTCTCCTTGCACCTACAGGAAAATTAGCAATAAGATAATTTCCGCAAATAGTTATCTCAAAGTATCATGAAGCAGAAGATTAAGCGTTTGTAAGAATAGTTTATACAAAAGTAGAGAAAGTCATGTGAGTACAACCTATTCTTACAAACGCTTTATTTTTATCTGTTTCATATTAATCAAGGTAAACATTTCCAGAAATATCACATGGACAATTTGTTTTAGGTAGAAGGTTGAAGCGATTTTCTAAGCTGTATATGTGTTATTTGAAATGAGTTATATCTTTTAAACAGTATTAAAATTTTTGGAAGTAAGTTTTTTTTTCTGCGTCTTGTGGTATATTGGTTTTATAAAATGGTGTGGAAATAATTCGTAATTAATTTTGTAAATACCTTATACATAGGACATTATAATAAAGATGATATAGGTATTTTTGAGAAAATAAAACAATAACGAACATACTAAAGGTACAGGATTTTCTTAAAATCTTATATTGTTCCTTGGAGGATGCTGATCGAAGTTTCATATTTACCCGGACTTTCTTTTCGAATTATATTGTTCTGCCGCTTCACTTCATACAAGGATATTTTTCAAAAGCTGTTTATTGTTTATTCAGATGGTCTCAAAACATGCACTCTGCTTCAATCTCCTTATCGAAATTTTATGTAGAATGCAATACCTCATTTACATAAAATAAGTGAGTTAAACGGTTTATAGTTGAACGCATCATTGTTTTGTAATCATGTGAAGGACGCATGAAGCGGTCGCAGATATATAACCAGTCTGAAGAATGAATGCATACGGCCAACATTGGAGGGTTGCCTACACAGATAACCAGTATTACGTCATCATTTCTTGTACCGTTTGGCAATACTGAAATGCGGCAGGTCTCTTACACTGGACGCCTTCGAATCAAGCCAAAACGCAAACCCCGCCGCTCGAAGTCATACGTCACAAAGTAGAAAATTAATATTGAATGTGTTACAATTTTGTAAAGAAGAGAAACGTAAAGGTATAATTATTCCTTAAATAATGGTATAAAAAGAGCAGCAACGGGAGTGTGAAAAAGGGAGCGTACTATGCATGCGTTAGAGCAAAATTCGAAGCGTTGAGAAACTTTCAATACCTGGTAAACATCGCCCACATTCAAAAAGTTTCGAACTCCACGAGTTTGTAAAATGCCTCGAGTTTTACGCATACAGAGGAGAAATTCTTACAGTAAGTAAATTCATGAATGCTGTTAAAGAAAATATCTCTTTTGAGGGTAGGGCACATTCTGAAGAATATTTAAAAGCATGAGATATCGTTTTTGTAAGTTTAAACATATGTGTCGTGTTACATACATGCGGACGTTTCGATGGTCATACTGTGCTGCACTGTATTCCAGCTTTCTCTGACCTCTCTCAACCATCCTCCAGCAACCTTCCATAACAATTACTGTATTCATCAGCCAGGTAATAACTATGGGATTAGAGTATTTATTTGTGCTACAACAGAGCAATGCTCCAATTACAGTAGCTACATACATAATAATTTACAAACATGCTTAAATATAAATATAAAAGTAAGACAAAGGACAATGCAAAATGTAATACAAAAAACTAGGACTAAATATTTACAAATTTAAGTGCAATACAAAGAGTAACAAACAAGAATACAAACGTTCCTTAGATTGATTGTTGCAGAAACTATGATCCAGTTCTATTTTAGAAGAAAGTTCATTGTACTTGGCACATAACCTTAAAAGAGGGGAATTTTTATGCGATGACGTTTTTGGTGTTCTAAACTGGAGCAATTGAGGGTTTATGAAATTTGCAGTGTTGGCATTAAAATTGATTTGACTAAGTAATTCTTCGCTACATGCCAGGTCATTCACAAGTTTATAAAGGAATAATTGATCAGCAAGTATTCTACGAACAGAGAGTGATGTTATTTTGAATTCCTTTAGTAGTTGCATATATGGAATACACTGATCATAAGTGAATACGCCGTGGGTATTCTGAGAAATCTTTTCTGAATTTTCTCCAGGTGACCGTTATAACATTTAAACAAAGGTGACCATACACCTGAGGCATATTCTAAGTTACTTCGAACAAGGCTTTTGTATAAAATTAACATAACTTCAGTATCATTTAAGTCTCTGGAGATTCTGAATACAAAACCCAATTTTTTTAGACAGTTATTGGTTATAATTGCAATATGCTGACTAAACGATAAGTCTTGGGTCATGATAACATTTAAATGTCTAATAGAATTCACTATAGCTAGTGGAAAATTGTCTAAATGATAATTAGAATTTAAATAGTGCTTCTTTCTAGTAAAGATAATAAAGGTATGTTTCTAATATTGAAATGAAATTTATTTTCCAAGCTCTATTTATAAAAATTATCCAGATCTTGTTGTAACTTTATTATATCATAAACATTGTAAATTTTCCTATATAATTTGAGATCATCAGCATATAAAAGACATTTGGAGTTAGTGACATAGTTTGGTAGATCGTTTATGAAGAGCATGGAAAATAATGGTCCCAAATTTGATCCCTGAGGAACGCAGGAATTAACAGGAAAAGTATTCCCGAAGAATATATCAGAAATTGGAGATTTACCTTGTCCAGCTGTTAGTTGATGGTAGATTTTAAATATTTTTTATAAATAATGCACTTGCAACTAATCTATAAACTGTAGTAATATATGATAGTGTAACCTGTTGCATTTTATGGTAAAATATAACGATGTGCAGTAGTTTTAAATGTGCCTTTTTAAACTAATGAATTTAATTTATATTGACAGCGCTTTAAAATGCAAGTAAATCAAATTTGCACGATAATCCTTTTACAATACAAAATGCGTTAACTCGACAAAACACGCAGCACCTTCGAAAAGGAAAAAAAATCGTGTATTGAGGATGAATAGTTTTCACCTCCTGACAGATCTGAATAATGCATGGCAAAATACCATAGCGGATTTATTCTTACAGTATTCGGTCCGGGATGAAACATCGATTTGTTTATTCGATATACACCGCGTGTGAATACAGCTATTGTGTGTTGACGCACAGAGAATATTAATGTTTTCATTTCACTTGCATTCTTGTTGTATTTTGTTTGATTATGACGAACTTGATGCGAGTTTGAACAATTGCCTTTCAGAAGCATCAAGAGATTTGTACTTGTTTTAGTGATTTATTAGTAAAATCTAAACGTAACAGCTGTTTCCACGTGAACAGAAGTGATGCTCATAAACTAAAATAAAGCTTTTGGATATATTTTATCTCTTGCTTAAATAAGATATATCTAGGAAGCTTCTTTTTTCAGCCAAAAATTTCTTATAGATTTGATATCAAGATACATATGTATTTTGGTTATTTAAAATCTCCCTAGAAGGATTTTGAGAAAAAATCTCAAGTGGTGTATACTTTTAATAAACTCAAAATCAAATACACTCCTGGAAATGGAAATAAGAACACATTGACGCCGGTGTGTCAGACCCACCATACTTGCTACGGACACTGCGAGAGGGCTATACAAGCAATGATCACACGCACGGCACAGCGGACACACCAGGAACCGCGGTTTTGGCCGTCGAATGGCGCTAGCTGCGAAGCGTTTGGGCACCGCCGCCGTCAGTGTCAGCCAGTTTGCCGTGGCATACGGAGCTTCATCGCAGTCTTTAACACTGGTAGCATGCCGCGACAGCGTGGACGTGAACCGTATGTGCAGTTGACGGACTTTGAGCGAGGGCGTATAGTGGGCATGTGGGAGGCCGGGTGGACGTACCGCCGAATTGCTCAACACGTGGGGCGTGAGGTCTCCACAGTACATCGATGTTGTCGCCAGTGGTCGGCGGAAGGTGCACGTGCCCGTCGACCTGGGACCGGACCGCAGCGACGCACGGATGCACGCCAAGACCGTCGGATCCTACGCAGTGCCGTAGGGGACCGCACCGCCACTTCCCAGCAAATTAGGGACACTGTTGCTCCTGGGGTGTCGGCGAGGACCATTCGCAACCGTCTCCATGAAGCTGGGCTACGGTCCCGCGCACCGTTAGGCCGTCTTCCGCTCACGCCCTAACATCGTGCAGCCCGCCTCCAGTGATGTCGCGACAGGCGTGAATGGAGGGACGAATGGAGACGTGTCGTCTTCAGCGATGAGAGTCGCTTCGGCCTTGGTGCCAATGACGGTCGTATGCGTGTTTGGTGCCGTGCAGGTGAGCGCCACAATCAGGACTTCATACGACCGAGGCACACAGGGCCAGCACCCGGCATCATGGTGTGGGGAGCGATCTCCTACACTGGCCGTACACCTCTGGTGATCGTTGAGGGTCACTGAATAGTGTACAGCACATCCAAACCGTCATCGAACCCATCGTTCTACCATTCATAGAACGACAAGGAACCTTGCTGTTCCAACAGGACAATGCACGTCCGCATGTATCCCGTGCCACCCAACGTGCTCTAGAAGGTGTAAGTCAACTACCCTGGCCAGCAAGATCTCCGTATCTGTCCCCCATTGAGCATGTTTTGGACTGGATGAAACGTCGTCTCACGCGGTCTGCACGTCCAGCACGAACGCTGGTCCAACTGAGGCGCCAGCTGGAAATGACATGGCAAGCCGTTCCACAGGACTACATCCAGCATCTCTGCGATCGTCTCCATGGGAGAATAGCAGTCTGCATTGCTGCGAAAGGTGGATATACACGGCACTAGTGCCGACATTGTGCATGCTCTGTTGCCTGTGTCTATGTGCCTATGGTTCTGTCAGTGTGATCATGTGATGTATCTGACCCCAGGAATGTGTCAATAAAGTTTCCCCTTCCTGGGACAATGAATTCATGGTGTTCTTATTTCAATTTCCAGGAGTGTAGATATCGACATTGTTAATTAAATCCAATATCTCTCAAAAATTGCAAGACTAAGGATTTTTGGAAAATTTCTCCTACACAGCAAACGACACACTTTAAATAAAAATGACTACTTTTTAGTTTCACAAAACGATTGTAACAATAATGGTTTAGAATTTGTGATTTAAAGTTACATTTAAATGCATGTTGAATTTTCTATGAATAGTCTGCGAGTGCCTTAACTACAAGAGAGAAATCAAATTTGTTTCAGAAAAATGTAGAAATTCGATTTCAGTTGGTGCCAAATAACGTCTCTCTACTAAGATTTGTAATGCCTTAACAATTAGTTCATTATTTCCATATCAAAATTAGTATATATATATGTATGTATATATATACATACATATATATAATCGCTTAAAGTAATCTCTTTCTGTTCTTCAGCGTGACATGCAAACAAGGTTTTACAGCTTCTTAAAGCAACTGATGTCTTTTTAAAATTGTTATACAGGGTATAATACATGAATATCTGAGTTTTAACTCTTTATAATATTTATTACATTAAACTTACAGTTATTAAGTGATATGTCAAATGAAAAACAACTCACTTTTGTTTGTTGGCACCAGTGCGCATGTGCGTGCAATGTTTCTGCCGCAATCCTCTAGAAAGCGGTAGTAGCAAAGATGGCGACTAGTAAACAGAAAGCGTTTTGTGTTTTGCAGTTTGCAAAGACCGAATCTGTAGTTACTGTGCAACGTGCGTTTTGCATTAAGTTTGTTTGTGATCCTCCTAGTGATAACATTCGTAGATATGCCGGCTGCCTTTGTAAAGGGAAGAGCACGGGACGACCAAGAGTAAGTGAAGAGAATGTTGAGCGAGTGAGAGAGCGTTTGTTCTTAGCCCAAAGAAATCTGTCCGGAACGCTAGTCGTGAATTACAAGTTCCTGTGTCCACTGTTTGGAAAGTTGTAAGAAAACGCTTACGGCTACATCCTTACCGTTTACAGTTATTACAGGCTCTAAAGCCAACAGACCACGGATTACATGCCAACTTTGCAAACGACACGTTGTTTCATGACGACAACAATTTTATGGATCGTGTTGTCTTCAGTGATGAATCGACTTTTCACCTTAGTGGATATGTTAACACTCATAATGTGCGCATGTGGGGCTCAGAAAATCCTCACGAGATGGTGCAAATGCAATAAGATTCCTCTAAAGTGAATGTTTTTTGTGCCGTATCTCGGCGAAAAGTTTATGGGCCTTTCTTTTATGGTGATCCTACTGTAACTGACCCTTCTTACCTTGATACGCTAGAGCAATGGCTCTTCCCTCAGTAGGAAGAAAATGAGCCAGAGAACTTCATTTTCCAGCAAGATGGTGTGCCACCTCACTGGCATAAGTACGCGATTGGTTGAACATCTCTGTACCCGAGCGCTGGATAGGCCGCAAGGGCCCCAATGACAGGGCTTGCTATGCATGGCCTGACCTAACGTCATGCGATTTTTACCTTTGGGACTTCATCAAGGATCGTGTGTACGTGCCTCCGCTACCAGCTGACCTCCCTGAATTTAGAAACCAGATTGAAGCAGCTGTTGCTACAATTACTGAATACACACTTATCAACGTTTGGGAAGAACTCGGCTATAGACTTGATGTGTTCCGCGTGACAAAGGGCAGTCCCATTGAACCTTTATAAGGTTTTTGGTTGAGTTGCTTTTTCATTTGACATATCATTTATAACTGTAAGTTGAATGTAATACATATTATAAAGTGTTAAATTCCTGTTATTCATTTATATACACCCTGTATTTTCATGGAAATAAAATATAAAAATCTGTTAGGAAAGCAATAATTAAAAGAATAACATGAAATTACTTTAAATACCTTCTTTCTACTTACAAATTTCATGAACATATGAGACAAATATAAAATATTTTGGATAAAATATTACAATTCATCTAGAATAACTTGCAGAGCTTATTAAAATTTTTATTACTAAATGTGTGCTTTCCTGAAGGGTCGTCTAAGTAACTCTTTTGTAGTATTAGAAATTTTTCAAAGACTTTTTTGTTTAATATTACCAACACTAAAGTAAACCTACGAAGTTTGAATCTAAACTTGTTTCTTTCTTTTTGATATGAACTCACGACAAAGACAGGCTGAATTATAATATGAACAGTTGACTGTAGCTTTTGTTTTTCTGGAATAGAATCTTGCATTTTTCGCAAACAGGGAGCCGTTATTTGTTTTATTAACATCTTATGTCGAAGCCATCGCATAGACCAGCCATTACAAAACGCTGGCTCATTGTCACAGTGGGTCTTGTGGACGTTTTACCTGCCGACACACCCCTTTCACTTGTCGTGAATGCCCTCATTCTCGTAACAAACAATGGCCTGATTTATTGGTGTGATGTCGCAATCTAAACCTACACAACTTACAACCCTAAATTCCAGGAGGAATGGGAAGACGACATTTTGTTTTGTAGATGGGGAAACCATTACCTGTTTACTTTGTTTACAAGTATTTAATGTTGCAAGAAAATGCAATATTCAGCGACGTTATGAAATGGCCCACGCAGGTTACAGCGTACTTTAGAAAGAATAAAGTAATCAAGACAAACCATAGGTGGCAGAGTTGATAATATCTCAGCCAAGCTAGAGGAGTAGGTTAAAAAAGTAAGGACTGTGCATATTTTCTTTTGCTACGTAAGTGGAGACACTAGGAGACACTGCTCCGTTGACGTTATTTTTTCGTACTGTGGATGAAAGCTTTTCTGTATTTGAATTTCTTCTCATCTTATACTTTGAAAGATTTAGTAGGGGAGGAAATATTTAATGCAGCGAGGAACTTGATAGGGTCGAAGCTACTAAATAGCTTAAATATGAAATTTCAAGGGGAAACAAGAAACCTTACCACTGTGGTTAATTGATTCAGTGATGAACTTGGCAGGAAAATTATAATATTTAAGAAGCACTTGTTGCAGGGGGAATTGTATTATTTCTCATGCCTACCTTCCACTGAAAGTACCAGAGAAAGTAGTTTAAGAAAGGAAAAGAGAAAGATTGAAAAATTAATTTACAGTCACACAGGTTCAAAGATTGTGAAAGCAAGGAGCATAATTTGCTTCGGTTTTCCAACCCTTTGGCAATGGCACCAAAAGCAGTACCACTGTAATTGAAGATAAAATTAATACTATTGCAAAATAACACAATTAGAAGAATGCTTAAATAGCGTTTATGCATACAAACTTACTCCTAGGCATAAGTATCCTCGACTTAGGGCATTTTGCGCTCGTATATTGGTAAATAATGATTGCTCAACATACATCTGTGAGAAAATGTTTTCTTTATTAATAAAATAAAATGTAAAAATATCTGTCGGCACAGCTAAAATATGTACAATAGATATATTAGCGGATTTGGAAGCTGTTGTGGCTTCCAATGATGTAGCACACACATAGAGGAAATAGCTATAGAATTGTAATTGATATTTGTATTCTATTGCTATGCCTTTCAAATTTGTTTGCAGTGTTGTAGTAGAATAAAATTTGATGCTTCTGTTACTATTTATCGAAGATTATAGTTTATCTACACTATGTCAAATTTCTGTTGTCTTGTGAATGGACAGCAGGCTTTCCTGACGTGCTTCCCACGGGACATTCGATTTACCGTTCTCCCTGCTTCCAAATATGTGTCATTAGGAAATATCAAAGACTGGTGCGGCCTTGGGACATACCTAACACAGAGTTTCTGATAATTGTAACTCATTATTCTTTGTGCCCTGCGCCATGGCGTAGTGAGCTAGAACATTGTGCCACAGAATGCAACTGGGATCGATTTTAAGTCCCGGGTATAAAACCAGTGCCCACTCAGCATCATGAAGAAATTGAGGATGTACACTAGGTGGCGAAACCTGGTCTAGAAGACCAACTTTCCGGCTGGGATGCCGTGATGCTGACCACATCTCCTCCCCGTATCGGCTGGATGATAGACTAACTCTGTCTTGCGTTTGTGGGCATGAGACCAGCAGTCGAGTTGGCAGGCTAAGACCCGTTTGCGGGCTGTTATGCCATGGGTTACGTAGTATTCTTTGTACAAGGTGTGTCCGTAAAATAAGGTCTGGAGCCGTGAGGAACGCTGTTGCGCGAGATCCGGCAATACTGGCGTGTAGCTTGGTTTAACCCCTTCAAATCCTCACTTCAACGAACCCGTTTCAACCATTAGTCTTGGCTGGGCAGCCGTTTGCGATGCAGCTTCCCATCACTTCCGCCGCCAAGTTCGAGTTGCATGCAGTGATCCGTTTTTTGAGTGCCAGGGGCACTACCCCCTCTGAAATTCGTCAGTCATGCGAAGTCTATGGGCCACAGTGTATGGACGTCAAAAACGTGTGAAAGTAGGGCACTACCCCCTCTGAAATTCATCGTCATGCGAAGTCTATGGGTCACAGTGTATGGACGTCAGAAACGTGCGAAAGTGGGCTAGAGAGTTCAAAGACGGACGTACAGCGTTCTATTCGGCCTTCGGTTTCAGCAGAAACAGTTGCAAAAGTGGAGCAAGAAATGCTTAAGGATCGGCGTGTGACAGTTTGTGAGCTGTGCGAACTTATCCCTGAAGTCAGTAAGACTACAATTGACAAGGTTTTGACCGAACATTTGCACTATCGAGAGGCTGATCTCCTGGCCCAGTTCGGATGGGACATCCTGACCCATCCCCCCTACGGTCCAGACTTAGCACCTAGTGATTATCATCTGTTTCCTTGAGTTGAAGTCACACATGGGTGGAACACATTTCCAGACCAACGATGATTTGAAAAACGAGGTTGAGCGCTACCTACGCAACTTGGTGGGAGAGTACTATGACAAGGGTATACAAAAACTGCCACAGAACATGCAAAAATGCATCGATCGCAATGGTGATTACGTTGAAAAATAGCTGTAAGTTCCGCCTTTCCATCAATGCAACATTCATTGATAATAAACATGTTTTATATATTAAATAAAATTGGAGACCTTATTTTACGGGCACACCTCGTACTTTGTTAAATATTTCAGTATAGATAAATTTAACGCCCGCTTTTACTACATACGGCACCGCAGGCGGTAAAAAACTAGCACCTCACAGGAGGCACTAGTTTTTTACCGCCTGCGGTGCCGTATGTAGTAAAAGCGGGCGTTAAACACTACACATTTCATTTCATTATGTTTAAGTTTTACGCATACTGTACAATTGACAGTCCTGTAAACGTGTGGTTTTGAGAAGTCGAAGTTTTTAGTACAAACATGACTTCTTGACTTTTAAAATGGTAATATGAACAGCACTATATTGATGTATGCTATGCATACAAATAAAATATATATCTTCTAAACAAAATGTAATTAAACTCGAAGTTGGTTAAATCTTTTAAAACTATGACTTTCACTTTAGTCTTCTCATACCTAAATTAAAATTTGTCTAAATTAATAAAAATTAGATGGAAGAATAAGCGTTTATAAGAATGTACCTGTCTCCGATGAAAAAGGAAGGTAACATCTCATTAATAGAGACGTAGCTATATAAATTAAGTGCTTAAAATAATATTGATTAACATTAGGTAAAATAACACTTTTAAAGAACATGGCGAGTTTTTAAATAGTAAAAGGATTTTAAAGTCCGTCAATAAGGTATTCCACTGATGAAATATGGCAACGTCGAACTTATTCTGTACTCACAAGCTCGAAATACATAAACGTTCTTTGTAGACACCCTACAGTTGAGAAAACCCCTCCTCCCAAATGTCCTGAACGTAAGTTTTCTAAGTCTGTACTGCACAACGTCTTGCTCAAAGCCATAGGGAATATAGTTGTCTAGCCACTGCGGATGTTGTAGGGTATTGCGAAACATGCCTCCGGTGTCTTTCTCTTAACGCTGTGGTAAACCGTAAGGCATTGCTTAGGTTAGTTTGCGTAGGCTCCCTGTCGCAAGGAGCAAATACTTTTTTCTTGTTCTTCTGTTAATAACAAAAGGGCTTCATAGTTTTGATAGACTACAGTCGTAAAATGTTTC
The DNA here is from genome assembly GCA_030765055.1 of Mantis religiosa. Taxonomy (NCBI): domain Eukaryota; kingdom Metazoa; phylum Arthropoda; class Insecta; order Mantodea; family Mantidae; genus Mantis; species Mantis religiosa. The sequence continues at coordinate 120,411,868 of CM060952.1, read as the reverse complement.
ACCTTCATAAAGTTGATAATAGAATAGGTATAGGTGTAATGCTTCTTTAAGATGTATTCCATACAGCTACAGTAAGCTGCACTGAAGTCAGATGCCCAGAAGCGCGTGTAAAGGTATTATAACCCAGAAGGTTCCCTTTGAATGATTAATATCGCATTTTACAATGACAGAACCCGCATACCAAAATATGGGCACAAGAAAGTCTCCTTGCATTAATCAGTGCAGCACACATTTCTACTCGTGAAGCTGCAGCTCCTATTGGAGTCCTTGCATCAACAATGGAGAGGTGATAAGATTATCCTGGGAAGGGATTGAACGCCGCGGTCGTTGTCCTAGCTCAGGAAGAAGACGTATATCCATTCCTGAATTGGTTGCGGTTTTATTTGCAGTAGCAGAGGAAATCTTTCTAAACTGCTTCTGAAATGAAGGCTCATTCATAATTATCCGGACCAGCTCAAGAACCTCTTCGAAGTGTAAGTGACACAGAAGTTTTTGAATGAATGAGAATTAAAAAGCCACACATGCTAGAAATTCAGACTTCTTTATCATAACCTTTGTAGAGGAAAATGCCAACCGCGGTAGGAATAAGATATATTCTCATATTTTCAAAAGAGGTGCTGCTATGTGTAAGGTATTGTCTACCCTTCAAAGGGTCTCGAAGCAAGATACATACGAGCACATTCACAGTTTCATCATGGTCGAACATCTCCTAGTTGATGCTGAGTATCAAGGATGTCTAGATGTGTTATGCAAGCTTGATGGACTCTGGAAAATGCGCAGTAAATGGCATTACTTGATAATATTTTTGATTATTACTGTGAGGAAAAGATGTGCATATAGAACTGACGAATTCATCCTGTTCACTCACGTCAAAAGATTTCAAATTGGTTCTCAAGAGGTTGGGCAGGTGAGTGATAGACTGGCCTCTCTGTTCGTTGGATTTGAACGCTACTGAAAATGTGTGGGCTACGATGAAAATGGAGTTCGACTTTCCCTGCAGATCGCGATACCTCAAGGGCACAAATTAAAAATGCCAGGTATGCTCTTAACTTCTCATTCACTTTACTGCACGGATTTAATTTAATCTATGTCCAGAAGTTTGAGGGCAGTTTAGTTATACGTGCTTTGGTTCATATAATAATTATTATTCTTTGTTTTACTTCTTTTAGTTATGATCATATAATTTATTTTCATTTCCTTTAGTTATTTAAAGGGAATGTTTTATTAGAACATTGCTTTTATACAGAGTGTGTTACCTATCCCTGCGACCTCAAATATATCCGAAATGAAACAAAATATAAAAATTACAATTGGCCAGGAATGTACCTATGTCAGAGGCTCACACAATGAGAAGGTATACACAATCCATAAAGGTAAACAAATAACAGTTCTAACACCAAGTTTCGTATTTTTAAATGGAACATGTATGTTTATTTTAGAAAAATTAACACTAGAGCTACAATTAGTGATAACACATTTGGTTTCGCTTTTCTAAACACATTTACTGGTGACCTACAGCCCTCAGAAACTACGGAAAATGCACCCATAAAACACCAGTAACGTATTGTCCGATGAAACCGTGTCACTTCAACAAACTGCGGTGCCGTATGTAGTAAAAGCGGGGGTTAAACACTACACACTTCAACAGATGTTCGAAGTACCCTTCATTTGTATCAATACATTTTTGGAGTCTGGCAACAAGAGTGTGTTGCATGGATTACAGTGTTTCTACAGATATTGTGCATATCCTCTACTGTCGTTGGCGGTTCTTGATACACTCTATCTTTCACTGTGCCCTAGAGAAAGAACTCTAAGGGCATCAAGTCTGGGGACTGAGTTGGCCATCGCACAGGACTTCCCCGTCCTATCCTCCTATTTGAAAACTTCACATCCACAGCGTCACTGGAAAGTTGAGCATAATGTGCCGGACGTCCATCATGCTGGAACCACATTGATAGACGCGCTTCCAATCCCACATCCTCCACAAGGATGCAGAAATGATGCATGTCGCTGTCCGTTTAATGTTCCCTGATAAAAATATGGACTTAAAATATGACATATCGAGTAGATGACGGAAACTGTAATATGCTACACGAAAACACGATTTAATGTGTCAATATGGAAAGCAATATCCGAAACGTACATGAATTACGTTACAGTATGACAGCAGACCAGATCAGGAGACTGAAGCTAGAAAGTGAACGAGCTGATATCGGTTTGTTTGCAGCAGGCTACAGGCCAGTGCAAGCAACCCCTGCTCTGAGCACAGAAGTATGTACATGCGTTGTATTGCGCCAGAAACGGTGCCGCCATTGTCATCCTCTAACAGCCACGTATTTCAGAACGTACGAGGTTTAGAAACATGAAACCAAATGTTATATCACTAATTGTAGCTCTAGTTTTCATTTTACTAGAATAAACATGCATGTTCCATTTAAAAATACGAAACTTGGTATTTTTGTTGTAATTTTACGTCCTCCAGCGTTGTCATATCGGACGATGAATGGAATGGGTGAAATGATGCTCAAATGATCCCAGGGTCCAAAGAGGTTAGATTTACCAGACATTCATCTTTTAGGATAAGGGAAAAAACCCGGAAAAACCTTATCCAGGTAACTCACCCTCACCGAGATTCGAACTCGGGACCTCTTGAACGCGAGGCAGACACTCTACCACCACATTATCGAGTCGGGCAGCTTGGTGTTGGAAGTGTTATTTGTTTATCTTTATGGATTGCACATACCTTGCCATTGGGTGGGTCCCTGACATATGTACATTCCTGGCCAATTGGAATTTTCATATTTTGTTTCATTTCGGAGACATTTGAGGTCGCAGAGTTAGGTGGGACACCCTGTAATATAAATATGCCTAAAATTTCAAATGCTTAAGTTAAATCCGTGTAAATATTATGTTCCACACATCCTGTCATAAAATTAATAATAATAACTTATACATAACTAATACGGTATTAGAACTGAGAAGCTTATGAGCGTAAGTACTGCATTGAACCCCTTGCCTACCGTAACTTTGTACCGCGTTTGTTTTCAATAGCTTATAAGCTGACTATTGCATTCACGGACACAGACCATTGTGTAGTTTTTGCATGTACGTTGTGATGACAGCTGTTACGAACCCCTCCAATCAACACATGGGGTCTGGGAATGACTCACTTTTTTGTCTACGGCTGTACACCCTTGAACAGGGTATTACGTATTATGGTTTGGCGTTGCAATGATTTGATAAGAAATGGCACTTTGCTTGAGATAGCTGCATGAGCTGGAAGGAGCAGTTTCGAAACGTTAACTATCATTAAGTAATTAGCGGTGCCGAAATACACTCTGCAGTGCTCGTGCATCAAAGGAACGTCTCTTGGAGGACTTAAAACTGCAGGTTGAAGAGAAAACTGGAGTGTTCTATAAATTGGAAAGGTGTCTGGATATGGCGTTTGATGCAAACGGGTGTGGCTTGCTGTGAAACATCCCTAAGATAAAGTGGAACTATGAATTTTAGAAGAAAAATGTGAATTTTCACGTAAAAAATTATTATTTAAGATAATGCATGTGAAATGTGCAAAATCCACAATATGTAAGATAAATTGTTGAAAGTTTACGTAACTTATCTCGCACAATGACACAACGTTTTGCCATGTTTGAAAATTATAATTTGTGTGGTTTTAAAAATAATTATTAGATTTTTTTTAGTTTATCACAACTTTTGGTCTAAGTTCACACATATATTACACTAAAGCCGACAGCGAAAAGTCCTTCCTTCCCGGAGTCCCCGGAATAGGCAACCTACCTAGCAGCATCCAGAGCACACAAATACAAAGAACAGAATTTCGTGCTGAGGAGAAGCGGTGATCCCGACTCCTTTTCTCCACCTCTGCCCTAAATATTTCGCTCAATACTTGCATTGTTTTATCCTTATTATAATATTTTACAAAAGATATCCCTTGTATGATTGTGAACATATGACTATTCCATTTGACATGTTATTCTAAAACAAACGAAGAACTTTAATAAGAGGGACAGTTAAACTGTAATTCCAATGAAAATATTTAAACAGAATTACTGTTAAAACACACCACAAATAAATAATATTTCGTCCTTTATTTGCTGTTAAAATTCTCCAAATATCAATACTTTAAGAAAACATTAATAAAAACGCTTCTATTAAACTTTATACTTAATGATACATTTATTATTTGCTCACGTTAACTAAAAGATATACAGTTGTCACCCATTTTGTAAACCTGAGTTTTTTTTTTGTTTTGTAATTTTACGTCCTCCAACGTTAAGCCATATCGGACGGTGAATGAATTGGGTGAAATGATGCTCCAATGAGTCCAGGGTCCATGGAAATTAGAGTTACCCGACATTCACCTTGAAGGATAAGGGAAAACCCCGGAAAAACCTTATCCAGGTAACTCACCCTGACCGAAATTCGAACTCGGGAACTTTTGAACGTGAGGTACACACGCTACTACCACGCTACCAAGGCGGGCATAAACCTGAGTATTTCATTTAACGCTTAATCTGTAAATTTTCTCATAAAATAATTGTATACGTTATTTAAGATGTGATACTTTCTGTTCAATTCATAAAACAAGCAAATTTTATTTTTACACAGTTAAAAGAAATGATGATGATAATAATAGCAATAACCAGGCTGAGTTTAAAGAGCTTCTATATTGCTTGCAGTGGGAGAATAAAGTAGATGTAAACAAAACCACGTGACCCGTGATCGTAGCGCGCCTTCTTCACAATTTCCATGATGCCTCCGCCCTGAAAATAGTCCCTTGAGAAAGCACTGCTACTGAGGTGCAGAGTCTTGAGTTCGTTTTGCTAAAGCGCACAACTGCGTGTTAATCATATTTCAACTATACAAAACATATACTAATAGATAGTTAAGTTAGTAATTAAAGTAAATCATGCTGCGCGCGCATATTGAAGCTGAGAGCCGTATCCAGTTGTGAATCATGGCGGAACTGGCGAGTACTGTTAAACATGCGTGCGGAAAGCCTTTACGGAGTGGTGAAAATTGAATGTATTTAACAACTTCAGTGAAACATTTCCAGAACTTGCTATCGTTGAAGTGGGGAAGTTAACATCTGAGTTAACCATTGCGTCGATTTCCAGCATTTATAGTGCACGCAAGCAAAAAAAGCTACTTTCGGCGAAGTTTCAACTCCCGGCAAGAAGAGACCACGTGCCAGATCAGTGTTGGATGTTGTCTGTGATAGGTTTGTGAGGTCAGCAATTCGCCGAAAAGTTCATCAATTCCCCAAATTACAACCGAATAGCGTTAATGTGATGGACAATGCCCCCTACCACAGTGTGAGGTTAGAACGCATACCAAACAACAAGTGACATTATAACATGGCTACAGAGTAAAAATATAATTTTCCACGAGGGTCATGTTAAGGTGAATTGCTGACAATGGTTAAGTCTCATGCTAAAGAGTACGGAAAATACGCAATATGCAGTTAATTTTCCTGGATATTAATAGTGTGCTACGTGATACTTAGCTCGAAAAATGTGCATTTAGTGTGGAAAATTTATATTAATATTATACTTAACGAAGCGATTAAGCGGTTGGCTTGAATAAATACATGGTCTTTTTGTTGAAAATGCATATTGATATTATATAATACATATTAATATTATACTTAACAATCGGTAACAGTACTGTCATTCCAAACGCACGTGGACGCGGAGTGACACGGTACTTTATTCTCTCGTTTTTTTCCCTTTAAATTTTACGTCCTTCAACATCAAGTCATATCGGGCGATGAATGGAATGGGTGAAATGATGCTCAAATGAGTCCGGGTTCCGTAGAGCTTAGAGTTACCCGACATTGGTCTTTAAGGATAAGGGAAAACCCCGGAAAAACCTTATCCAGATAATTCATCCTGACCGAGATCAAACTCGGGACCTCTTGAACGTGAGGCAGACACGCTACCATCTACGCTATCGAGGCGGACATTCTCTCGTTGGACATAGTATAAGCTGCTTTCGCAGAAAACAAAATACTAACCACTGACCACATTTGAACACAGTATACAAATCTATATAAAGCGTTAGATTAGATCTAAGCGCTGCAGCGTCCTCAATTCTATTTCACTCAAAAATACAATATAAAGGTTAAAATTAGATAACAAATCTCCTATAGTGAATCTTCCTAGCGGAGGCTCAAACGGCCATCATCTGACTGGGCCGAGAAGTAGTTCCAACGTGCAAGTCTCTGCACCATCTGTCGCTCCACCGACACACTGCCCCTAAGTATAAGGAAGAGATGAAATTAGAGGAAATGGAGTAAGAGAAGACCCGTGATTAAATAGACCATCGCAGTATTCGCTTTGCTGACCAAGGAAAACCACGAAAAATGTCCATTGCCAGGAATCAGATGAGCCGCGCCTAACACTTCTTAAGCTCTTTTGGTTTCCTGTCTCCTGAGAAAATTAATGATTTGGTTCTGTGCGTTATTAAACTCGCTAATAACTTCTAGAAACTTCCAAAGAGCTTTTCATTTAGAAAGACTGCTGGATACACAGGTAAAAGCATATTCTCCTCTTCTTTCAGACTTCCCACCAACATTCTACCAGAACCGCGCAAAATTATAATCTACTGTTTGCAACAATACGTAACCGTTACTACTATAATTAATTAGATACATCCGTTGCCAATATATGTCTATAATAAAAATATAACAGCCATTTTGGCAAAATAGAAAAAAAAATCACTTTATAAATACGTAAGACTATACTGCACAAGCTCAAACGTGTAATTAAATCTGATTGACGGGCGTTACACTGCACATCAAATACATCCTCTGGGATTTTGCAATGTTTGGCTAACAACATGCAATAAAACTCTGCTGTATAAGAAAGAATGACAATAATTGAAACATCTAAATTAATACAGCTCAGCACGTCGCATTATCTTGTCCCTGTTAAAAGTCGCTGTCATCAGCGGTGACAAATAACGCATTACCTGTACCATAAAGCTTGTCCCTGGAGGAGAGTCTAACCACACTGACATTGTAACATAATAACACAAGCACAACGGCATAAAATTGGATAAAATCATTCACATGGTTTTCTCTACTCACGGTCGTTTATTTTTATATTGCGAACTTTTTTTTATAAAAGCAGATTTTTTTTTCTACCTAATCCATTTTGTTGAGATATTATGGTACATTTCGTTGTGGATACAAGGAGGCTAGAAGAAGCCGAATCGATAGTAAGATGTTTGCAGAAGAGTGACTTTATGCAATTCTATTCTATTCTATACTATTTCTATTGCATCCTGAGAAACAACGGAATAGCAGCAGCACATTAAAATCACAATTTATTGAGAAAATCAATCTACTAACGGATATTTCGGAAGTGGCTGGTGCCATAAATAAAGTTATTTAAAATAAATTGTATATTTTAATGTCGGAAATTAATTGTTCTTTCACATTACCCTTCTGTAGGACAAAGTTCGGAAAGGTAGAGTGAGACTGAAAAATTAAATGCTATAGCCGGGAATTGAATTATGGGAAAAAATAAGAGTCAGTTCGACAGTTTAATATCATGTTAATTTGTATCCTTGGTAGTTCAATGTTATAACAACCGGAAGGGTACGGTAGATCCGTGATTCAAATCCCGGCATTGAATTTTTCAACGTGACTCAACTTTCCAAATATTTTAATGAGTTTTGTTCTTTTATTTTCTCTACTAGTAAGATAAGGAGGGACATTATCGCACTCCACCTAAAATACACGTGTAGGTTTCCCGCCCTAAACCCACAAACTGCATTTTTCGGCAAAGAATGTACTTATGTGCGCGTGTATGCATGCGCGCGCATACACACATTGTGTTATATAATGTGTACACATTATGACATTATTCTAGTAATAATAAATACCAAATGATCATGAAAGTATGTAAATAAGTTCTATTAAGGATGAACAGCATGAATCTGTCTATGAACAGCATAACTCAAAACCGAATAGTCAAAGAAAAACCAAAATTGGTATTTAAGTTCAGCATCCTTCAAGGACGCGACACAAAAATTTTTAATTAAATCCCCACACCTCAAACTAAACGTTACATACTTTTTACAGAAACATTTTTGGAATTTTTTATTATTTCAAAACTAGGTCTAACAATTTTGATCAAAATGCCGTATATTTATGATATTTTGATAACTGTATCTTCTTCTTCCCCCATGGATTAGGCATTAGCCTGTTTGGGTCTCATATTTCTTGAAGCCAACTTTTCTGGGGACGTCCTATTAATCTTAGTCCTCTAGGTCTATAATTAATAGCTTGTTTCGGCATTCTTTTGACATTCGATGGAGGTATCCAATCCATTTGTTTCTATATCTTTGTATTTCCCCTATTAATGCTCGAACCCCTAATTCTTCTCTAATTACTTAATTTCTAATACGGTATTTTCTCGTGAATCCCTTAACTGATCTTAAGATCTCATCTCGAACGCTTGTATCTTACTCTTCTCCTTTTCCCTTTCGGTCCATGCCTCATTTCCAGAAGTTAGAATAGGTATTTCTATTACTTTATAAAGTCATATTTGTGTTTCTTTTCTTACTTTATTTTTTTAAGAATTCTGTTAATTGTTCCATTAATTGCTTGTTGTTTGTACTTTTTTGTCTTGATATAATTCGTTAGTTGTGTCGCAGCCAAGATATTGAAATAGTGTTACCTGCTGTGATACCTATATTATCCCCTATGGCAGTTGTTCTTACCGGATTTCTTCCTTGGAATACCATTAATTTTGTTTTTGTCTTTGATATCACCATATCATATTTCTTACAAATTTGGTTTAATTAGTATATTACCTTCTATAATATATCTTCCTTGTCGAAAACTAAAATTAAATCATCAGCAAACAGAAGGGCATTTAATGATCTTCCTTGTCCTAACCTCATGTACCATATTTTTCCATTCTGTTAGGACTTCTTGTGTCTACCAGGTGAGGCACCTGCCCCTATTTATTTTTGAATTTAAGCAACATGCTAAGCTACATGTGTCACGCCTTTCTTGAATGCCTTCTAATGGATGATTTGCAGAACAGTTTATAGAGGCGAGGCAGATAACTCAGTGCATAAGTGATGTATGGGACAGAACGCAATCACTATGTATGTAGATTTCAAGAATATCATACCCGACACAGAGAGCTGCAGTAGCAATTTTAGAGCAGTTTCCAACTTTTATACATTAACGTACATTCACACACACCTTTAAACACACCCCTGAAGGAACAACCTATCACATGCACCAGTTGACAATAACATTGGAACATAAAATGGCAGTTCTACACAGTGGGACCAATTGGATTTAAATCTTCAGGGGGGGGGGGGGGAGATGCTAAGTTATTAGGTAGATTTTGTTTCGCTTCTGTCACAAATTACGACAAGTTTCAGCTTACACAGTAATTGTAAAGACGGATGCGGTTGTTTTACTTGCGTTAAAACTACCAACATGAGCTCAAACACTGTATGAAGCTGTAAAAAGCGTGTAAAGATCCGAGGTGGGTTCTGAAGTCTGCGGTTACTTACTCGTATAGAAACCTCTTTTCGCAAGGTCGCGTTGGCTAAATAGTATTTATACAGTGACTTCACCACTCTGCTACTCCACGTTGGGTTTAAAACCTTCGTGTTCAGCTCATAAATTTTATTACCCTTTATTTTACCTCTTGTTGTCTATAATTTAATATTATGACACAAATAATATTTTTATATCAGTATACCTGCTTATAAAATAAAATAATCGCCATGTTTGCATTGGCAGATAGATATGAATGTATAGTTTGTAGTAGATATTTTATTATGGTCGTTACTGTGCTTGACTCATTCAACTTAGTTTCAAACAGTTCACGAGGTGAAATGGCTTTGGCTATTTGCACCTGCGTCATTGCGTGGCGTAAATGAACGCTGCATTATCTAGTTAATCAGTACTTGAAACGTTTCAAATACATTGAAATGACGGTCGTAATTTTGAACAGCTACTGCGTTGATGAAATTGACACTCTCTGACAATTTATTTTTCTGTTTAACCAAGAATCTAACACGTTCACAACTCCTTTGCCAGTAGAAGAAGTGAAACATAAGATTTAAGCATGAAACAAAAACTATTGGATGTGACATTCTCCTAAACTGAAAGTTAACTGCGTAACATGGTTTACAACTAGTATAAAGGTCACAAAGCTGAGCATGTGCACTAATTATTATCGGATTGTCATTCTTATGTCTTTGGCTCACAAGAGAACCAATAACAATAAATAAATTAGTAACAAAAATGCAGACAAAGACTAGAAAAAAGAAGGAAAACAACAATGTGATCTAACCTTTGCATCACCATATTCCAGCAATAATCCACTGGACCAGTTGCCACTATTCTATGTCGCTCTTTGGGAAAGCATTAGTCTATCACGTTGCTGGTATTATATGTCTAAAAAGCCATAGTTCGTTTAAGCTTTTCGCAGTTCCTTGGTCCTCATTCAGGGCTGTAGCTATTAATGCTGGGCGCGTATAGTATCGAACAGAAAGGAAGAACTGCAATAATGGCTTTTGTGCTAAAACGGTCAATGTTTTCAAATTATACTATAAATTGCACGTTGCATGGATAAGAATTTAGGGACAGCTGATCCACCAAGTACGAGGTACTCCAGAAAGTAAGTTCTATTTGGTAATAAAATTAAGTTGTGCACAGATACAGAAAAATTATTTATTGTACAAAATTCTACAACTCTTAAACTACTTTTCCACATAACTGCCGAAATTTTGCAGGCATTTGTCATAGCGAGGCACAAGTTTAAGTTTTTGTATACCTTCTTCATAGAAGTTTGCCGCCTGTGTCTTCAACCAACTGGAAACATTTTCTTTCAGCTCTGCGTCATTGTTGAAGTTTTGACCGCCAAGGAAAGATTTGAGATGCAAAAACAGATGAAAGTCGCTAGGAACGAGGACAGGGCTGTACGGGGATGGTCAAACACATCCCAGCCAAATCCCTGTAGGATGTTTATCGTCGCATTTGCAGTGTGTGATCATGCGTTGTCGTGAAGAAACACAGCACCTTTTTACAGCATTCCTCGGCACTTATTCTGTATTGCGCGATGCAATTTCCTAAGTGTCTCGCAAGTGGCAGGATTTTCAGTCAACACCGTCATTGTAAACAAGCACAACAAAGCGTGCGTGGCTGACAGCGATCTCATAATGGCGTACGTTTCTTCCCCTTGATACAGAGCGTCTAACGCGCATGTGCGGAACTGCGATCGCAGCGCTGCAGTGGAGATAAATTGAAACAGAACTCACTTTCTGGACCCCCTTGTATATACAGGATGTTACAAAAAGGTACGGCCAAACTTTCAGGAAACATTCCTCACACACAAAGAAAGAAAATATGTTATGCGGACATGTGTCCGGAAACGCTTAATTTCCATGTTAGAGCTCATTTTATTACTTCTCTTCAAATCACATTAATCATGGAATGGAAACACACGACAACAGAACGTATCAGCGTGACCTCAAACACTTTATTACAGGAAATGTTCAAAATGTCCTCCGTTAGCGAGGTTACATGCATCCATCCTCCGTCGCATGGAATCCCTGATGCGCTGATGCAGCCCTGGAGAATGGCGTATTGTATCACAGCCGTCCACAATACGAGCACGAAGAGTCTCTACATTTGGTACCTGGGTTGTGTAGACAAGAGCTTTCAAATGCCCCCATAAATGAAAGTCAAGAGGGTTGAGGTCAGGAGAGCGTGGAGGCCATGGAATTGGTCCGCCTCTACCAATCTATTGGTCACCGAATCTGTTGTTGAGAAGCGTACGAACACTTCGACTGAAATGTGCAGGAGCTCCATCGTGCATGAACCACAATGGGTATTTTGACATTTGTCTGCACGAATGATTTCAATTTACATTTTAAGAGAAATACTAAAATGAGCTCTAACATGGAAATTTAGCGTTTCCGATCACATGTCCACATAATATATTTTCTTTCTTTGTGTGTGGGGAATGTTTCCTGAAAGTTTGGTCGTACCTTTTTGTAACATCCTGTATATATAAACAAAATTGGAGATATACTACACATTTGTTTCAATCCTTTATGTATTTCAATTTCTTTTGTTAATTTTCCTTCATATTCTATTAACATTTTCGTACTTTATACAAGATTTTAGTAATTCCAACTGTTATGGGTGTCATTTTTAAGCATTAAATCCCATAATAATCTATTTACTTTGTCAAACGCTCATTTTAAATGACACTTGAATTTTATGGGAGTAGCCACGGAAGTGCTGTTCACTCTGTGTGATTGGTGTACTTGATAAACCGTAATAAATAGATTGGTAAAGCCATACTATCCAAAAAATTCAGGTCTTCTCAAAGTGGATTATTTATATCCAAAACTTATTTTTTTCAGACGGGTATTTTCGACATATACATTTTTCGGTTAAACATTTCCAATACTTACACTTTTCTCAAATAGAAAGTCTTTATTTTTAACTTCTCTACTATGTACTTACAGTAAGCAGTAGTAGTATTGTATTTACCCTAACATTTGGTATTGAGATTTCACTGAAAATGCAATTTTTAAATTTCAATGAATAAACAAAACATTTTAACCAAAAGTTTAAGGATCCCATGCCTGTTTGTGTCTGCGAGCACCACAACTCAGAAAGGTATTAAAATAACAAAATTGATATTTAACTTCAGCATCTTCCAAGAAAGCTACTTAAGAAACTCCTCCTAATTCAGACTACCCTTTAAATGGAACATTACGCATTCAACAAATTTTACGTACCTGTATATCCCGAATGTTCTGAATATGCCCTCAGAAGGTCTCTTCATTTGAATGAATTTTGTATACAGCTGGCAAACTGTAATCGTACTGCACAAAAATGTAGTTATCATTAAGCACACCATTTATGTATTTTTATATAGTGAACTATTTCCGAGATATTTGTTGTTTGTCTGCTTGAAATTTTCAATGCACATACCTTTTTCAAATGGGAAATCGTTGTTCGGCTTTTTAAGTCCTGGGCATGCAAGAAGAATTGAATGTCAAAGCCTTCGCATAGCGACCAGCTCTTAAACGATTTTACTGTCGCTTAATCTTTTATTTCCATTGTATCTATAAGGAAATATGTGAAAAAGTCATTTCTGCAGTTAAGTCTATTGTGATCAGCATTATAGAAATGCATTGGCTACAGTTTTGTACCCACCCATTTACAATTACAAATTTGGAAATTCAAAAAATGCAAACGAAATAGAAATATCTAAATAAATTATAACATTTAACAGAATAACCAAATTAAAACAATAAACTTCATTAATAGCAGATAAATGGTAGATATAGGCCACCAAACCTTAGTTAAAGAACAGATAGGTTAGCGAGAAGGGTAGCAGAACTTCGTGGCTGTGAATTAGATTTCAGTTCACATATTTGTACGCTTGATATTGGGATTTATGCAGCGAAGCATGAATGACAATTATTAATTTGCATAGCTGGTAGATATGCATGCGCTATACACCTGGAACTGCAAGTTAATTGTTCAGCATTTGCGCAATTGCACTTGTCATGAATACAGGCAGCAATAGTGTCCAGAGAATAATGTATTACTGGAGGAGGGGCTATACCTGTATTATTTCTGAAAACGTAGACCTTAGAATCACAAGAATTCAATCTCGGCTACAATTTACAATTGACCTTTGGAACATCATAGAGAGAACGCTTACATTTTGTCTTTCATAGACGAACCCGCATGCACTAAACCACAGAACCAGCCACGTGTGGGACTAGAAAATCCATATATCCTCGTCACTTTAGTGTGAGCATCTGAGCTGACAATGTTGGTGGCCATTTAAAGGCTCTATGGTCAATGGGCAGTGTACCTATAGTGTGTTTTACGAACGTACTGCCTGTATTCCGGGAAGATGTTTGTTTAGATTTTTGACATCAAACGTGATTTTAGTATGATGGAGCTTTTCTTCATTCTGATAATATGTGAGAGCATCCTCACAACGTTTTTCATTACTGCTGGATTGAAAAAAAGTGGTACACTAGCCTGGCCGTCTCTCTCTCCTGATATCTACCCATAAGATTTCTTTTTAATGCAGACACGTCAAGGTTCTGCATTAGGGTTTAAGTGTGCTACCCGAAGAAGGTTCGAATCCAACAATACGCTTGTATTCTTTATGCAAGAGCTTCTTGAATAGTCAGCTTGTACATTTATGCAGATTATGCTTTATGATTCTATATGTATATTTGGGGAATTACCTGCGTTAACTGCGGTTTCCTTTGCCATCTGCTATCGGCAGGGACATAACCACATAGTCAGCAACAGCTACTCCACATGGAGTTGAAACGCAGATTCTGCATAACAAGTACGTTCCATTGGTTGCGGGAAGAACACCATAGGGCAAACGTCGTTGATATACCCTCTTACATTTTGTAGAACAGTAGCAGCTTCTGAAACGGAGCTTAACATTGAAGAGACTAGTATTCCAACTTTATATTCTCTGATGTGTGAAAATTATCTTGTACATTATAGAAGAGGAAAATCCTTAATTCCAGATGGTGACTGATCGTTCTTGTGAAAAGGGCAGTCTAAAGTAAGGCGATCAGAAAAATATTTCAGCTTTTTTAGCACTATCTTCAGTCTTTGGGACATGGGGAGCTCATCAGGTTCCTAAAATAATTTGTATACTTCGCTAGTGATTTTCAAATGTCCTCTATTGCATACCAGAACTTTTCAACATTTTCAGCATAGAAAATCTTCCTTATTTTCGTCCAAACGAGTACTTTTGGATTCATATGTTACTATGGAGGCTATGGCATGTGCTTAGTGTCCATGTGCTCCTAAAACCAGTTCTTCTCTGTGACAAACTTCTGGACTAGGAATGTTACTCTGATGCATTGTAGTAATCTATTCAGAATAACCTATGTGGTAAACGGGAGCAGAACAACTTGAAGTACTTCAGTGTATATTTGCTGTTCAACTTTTCATGAACGCGTTTTCCAAGAACCTGCCCCATCCCACGATATCCTTGGGCACACAGTATTGTGTATTCGACTGCTTCTTATACGATTGGCCAGATAACATCTGTTGGGGAGTACCCTTTGTATGTAAACAAATACAATAGAAGCTCTACTGGCAGTACTGAATTTAATTTCATTCGAGAAAATTACTTCTCTCCAAGCGACGTTGTCATGAATTCTGCATGTGTCACCTGTCAGTCAAGTGAACTTGGGTTAGCTCCTTAATTGCCACACGTCTGCGCCAAATTCCGGCAGTTGCACTACCAGAGACTGAAGACTCTGTATTCAGCGCGGATTTGAAAGGTATCCCTTTCCATCTGCCAAGAGAGACCTATTTTCATCCTCTGTAGAGAAATGTGGTCGATCTATACCATTTTTTCAGCACTAGTCCACTTGCTCGACAAAATTTTACTCATCATTTCGCAATGAACGCTGCATACGCGTGCTGCTATTCGGTGCCTTTTGAAACTCGTGAAATAGACAAGAAAACAGCTAAAGGTTCATCACCGGCATATACCTTTCTTAGAGGAATGTATCGTGACTTTGTGGGCACGTAGAATTAAAAGTCTTGTTTGAAGCACGTTTTTTGTAATTTACGTCCTCCAACGTTGTCATATCGGACGGTGAATGAATTGGGTGAAAAGATTCTCAAATGAGTCCAGGGTCCATGGGGCTTAGAGTTACCCGTCATTCATCTTGAGGATAAGGGAAAATCCCGGAAAATATCTTATCCAGGTATCAAAATATCTTATCACCCTGACCGAGATTCGAACTCGGTACCTATTGAACGTGAGGCAGACAAGCTACCATCTACGCTACCGAGGTGGGCTTGAAGAAATTTAAACTGCTATTTATTAAACGTAAAATCACAATTTGTACACCCCTTACAGGCTCTAAAGTGACCTGTCATACAAACAGTTTCTCGAAGCTTCATCTTACATAAACAAACAGAAGAATGCACTTGTGGTATACTTCGAAGGTCCACTACACAGCTGCACACACACAATTAACAGTTCTCAAATCGAAACTGACACTGCTTTGACAACGCGGCGCTTTTATATCTCCAATCACTGTTTCTAGAAATTAGTGGAACGCTCGGTAACAATTGAGACGGCATAAGAAAAGACGAAACCTCCAGATATCTATCTGTCTCTTTCTTTTCCTTTTTCGGCAAGCGTTCAGCGCTCGCGTAGCTCTCTTTCCCCGCTTCTCTCTCTGTCTCTCTCTCGGCGTTCGCCTACGCACGGGCCGGCAGCAGCAAAACAATGCCTGGCGACAGTATTGTAGGGCCAATGAGAAGAATGAAATACGCTCTCTTTCAGTAATATATAGAACTGAGCACAAGCATGTAAACATGACAAAGAAAGAATACAAAAAAATGACAAAGCTTTTGAACTTATCGCCAGTAGTTAGAAGTAGTTGCCTGTGATATAAATTAGAAGATATAATATTGTACCCTCCTCCCCCCAAAGATTGATCTACCTTGTGTAACTATGGCTCACCTCAGCATCCGAGCTGTGTTGTTCATCTCCAGCTCGTTAGATTATCGGCCGTGCTGCCTAGTTACGAGTCTTCTAAGAGTGCTGCCACTGAGTGCTAGGTAGCGCTAGTGCCGCTTCTAGAGGGAGCAAGAAGTTCGACAACTGAATAACGCAGCGCCGGGAAGGACCGGCTCCGACGTTTCGTCGGAGAGGATCGTGGAAAAGAAGAGTAATTCCGACTAGGATCTCGGAGGCACAACATTACAACCTTCTTTTCGACCCTTTGTAGGTAGGAACATTGGGACAACACTGTTTGGCTTCGCTTCTGCATGTAAGTTTTGGACACGGTTTCTAAATTTTTATTCCAAATTTTCCCTATGTTCTCTCTGGTCATTTAAGGAAAATTTCGAGGAGTTAGGGCACTTAGAACATAAAAAGAAACCGTAATGGCTTTCAGTGTTTGTAAAGAAATAACCATTTGTAACCACAGGCAAAGGCATTTAATTGGCATGTACTAAACCTAATTGTTAACAGTTTCTAAGGCAAAGAAAAAAGGTACATTGTTATATTTAGAATCTTGCAAATATAAAGAATTAGTTGAAAACAACCAACTTTGAAATCTTTTGTGCCTGTTTCCATAACCATCCTATTTGGTCCTTTTTTAATTTTGGGCTTCGTTATCCTTATTGATTTTCAAACATGTCAGACCAGTGAGATCATGATTATAGTATGCTTCCAAGCGTTAAGTCATTTACTGGAAACGGTACAATATGTATAACAATACAAATTTTATAACCTATCTAATGTTTCGGTAACATTTTTAGTCTTAATATAAGATTACGAAGCCCATACCTTACTTCTAAGCTATTTGAAGAACCTCTGTTTTTCATCTATATTCCAAAACATCTGTTCTCGCGACCAATTAACATAGGAATCAAATATTTATTGATTGAGCTATAAGTTTCTTTTTTATATGGGTTCAGTTCATTATTTAACTGTATTATTTCTCTTATTTGTATAACAAGGAATGAAAATGGCATCAGATACAGATATTTTGCATTTTGGTGGCACTCTGACTTACGAAGAAAGAGGGAAAGTGTCCTGATCTACCGCTCGTCTTTGACAGTAAAGGAATAAATGTGTTTTAAGATGGCTCCTATTTTTACGCTGGACAGACGATGAGTAATGCCAAAGATTTTGCTGCTGTCACCATTGGAACGTTTGGAAATGGACTCATGTGAACCCAGCTTGAAATCGAAGTGTATATTGAATAAGTTCTCCTGTCAGAGCGCGTTCAATCAGTTTTTCCACCACTACATACTTCTACAGAATTTCTGCAGCAAGCAAATATTTCAAGGCAACAGCAACCATAATCTTTATCTATAACTACATGAATTCCATTTAAAATGCTCATATGGGTGGCTCATTTCATTGGGCGTAGACCTACTAATTCCTAGGTTCTGGGTTTAAACCTGGCAAGACCAATAGTTTTTAAGTGTGCTTAAATATGATAGCCTCATGTTAGATTTACTAACATGTAAACGAACTACTAAGAGAAGAAATTCCGATACACCATTGGCGTTGTTATGAATCTTCCAATTAACATAGTCGTTAACAAACAAAATATTTATTTATTTTACTTTTCTATTTAAGCCTAATACAATCCCATGAGGTCGAAACTGAATACTGTTAAATTAGTTTTTACTTACTAACTGTTAACTAATTTAGTTATTTATAATTAGAATGTAGTCTTATAATGCTAGTATATTAATTGCATTATCAAACATGGTTTTATACCTCTAAAATGTCTTACTTTGCTACACCACACTTTCCTTTTCTGGCTTTGAAACATCGATTACACATATTATGAAGTTCGCTGTCCATGCACAAGAAAAGCATTAATACGCATTTATTCTTCCATTTTAGAATAGATTAAAATCCTTTTCAATAATATTTGTCCATTCACCCCTTTTCATTTTATTATTTTCATAAATCTTCTTAAATTTTATTATCCGACTATGTTTTTATCCCTAAGTGACAAATATTAAGTTTACTCATTTTGTTGGTATGGGTGGCATAGTAAGTTAGGGCTGGCCTACTGATCTCAAGGTCGAGGGTTCAAACCCGTTCCAGAGAGATGGGTTTAAGTATGTTTAAATGTGACAACCTATGTCAGAATATTTACTAGCATAAAAAAACAACGGCACGATGATATTCCGGCCCACCAGTGGCGAGAATGTTAATTGAGATAAAATTTAATCCAGACAATATTTAATAGAGATAAACTTTAATTATACATTTACATATTTAGATATAGGTATAATCATACAATAGAATAAGGCGATGGAGTTTTCCTACTGCTTACCTATAATAAGAAGAAGAGGTAGTATTGCATTCTATCCAAACATTTGATGCTGAGATTTCAATAGCAATACAAGTTTTGAGGTCCTCTAAGTAATAACTAAAGGGCGGAGGTGTGTGCGTTTTTCCATAGGTATACTGCATATGGACCGTACTGTTATTGCGTGCACATGTAAACAACTACAGGTAGGTATAACCACCTCACAGCAAGAGGAAACAAAACAGTCACGTTATATTACGCCTTGATCTAGCATCTGCATACTCGTGAAAAGACAACGCTTCGCTTGTTTTCGACGTATGCACATTTGATGGTCGTGCTGTATATCTGACGTCATTCATACTGTGACTTTGTGGGTTCGTGAAATGAAAAGTCCAATTTCACCACTCAAAAATGTTCTTTATTTCCACCGACTTACAGTTAAATACTTGCCAATTACGCAGAATTGCGCACTGCACACAATTACAATTCACCAGTTCGTCCGTTACAATTTCACTTGTACTCGCGATTACATCAACTCCGATACTCATACACAGTTACGTACAGTCTTCCGTTGCACAATCTTTTCGTTCATTAACACGTCACTGACTAACACTGCCTTCTTACACCAAGAACTGTCACTCACTCACACACTAACTTCTGACTAGCTGCAGCCCTTTTTATAGGCATCTCGTCGTATTCTCGGCTTCTCTGGTTTCCAGGCGAATATTCCAGATGATAGAAGAAGGGGAGAGAAACGTCCAGGGACGGGTGACATTCCTTTAACCACCCTTCAGTTAGTGACAGAGACTAATGGGAGGCGTGGCTCAGCTCCCTCTGGTTTCCTCACAGCTGTGCCGTCATACCTTCCGCTAATTGGGTGACAATACTCTATGTCCAGCTAATTTGTATCGCATGAGAACTCACATCCCTCCGGCCTTTAGTAACAACTAGTGCGAGGAAAAATATCTGCTGCTGCTAACGTGAGCGCGTCCTGGAGTATAGACTCCTCGGCATAGCTTGTTGGTGACGTAACTGTGAAATCTGAAAATTTGAACAGAAGAGACAAGGGTGTGTAAAACGCAATACCATTTAAACAACTTTATGTGGATATTAAATTATCTTCTTAAATTAACTTCAATATGAAAATCGATTCACTAATGCCTGGTCTAGGTGTATCCTGTGAAGTGAGAATTAACTATAATTAATAAGTGATACATAAAAAGTATGAACATAATACTGTACAATATCGATTCTTCAGTTCTTTATGAATGTATAGTTTATGTGAACTTATGTTTATTCTGTACCGTAACCTAATAGTTGTTAAAAATGTTAAGTACTGACCAACTGTACATAAAATATTGTACCATCTCATAGTTGTCGTTATAATGCCATTGTTGTTAGATGACATAAATAAATGTATTACAAAAACTTTATGTGGAGTATGTTTCTAAGCGTTTTAATAAAACAGTAAATGGATATAAATGTACTCATATTTACGAGGGCCGTTCAATAAAGAATGATCATAATTTTTTACGGCCATAATTTTTCGACCTAAAATTCAATCTTATTATATTCTGTTAGCTTAATGTGAAACAAACACGCCGTAGTAGTTTCATTGCTGGTTCCCGCCTGTGAAAACCAAGCAAATTCAGACATGTTCAGTATCGCCTACCGCTGAAATGGAGGTAACATGCAGTTAAAGTTGATGTTAGAGGAAGATCCGGAGTTTCTTACAAACGTAATCACTGCTGTTGAAACTTGACTACATCATTATGATCCTGAGAGCAAACAGCAAAGCTCAGTGTGGAAATCTCCTTCATTACCAACCCCCCAAAAAGCAAAAGTGGTTGCTTCTGCTGGGAAAGTTATGTTCATCTCATTCTTTGATATTCATGGAATGGTTTATCAGCATGTTGCACCTGCCCACACATCAGTAACTGGACAATACTACAGGGATGTTCTGAAAACATTGCAAGTCCATATCAGGCGCACATTTACATAAAGCAGGCTGAATGCTGCACCACGATAATGCGCGGCTGCATATTGCCAATGTTGTTGCTGAATATCTTGCAAAAATCAACGTGAATTGCATCCCTCACCCTCCCTATAGTCCAGATTTAGCCCCATGTGAGCTTTTTCTATTCCCTAACTTGAAGAAACGCCTTCGTGGGAGGCATTATCAGAAGCAGTGGTGAAGGCTGCGGAGGCGATTTTGAAGGATGTCTCAAAAATGGTCTCCAGCATGTCTTTGAAGACTGGCAGAAACGCTGGGACAAGTATATCGCATTCAGGGGGGACTATTTTGAGAAGACCATCAAAATTATGAGGTTGAGCAAAGTTACGCTGTCAAACAAAATTGTGACCATTCTTTACTGAACAGCCCTCGTACATACTCATGGAACACATGTGGCATTAAACATTAGTTTATATTTTCCTCTTCTGTTTGTTCCTCAAACACATTGCAATGAACAGCAAATGGTTCAAAACTGAAAGTTCTCATGTCATTAAAACAGTATTTTCTACGTCACATTGTGTGACGGTATCATACATAAAATGTTTAGTATTATTTCTTCATAACTAAAGTATGTTTTATTGAGATGAAACAAAATATTTTTATTTTCAACATTGTAGCATAGCCAAAATTTCTTCCAAACATGGCTTTTACTTTGTTACACTGCCTTAGTAACTGACGAAGGATTTGTATTTTCAATTTGAATGGAAAGTTTTTCTACAATCTGTAGAACTTCTGTGAATTTGACATTTGTCGATTCTTACTTCACAATGGTTTTGGTCACAACTGCAAAATTGTTTTAATAAATAACATATTTTTATGTAAAGCTGTTGTGATAGAAAAAAAATGGACGATGGTTGTTTCCAAATTCTATATATTCAGTTTATATCTCACTTAAATATAAAATTTATTTTAATAAAACTCGTTGGAACTGCTTTAAAAAAAGAAAGAAACAATTTATCTGTAAAGAATAGTTTGGGAATATTATCTATATTGCTCTGTTATGCATTTCAGTTACTTAACTAACATATTCAAAAATCTGGTTCTGGATATTGCATTATTTGATTTCCCACCAAAAGCAAAACAGAATTGGATGCCCTCTAATGGAGATAGCGGCATTTTAATTACCTCTATATTTAGCTTTGCATTAAGCTACTCTAAAATTGGGTTTAGAGAGAGCTGTTTGTGTAAAACCTTTTTATTTGGTTATTCCTGCATTTTTACACCCTGTGTTTGTGCGCCTGATTAAATTATTGACTGAAAGCCAATAGGGGCAGCTTGGAATACAGCGAGAAAAGGGGATGCCTTTCTAATTGCAGATAGAATATCGTGCAGAGTGATCAACTGCCGCAGCTTCAAAAATTCATTAATTAACTGCTATTTTGATAAGAAAATAACGAAAAAATATGCGAATCTGTAATAAAAACTTAGTATAGGTAGAACAAATTTCGTCAAATTTATATAAATATAAAACATAAGCCAGTCAAACAACTTCCATTTCAAACCAAATTCGTTTTAGGTTTACCCTGAATATATTATGCATAATATAAGTATGAAAAGGATTGTAATACACTCAGATCTTTGATGTTGATATTTAATCGAAAATACGTTTTTTTAGGTGACTGGTACCCAAAAACTATTTGAAAAATAGTTTCGTGTATGTGTCTGTTATCAGAATAACTAAAAAACGAAAGGTCGGTTAAGTTACAAGCTTGGCATTTGAATTTAGCATCGGTCAATGATGCTAGGCGAAGTTCTTCAAGAAAATACCGCCATTCATATTCCCCTTGTACCCATAAAAAGTTACCAATAAAATATTTGTTCCGATAAAGAAGAAGCCGATAGAGGAATAAAGGTTTGTAGGAACAACTTGTAGAAGATTAGAGGAAGTCATGTGAGTGCAATATGAAACTTCTTTCTTTGGCGTGAGGCCGCGCTGTGACTGAGTGGTTAGACCACTCGACTCTCACCAATACGACCCGAGTTCGATCATAGGCGACCACAAAGTGAGATTCGTGGTGGACAACATGGTGCTGGGATGGGTTTTCTCGGGATCTCCGGTTCCCCCCGGACATCTAATTTCGCCGGTGCTCCTTCATGTCATGTATAATCGGTGTCACCGCCTGCGGTGCCACATGTAGTAAAAGCGGGCGTTAAACAGTAAACATTCTCTTTGGCACATTATGGCTCAAAATTGAAGCTGAAGCATTTTCTCTATGAAGTCTTGAAGTTCTCATCTCCTGTAGTCCCAAAGCGCTTGTTCCGTTTAAGCCACTCCCAACCATTATTTTGGATTTCGTCTCGGGCACTCTACAACCCAGTAGCTGCTGCGAGTGATAGAGGCTGC
Source organism: Mantis religiosa (assembly GCA_030765055.1). Taxonomy (NCBI): domain Eukaryota; kingdom Metazoa; phylum Arthropoda; class Insecta; order Mantodea; family Mantidae; genus Mantis; species Mantis religiosa. The sequence goes on along the minus strand of CM060952.1, from coordinate 120,388,637 downwards.
CGCCCTGGGCTTCCAGGAAGGAGCCTTCTCTGCCGCAGTGTCTGGACGCGGAAAACGCCTCAGTGACCTAGCTTGCGGATCTGTTACACAAACATATACAACTGGAGCACCCTCCACAGATTACCAACATCCTACACAGTTCTTGCTCCACCTCACATTTAATATCACAGTCGAAGAGTAAGCATTTACAGCATTTACACTTAGGAGACAGAAAGACGCGAAGTTTTCCGAAAGCTCTGGTCTCCCCAAAGTTTTCCAAAGTCTACATGACAGCCACCCCAATCAGCCACACGTTAACATGGCCCAGAATGCTGATTCCGTGCTCCTGTTCTGCACAGACAAAACACTTTCTCAGAGCGTTTAAACCTGTACAGCAACATCTTCATTCACCTCGTAGAACAGTGGTGCCGGTATTGGCGGATGTCCGTTAATCCCGAGAAGATCCACCCCAATTCTATTTGGAGATTGTATATAGAGTGTTTCAAAACGACACCGAACATATATAAGTAGTTGCGCAGCTTCTATGTGACACATATAGATAGTTTTTACCGACAATAGAGCCGAATAAAAAAATGCTCCAGAATAATTGTGGATTAGGCAGTGACAGGAACAATGACGCGTGCCTCACGGTGTCGGAGTTCGCAGGTGTAGGTCACACACCATGTCGCATGCTGTATCTGTTTGTAAACATACCGGCATACTCCGCAGTAGCTTGCTTGCTACTATTAAGAATTTCTTTGGCTTATGAAACCACAATAAAGAAGCTATTACTTAATTATTGCTTATGAGTGTTTAACTGTTCCAAAACTCCGTTATAGCAGTCCATGATGGCAAATATGTATTTTAAACCTTTTAGAGGGAAGTTAACGTTAGTGAGGCTGAGGATGGAAGCATTAAATGATAAACAGAACAGAAAACAACATTAAAGATTTGTAGATAAGTTAACCAAAACTAAATGCCTTATGCATTGAGACGAGCATTTTATTTCACGTGTTTAATAATCCTAAATAAAACATTTGTAACTGAAAATGAAGCTGTTGATGTTACAGTAAGTGGTTGAAAGTATTGTACAATTAAGATCATAACAAAATGCTCTGAAGTTAAACAAATAAATATTATCATTGATATAAGTATTTACACAATTTATATTTTTAATGAAACTAAATTAATAGTGCGTTCGTTGAACTCCCTTCAGCTCTTCCATCTATCAAAACCATATCCGTCAGTTTAGCGTTCGTAAAGCGCTCCATATTGTTTGGATTTGCTATCTAAGTGCTCGCAGAATTCTCCCTGTTAGGATGGAATGTATAGTTTTACACTGAAGAGCAATTTTACAACTATCCGAGGTATTAGTCGACATTTTCAAAGTAACTGCCCTTTGCCCCATTACCTGGAAGTTAGGCTAGAGTCACTGATAAAGAGCAAGGAGTAATGTTTCTGTTTTCGTGGCCGGTGCGTCCCAATAACTTTTGAGGTTCGCATACCAGTGATTCCTGCGCTGCCCAGTCACAAAATCACGTAAAACTTAATTCTGCATAAAATTACACGTAACAGAACTTCGAAGCTGCTACGTCGAAATTCGGACTAGTTAAGTTATAAACTACGCAACGGCTATAATCGTTCGGTGTCCTTTTGAAACAACCTGTATACAGTCTTGTAACTATAGGTAGTAAAATCTTTAAGAATAAAATATCTAACTTGGAGAGGCACTAACATAATAAAAGAATGACAAAAAGTGAGATTGCATTCGCTCCACACAGAGGTTTGAGTTTTGTGAGTAAAAAATACTACAGATTTAGTGACCAAACCCATGAAATATGGATCATTTTATGAAGTAGTTATGTTTTTCCAAACTTAAATGACTGAAACATGGAGACAATATTGCACTCTGATTATAGTTGTACGAATATCATAAGTTTATTTAAGTGAAAATGTCTACACATGTTCTAAGTACATCAATGAAACACACTATATGCTTACTATAATGATTGATGAAAGCATCACTGTATCAATTAATTATGTTTGACTTTGTATGTGCAATGAATAGACGTAATGAAAATTATTATTTTTTTATTATTGAACTATCTAAACTAACTTGTGGATGTTCGATCGAGAGCTGTGAAAAACGTTTACGGAGAAAAAAAATAGCAACAGTTGATTGGTTTCACTTCATATTGCACAGCTAACATTCAATGCATGTACATATACAAGAACTGCAAACATTTCTTGAGGATCATAACCCCAGAGGACGCCGCTTGAGGCATCATCGGGCTCTCTGCACGGCATGAAGGCGCCTGCGGTTACAGAGAAGGAAGCGCACCAGCAGGTAAAGCCGAGCTTCTATTTAAACTTTCAAGAGATGTTTGCATTTATTTAAATATGTGGCAGTCCCAAATAAACAAAATATGGGAAAATGTACCAGGATCAGCAGCCGTTAAGGAGCGAACTCGCTAGCTACCCCTACCCCAGTCTCACCCGCTGCCCTACCACCATCATCATTCTGTCCAACAGGCGGTTAATCCCATCATGGGTAACTGCACGTTAGAGCATTACTTGCCCACGGTTTGTTCCAAATATGCTTTTCACCCACTGTATGAAAGCTAAGCTAGAACTTGTTTAAGAGATGAGATAAATGTTCATTCCGTTCCCTTTTTTAAAATCATTTATGGACTTTCTGCATGAATCTTCCCAACATTGCCCGGAAGGATAGAAAGAAAACTTACGTCTCAAGTTGCTGCTAATCTTGGTACTTAGTTTAGGAAATTCGGTAGTTATTTAGGTTGCTCCTATGTTAATGCTATAATGATAAGATATTATGCATTAGCAGAGTTCTTGCACTCAAAAGCGTAATGTTATCTATCCTTTAATTATTTACAAGGAAACATAATGGATTATACACAAAAATGAACACATGTGCATTTGTAATGGCGCTTGATTTATTCATGGACGGTCAAGTTTCTAATGATTGACATTGCATCTCCAATTAGATGAAGTTTTATTGGAGTCAAACCTCAAATTAATGTACGTGTCAAAACTCTAGGCAAATAAGTTCCAGAATATATTTCCTAGAAAAAAAATAAGAAGGATATTGCATTAATGAATCACCAGAAACTGAGAAGTTGTAGTTTATAATATCCCGACGTTGGGGATGCCTAGCCTTGGTGGATAATATGAATTCAAGGTTACAAATAGCAACAAATTTTAAAAATATTGCGAGAATGCTAAATCAACAACGGTGGCCACTATTGATATAGAGTTGAAGTTCGTGTTTTTTGTGTAATTTTTTTTTGCTTGTTCCATTTATACCCCGCCTTTAACTGCTATGGTCATATCGGCGGCCATTCTCCTTTGGAACATACTGAAGGTGTTAACTCGTTATCTTTGGTTTTTAATCATTAGATCACGCTCACATTCACACTCTCATACATACTTCCAGACTCTGGGGAAGATGGGGAATTAACTTGATCGGAGAAAAATCCCCACCCCACCGCCGGGAATCGAACCCGGGACCCCTAGCACGGCAGGCAGGTGGTCCACCGACTGCGCTATGGGGCCAGCCTTTTGTGTAATTTATGTCCTCCAACGTTAAGTCATATTGGACGATGAATGGAATGGATGAAATGTTGCTCAAATGAGCCCAGGGTCCATTGAGCTTAGAGTTACCCGACATTCGTATTTCAGGATAAGGGAAAACCCCGGAAAAGCCTAATCCAGGTAACTCACCCTGACCGAGATTCGAACTCGGGACTTCTTGAACGAGAGGCAGACATTCTACCACTACGCTACCGAGGCGGGCGATGTTTGTGATGATGACATACAAACGTATTGTGAAGTTATGTTTTGAGATTACAAAATGTTTAAAGAAATCAAGAATGAAGCTGTTACGGGCGAGCTATCAAAGTATTAAAACAATTCCAGTCTCTTAAAAAGATAAACGAGGCATTGAACAACACTTTAAATATGCATATTGAAACACCCTCATCTGTGATACGTATGCAACAACGACGAGTATTTGGTTTTCCTCAAAAAGACTATGCCAGTAAAGGACAAACGGACGTCGGTATCTTGATGCAGTTGGTTGGAAAGGAGCAGAGGAGTCTTCTACTCGAGTGTGGTCCAGTGGTGATCATACAGAAATGAGTTTCTTCATTAACTTAGTTTATCTCCCATTTATTATTACATTATCTAGGGTATACAACGTTATACATATATAACATAATTAATATACCATAAATACAATATCTTACATACTCCTCATTTTGGAGTTACATATTCCCATGCCCCATTATAATTAACCCATGTTGGTATATAATGGAGCATTTTAAAACTTGGGATCTATATTTTTGTTTCCCTTTATACCTTATCTAATTTCTCTAGTTGTTCTCATTAGTCTTCCCTCTTTTCCAAAGCCATTTTTGTCTTATCTTGCCAATAAATTTTCCCAGTTTTATTATGTTTTCTTCTGATCTTAGATTCAAGATTCTTTTGCCTCTTATTTCATTTGATAAGCTTTCCCACTTATGCAAAAGAAATTCGTCTCTCCAATATTTTGTTTTCTGACAGTCAAAAATATAATACCAACTATTTTTTTTCGCACATTGGACATCTTCCCTTAATATATCCATTCCTTATACCCTTTAAGTATATTACTCTTGTTCTACACCATGCCAACCCTTCTCTTCTTACTTTACCACAGATGCCAATATATTTTTCAATGTTATACATAATTTCAGAGATCTTTTGTTATTAAGATTAGCCCATAATTCTTGTTTTGCAGTATCTTAAATTCTTGTTTGTACTTCTTTCCAGAATCCTTTTTCCATTCATCCATTATCTAACCATAATGAACCCATACCTATTTCCTGTAAAATCTTTTGAATTTTATATATCCAAGTCTCTCTCCCCTTTATACCTGTTTGTGCTACCAAACACTGTTTAACAATATTTTTCTCATCCAAATTCTATATTCTGAGCCAGTATTAAAGAATTCTTTCTATCACCTTGCTTTTGTAACATAATCTTCCTAATTCCGTTAAAGCCGCGTCATTCAGTAAAGATCTAGGTAAGCCTAGTCTACAAAATATTCTATTTATAAAATTTATCGCTTTCCATCCTTCATCTGGCCTCCATATTTCTATTCCATATAGCATTCTGCTTTCTACAATTGAACCAAACACAATTTCTAACCATTTTACTTGCATATTTGGTATTTTGTTAATACATGATCTAATAACACTCATAGCCATTTTTCCATCTGCCAGTGCTTACCTTTTTTGGTCACTCCATTCACCGTTTCTGGAAAATCTTACTCCTAGGTAATCAGTATTCTTAATCAACTCAATTTCTGAACCTTTCCAGCACCATTTTTCTTCTCTTTTTAGTTTGAAACCTTTTTTTACCACTGTGATCTTAGATTTAATTTTTTATTATCTTCAAACCCCATTCTTTACAAAACTTGCCTATTGCTTTCAAGGATTGCTTTAAGCCTATATTTGTTATGGAACCTGTTACTAAATTATCTGCAAAGAGCAGACCTGGTGTCTCTCTATTATTTAAAATTGGTAAATGCGTAACATTTTTACTTATTACTTCTAGTTCTTTTCATTAATGTATTTATTCTTACTTCCAGTATTTACATTTCACAAATGCTAGTAGTGTTGATAATACTGATGATAATGTGTCGTGTATGATTTTGATCTATCTGGATTTCTGTCCCCTCGAATCATAGATCTGAATTCGCACTCTGGTCATTTACTGTTATGTGTTATTTTGTGCAATAAGACGTAACAGTTGATAAATGGGGTTTTCACATATTTCACGGACATCCGTCACATCTCGAAGCAAAATAGCAAAACAAGTAAATGTCGAAATAGTCTCTGCACAGTTGTGTACATTTCTATTTTATTATACTGTCTGGTTCATTGCTATTGCAAATGTTAATAGAAAGAGAAACTACCTATACATGCAACACTTAAAAATAAAATATCCTTAAGAGGGAAAAAATTAATTTAAAAAATTCGAAGGTCTTCGTTAATCTATACCACAAGAATATTTACGTTGCAGATTGAAACTGGTAAAGAACCTTGTTTGCGCTAGCAGTCTTTGTTTATAAGTGACATTTAACATTTTCCCCATTTCTCGTTAAGTAACTGCACGACGCTGCATGAGTGGGAGCACGACCGTTGCACCATTGTGACTGGGGCTTTGGAGTGAGATTCTATTTGCTGGGAATCAAATGCCGTACGTGACTCCTGTACCACTTGCACGATTTCACATGACTTTATTGAGCTGCGCTAAGTGCAGACAAAGTGTTTTTCATCTTTGTGGAAATACTCCGGCCTAACGGCACAGCATCAGGGGATGAGAAATATTTGCATAGTGTTTTCCCCGTCCTTTTGAATATTCCGACATTAAGCGAGAAAACCGTTGGTGGATGAACGACTTACAAGTTTCCCAGGCATCGCTCGACAGACGTGCGTAGGCGCCGAGATTTAAATCTCAACAGAGATTGAAACTTCTCGCCAAGAAATATTCGTCGCTTATTTAGGAATTACACCAGTGCTTTAATACTGCTCTGAATTAATTAGCTTTTATTTCTTAACTAAAAAATCTTGAGATTTTAAAACAAACGGATGATTATTATTTACTCTTTATCAGGAGGAGAAAAACGCTTTTCCCCAAGCCTAGGAAATATTGTTTTTAAGTACAAAAACTGAAATAAGAAATGTTGCGAATGCTCTAGAATTTACCTTGAAATAAGGAGCTTCAGTTAACTTATTTTGCTTCTTCATGAATAACAGTAAAACATGAAAAATGGTTGTATATTACATTTATAAATATTAAGAATTGTAACAGTACATTTATTTATATGGAGTCTTGCATTTTAACTTTCGATAGCAATGAACAGATGAAGGTTGTATTCAGGTTGAAATTAAAGCGATGTGGAAAACGGCGGTTGGTAACACTGAAAAAATATAAATATACAAAATTAGAGCAGAAAAACTGGTAACTACGACTTATCAAAATTCAAAGGATTTCTATCCCAAATTGGTATCTGGATACACGAATGGACCAGTTACATGATTAAAAGAGAAAACCAAAACTAAAATAAAAAGGTTTATACGTCGATTTTCTTTTTCTTTTCTTAGTACAAAGACAAATATGATTTGGATTACCTTTTAGGCAAAGAAGTATATAGTTCATGAGATTATTATAGTCTGCGTCTATAATCGGGTGGTCAGGTATTCGGGGTTCATTTCCTCTCTGCGATAGTACGAGGTGCGTTTTTCTCTCACAAAGTAATCACAAGAAAAATGTGAAACTAGTGTCACTTCTCAACGTAATCTCCTTCTAGCCCTACATATCTTTCACAACGTCGATGCCATGGTTCCAAACACTTCTTTAGGAGTGTGTTTTGACCACAGGAAAATCGCTGAGGCAATAGCGACACGACTAGTGAATCTGCAACCACAGATAATGTCTTTCATCGTGGAAAACAGCCAAACGTTGCTAGGAGCCAGGTCAGGTGAGTAGGAAGCATGAGCAATCACTTCAAAGTTGTTGTCACGAAGAAACTCCTGCGTCCCGTTCGCCCTATACGCTGGTGCGTTGTCTTGATGAAAGAGCACACGTTCAATCTTTTCCGTCCGCTTTTCACGCAATGCTGAGAGGAGTTTATTCTTCAAAACATTTTGGTACGATGCAGCTGTCACCATAGTGCCCTTTGGAATGCAACGAGTAAGGATTACACCACTCTGTCCCAGAAGTTGGCCACCATCATTTTGTCAGCACTGGCGCTCACCGGAAATTCCTTTTGGTGGCGGCGAGTCTGTATGGTTCCAATGAGTTGATTGGCGCTTCGTTTCAGGGTTGAAAAAGGGCATCCACGTCTCAACGATTGTCACAACCGATTGAAAGAAAGTTCCATTCATGCCGTCATCACGCGTCAACATCGCCCGACAATTTGCCACGCGCACTGTCTTGTGATCATCCGTCAGCATTCCTGACATCCACCTGGAAGACACTTTTCGCATTTTGAAACAGTACACTCAGTTTGTGAGTGTACAGGAAGAAGTACCACTAGGCCAACAAAGACAGGTAAGGAAGGGTTGGTCATTATCCCCAAGAGGGAAGGGGTAGTGCCAACTGGAAAACCAGGAGACAAGTGAATATTCTACCTCGAGGCACTTTGTTCGGAATGTCGATGGACACAGTGGGGTACGATGGTGACATCAAACTTAGCGATGTGTGTGTGTGTGTGTGTGTGTGTGTGTGTGTGTGTGTGTGTGTGTGTGTGTGTGTGTGTGTGTGTGTGTGTGTGAAATCCAGACCAGAAGAGTAAGCGGCGATGAATAAAGAAAAGGAAAAAAAAAAAAAAACTGAAGCAGTCTGTTGTGTACCACTCCTGGGATCAAAGAGCTATGCTCTGAACTAGCTACGAACTCATAAACCGTCCCAATAAAGTCCATTAAACCAACTCCACGCTTATACCCCCTTCCGAGCATGAGTACCCCCTCAATTTTCAGGTCTTCATGCGGATTGTATGCACAGATCCCACGGAAATGCAAATTTTGGAGGCGATGTCTGCAACGCTCAATCGGCGATCCTCCAAAGCAACGTTCTCCACGCTGGATCATGTCGTCAGACCAGCTGGTGTGAGGTCGTGACTGTCTTGGTTTGTTTTCACACGATATTCTACCTTCATTGTCCTGCGCCGTGGCGTAGCGGGCTAGGGAAGCATGCCTTGGTCCCTGGCCACGGAAAGAGGCCCGGGTTCGATCCCACCCATGTGGTGGGGATTTTAAGTCCCGGGTATAGGACCGGTGCCCACTCAGCATCGTGAGGAAAGCGAGGAACTTACGCGAGGTAAGCGGTCCTGGTCACGGAAACCAACATTCCGGCTGGGGGATGCCGAGATGCTGACCACATCTCCTCCACGTATCGGTTGGATGATCGTCCACCTCTGCCGTGCGTAAGTGGGCGTGAGGCCGGCAGTAGGGTTGGTAGGCCTTGGCCCTCTAAGGGCTGTCGCGCCATGGGTTATTATTATTTATTATTATTCTGCCTTCATTGAACCGTCGCACCCAGGAACGCACATTAGACACATCCATAGTACCATCACCACATGCTTCACTCAACTGGCAATGAATTTCAATAGTTGTCACACCACAAAAATGCAAAAACTGAATGATTGCACGCTGTTCTGCCAATGAAAACGTCGCCATTAAGTATCAGAAACAGTTCTAACTCTCGTTGCTGTCACTAGAGTTCTATGCACTGTACAGTGCTACCATCTCTGTCATGCATTCACAAAGAGTCCACGTGTATTTAAAAAAAGCAGGTCTGAAAAAATAGGTGGCGTTATAAGTTGAATGCACGTTGTAAAATTTCTTTAATGAGAGTCATGCTCATCCTGCACAAAATATGGAAGTTTACATTTATGAATTAAGGTGAATGTACTTTAAGGTTAAAAAAATCAAATTAACGCTGAAAGTCTACAGTTAAATTTACACATATTTCTTTTTAAATTACTAACTTAAATAGTAACTGCACAAGTGAACAAACTAAAGAGAATTGTTCCTCAAGTAGCCCTATAGAGCGTATTAAGAATCGTACATTTGTAATTTATTCTGCATTATTTTAAACGAATGGTACATGTGTCTCTAATAATAAACTTGTCTACTCCGTCTGTCATCTGTTTACCCTTCGATGGCATGTGTCAAGAGGGATAAGCCGATCTTTTGTTTTGTGTACGTGGAGCTATTATCAATAGCGTTGGCTACTCAAATATTACTATGTAAATTTTGGTATAAGTTTGTAAATATTAGTCTGTTATGTTATAAAATATAACACAGTTTCCTTAATGTTTAGGCTTATAGCATTTTGACGTGTAATACAGAAGCTACTTAATATTATATGAGACATTTGGAATGATATGACATTATAAATTCCCTTTTCTCTGGGATAGTAATTAAAATGCCAAATATCATAAGAGAGATCTATTAGGTGTTTCAAATGAGAACAGTTCTCGCCTGTAGCGAATCAGATGGGTTAGAGGCTTCACCGTTTTTTTATTTACGTCCTCCAACATTGTCATATCGGACGATGAATGAAATGGGTGAAATGATGCTCAAATGAGTCCAGGGTTCATGGACATTCGTCTTTCAGGATAAGCGAAAACCCTGAAAAAACTTATCCAGGTAACTCACCCTGATAGAGATTCGAACTCCAGACCTCTTGAACGTGAGGCAGACACGCTACCATCTACGCTATCGAGGCGGGCGTTTCATCGTTGCCACCTCGTTATCCCCACTCTTTTTATATTTCCCTCTCTCTCTCACACTTTCGAGTAATCGTGGCGCTAGACGTAGGGGAACGCAAACTGAATTTTTCAAAGTTTTATATAAATGCAGTTGTTGAAATCACATTTGCAACATGAATATCTGTATATTGCACAAATGTTTTAAATATTTAAAGTTGATTATAGTTTATGAATTGCTTATTTTTCTAATCCAACGAAAATACGAGCGATGCATTCGTATAGCTGTGAATGTTACTTACGTTAAGAGAATTCGTCATTGTCATTGTCTTCAACGTCTGAGTACTGCAAATTTATGATGAGAGTTTCCAAAATCTCGTTACGTGCTATTTCTTTCCAAAAGTCGTATTCTTGTAGTTTATCTGATGTCACACGCAGTTTTCCCAGTCTTGTTGTGTTCCTTGTCAATTTCTTCGTGAATAAGTCGTTCAACGTCAGTCAGTTTAAAAATATTATTTCTGTTTGCAATATAATTTGAGCCCACATTAACTCTATTGGATTGTTCTAGCAGTAGAAAGGGGGGGGGGAGGTGGATCGCGTCTCATTGATCCAGGTGATACACTTTTTCATCGAAGAGTAACTGAATAATGCTGCTTTGAACTCTCTTGAGTAAATAGAGACTACGAATCATTCATAAACAACGATATGTGACCAGACACGTTCTGCCAGACTAGCAAGAAGTGTATCGTTTCCCCTCATAGAATTTAACAAACACTTTGGCTTATTCAGAGTACATATTTCGTTTACCACGTCATGTCAAATGTTTACGTTTCAGTTCTGAGTAATTTTAAATATACGTTCACGCATACATACCAACCAATAATGATATTCATTACAGTGCTTACGTCGCAATGCATTGTTATAATATAATGGTAACTATTTTATTTATTTGTATTAGGAAAAGTATTTGAGCTAAAAATATGGGGTTTTTACGATTATGTTAAATACATTACTCTCTCCTTCCTCATGGATGAGTTTTTGTAAAATCTGAATTTTTGTCTTAGTGCGAATAGTATTTATTAGAGATTGATTAGTTTGCAGCTCGACACACATTACTTAGTGGGAATGCAATACGACAACACCGCAGGACTCCGATTGGTTGCTCACCTAGTAGCGCTCTAGGACAAACACCTTCCCATTTGAAACACATAATAAGCTAATTGATGGAAATTAATCATTTCTCCAAACTAGCCGTATATAGGCTAAGATGTTTGATGGATAGAGTCAACATGAAAAATTCAATGCCATGGCCGGGATTTGAACCACGGATCTCCTGGTTTCCGTCCAGTCGCTCTTAACCTTTGAGCTACTATGGCCAACGTGCCTTCCTGACATTAAATTCTCCAGTTGACTCGTATATTTTCCCCGGTAGACCACTAGGGGCTCTCGCATCCGAGATACACCGTTTGTGGCGACTTACTATTGTAAGTACTTAAGTCCCAGGCTTCATCATTTAACTCTTATTATTTTAGTTAATTGATGGAAATTAATCATTTCTCCAAACTAGCCATATATAGGCTAAGATGTTTGATGGATAGAGTCAACATGAAAAATTCAATGCCATGGCCGGGATTTGAACCACGGATCTCCTGGTTTCCGTCCAGTCGCTCTTAACCTTTGAGCTACTATGGCCAACGTGCCTTCCTGACATTAAATTCTCCAGTTGACTCGTATATTTTCCCCGGTAGACCACTAGGGGCTCTCGCATCCGAGATACACCGCTTGTGGCGACTTACTATCGTAAGTACTTAAGTCCCAGGCTTCATCATTTAACTCTTATTATTTTAGTTAATTGATGGAAATTAATCATTTCTCCAAACTAGCCATATATAGGCTAAGATGTTTGATGGATAGAGTCAACATGAAAAATTCAATGCCATGGCCGGGATTTGAACCACGGATCTCCTGGTTTCCGTCTAGTCGCTCTTAACCTTTGAGCTACCATGGCCAACGTGCCTTCCTGACATTAAATTCTCCAGTTGACTCGTATATTTTCCCCGGTAGACCACTAGGGGCTCTCGCACCCGGCATTGAATTTTTCATGTTGACTCTATCCATCAAACATAATAAGCTATTCAACATTTTAATGCATTGTCTGACCTTTCTTGAGTGACAGGTTGAGAAAGTGTCACCTTGAAATTTGACGCTGATTAGACATTTGAAAATCCTTTATTTATCCCAAATATAAATTCACCAGAAACATATTTGTTAATTTTATTTGATCTATAGATGCAGTATTCCTGTTACTCAGAATAACTCTCTAAACCATTTTTATGACGAGGTATTCTCTTAAAAATGCTCTTAAAGATCTAACTACCTTTCTTAGCTGTCGGTTCATAATAGACATTAACTATCCGATTTTCTTAACGTTTAAGTTAGGAAATAATCTGCTACCGGTAACCAAGCGCAGCAGTCCAATTACTGTAGGTAGAGGTGTACGTGCTCATTGCGTATTATTGTAGTGAACTGGAGTGCAGGTAATCATAAAAAAGTTAATTAATTTGAGTGGATATTACTGAAAATGAATTATAAATCAAGCTTGGGAAGTATTTAAGGGTACGCTATGCAAAACCGCAGTTAATCCTATAGTATCACCATAATTCCATACACATGAGGGAAAAGGAAAGCATATGAATGTGCCAGAATATTTGATCGAATTTAAAGTAATTTGCTATATACGATCAAATAAGCTCATAAATGTGTGGGTCACAGGAAAGACCGTAGACAACAGAGAGGCACTACGTAAATAAATAAATCAGTAGGAACACGAATAAACAGTTTGAATGTATAAAGTATTTTTAAGTTTGGTTTTCCAAAATTTTGTTCAAGTCCATGAGTTACGATCACCAATTTCGTTTTCAAATCAAGGTCCCTCAACGGACTGCAGTTAAAGGGACTATAAAAATGAAAATCATCATAAGTTATTTCTTAAGTGAAAGCTCCACTATATGACCTCAGAAATTAAAGGAGACTATACACACGAAAAAGTATTTCTCCTTTTAAAATCTAAATATGTTCTGAAAAGGAGCTGTACTATGGGGAAAGAATGAAAATCAACGTCAACTATTTCTCACGTCAAAGTCCCAAATATGACCTTGGTAGATTGGTAATTCTACTTGAGTTATTACTTCAGGTGCAAATCTTTGAGTATGACCAGAATTTGGTAGTTCAAATTCTCATCAAACGTGGAATCAAAGCTTTTATAGAAAAATGCATATGAGGATTTGAATTTGGAATGTTGCGTCAGAGAATTAGAAGCATCGTCATAAGAAGAAAAAGAAGCAACTTTCCATATAGATTCCTAAACGCAATGTCCACGAACCTCTCATGTATTCCCCAGTCAGTGAGTGTTGGTCTTTAAAATCATTCCATTAGAACACAAAACTATTTACACCAATGTGTAACGGGTGTTGCGTTCTACAAAATCAGCGTAAATGGGCAAAATTGCACCCTTTTTCTCAATTACCATCTAAACCATAACAGTCACCCTACAGTTTCCGAAAAAAATCTTACCTGCGGTTAAACCTTTTAGGGATGGGCACGCAGAAAAATTATTCATGCTTACCAAAGCCCGCCAGCAGCAACGGACGGACGGTCGGTCGCATGTATTGTTCAACGGATGTGGGTAAAAGTATGTACATTCGAACCTATTTTAGTCTGTTTTTGAATTAAGAATTTTAATAACAATAGAAACAGAGGTACGTTGCCTGTAAAATTAAGGTCTCTGTGGACATGTACAACCTGTCGTCACAGAAACAAAGATACAATTATCTAGTGTGACGAAGCAAAGTGGTACGCTATGGCATGAAATCAAGAAAGTTAACTATCCATTACTTTCCGACTTTACAAGGTGTCTTGTAACAAATCCATCAGAATATACCACCTAATTACTGACGTAAGATGAGTAGAAGGAAAAAATAAGGCAATAACGAAAAAAAGAAAGAAGATTGTTTTTTTTTCCATTTATTCCCCGCCTTTAAATATATATATAATATGGTTATATCGGCGGCCGTTCTCCTTTTGAACATATCGAAGGTGTTATCTCGTATTCGTTGGGTTTTAATCATTAGATCACACACACACATTCACACTCTCATTCATACTTCCAGACCGGGGGCGGCTGCTATTTGGGAGCACAAGAGCACGTGAACCCCCGATATTATTTGTCTTGTCCTTTTCCTCTTTTTCTTTCGTTATTTGTATTTACCGCGCTCATTGCTTAATGTGCAGTAAGTAGACGGCGATAGCATGAGTATGTGGCAACCTTGTAGGTAGCACACTTCTCTTGTGCTAGCACATCATGAATCGTTTAAAGCTCTGCGCATGCGTAGACGACACATGCTATAGACAGGCATTGGTTGAGTAAAGTCTGTTTAGTTAACGCGTGTGCACGTCGGTCTCTGCCTTTGACGAACCCTTATAATCGTTTTACAACCCCCGACCCTCCTTCTCGCAGATCTTTCTGCAAGGTTGCCACCTTTCTCGATAAGTCATGGGTATCGTACGAGGTTTCATCTAAATATATTATCTTATGTCCATTACTGCGAGACTTCCTTAGTTTTGACATACACACACACAGACACACACACACACACACACACACACACACACACACACACACACACATATATATATATATATATATATATCACCAAGCTACAGTTCTACTGGATTCCATAATAACCCTTATCTTATTCAAAGTGCGGTATTTGAAATCCAGCTCCTTTAGGAGATCGCGCAGAAGTGCAGTGCCCATAAGAAAAATCACAAATTTCTTGCAAATGTGCAACCAATTCATCTAAGGTGGGCGCTCTCCCTTTTGCATTTAATCTATAAATTTCTCGACGAATTAAATCGCATGTGTAATTATCTACTTTAGAGAAACGTTTTCACACTTGATCGGTGTTCCTTTCGTCACAATATTTCTTACTGTATTTCTGTGAATTTATCATCAGGTTCATTGCATGACCCCTTACCAAGATTATTTTTGAGCACATATTTATATGTGTTCAAAACAAGCGCTTGAATTTTCTTAGAAGAAGTTCCCGTTATAACTTTTTTGAGGCTTTTCCAGTAATATAACTCGGCCCAGTTATTCACACTGTCTTCACTTTGATTATTTTCACGTAACTGAAAGTTATCTACTTCTTCATTTGCATTTACCTCTGCATTTCCCTCCTACGGTCTCCACATTTTGACACAACGAATTTCTGCACGTAATGTAACAGATCAACTGGAAGTTGGAACTTTGGCAAATAAGACTCCACGTGGAGTAGACATGCGACTGTCACTTCGAGAAAATCAGGGTTGCTATTGGTCTTCAACGACAGTGTTCCATTTCTGAAGTGTGGAGATAGATTTATGACGGTCATTAGTGGGCGGTCGGGTAGATTCCTTTGACTCCGAACTGCACATGCGTTAACTAAACAGACTTTACGCCCAGATCAGAGCACAGTTTCGATGTGCACGTTAATTCACATTGGCGACGCCCGAGGAGTTCTTCGTCATCTCTGGGAAGTGCTATTATCTATAGAGTTTAATTGCAACTATCTCCAAGTGCAAATAAAGTTTACAACTCCAAGCGCTCTCAGCCTTTGCTCTGTTGCTTTATGTTGCTTTGAATACGGTGTGTTTTTACAGTCCAGTTTCTAAAAAGATGTTTTGTTTTAAACGCTGCGATAAACTTGGAATTTGTAGGTAATCAGCAGATGAGAAAATTGCGAGTTTCTTAGTACATCAAGTAGGTACAACTAGCGCAAAACAATTACTCTTTGTTGTGTGCAGAAAAAATGTAATAAAGCGACTAGGACGTCCGCAGCCCAATTTGACAGTTAAGCGTGTTACAAAAATCAGAAGCGGGACTACAGGTGCAAATTTAACAATGTATACACAACCTGTAAATGGCTATGCGGTTTCAGTATTAGAAATGCGCCCTTTTGCTTTCCGTGCCTTATGTTTAGCTCTGAAGTGAGTATTGGACCAAAGTAGGAGGTACCGACTTAGTTGTTGAGTCCAGAGGCTCTACTCCCATTAGCCTTGAACCCGTAGGAACAAGACCCGGGCCTCCTTCAACCAGGGAGTATCCGAGCTGTCCCAAACGGCGCTCGGCGTCCTCCGTGGGGCTTTCCATAGGGCAAGACCTAGAGACTAACAAGCCCCCCCCCATCTGGTCCTATGGACTCAAGACGGGATGGAAGTGGATACGCCACTTACGCGCGTCAACACTCAAGGTGAAGACTACCGAAAAACCTCGGTGGGGTCGCCTGGTGATCTAGCACACCTTCTACTAGCTTTGCAGGCTAGTACCCGGGACACTTAATGGCTTCCCTCAACCCCGTCCGAAGACGTACCCGATTCCCACGGGTATCGGGAACACACTGCCCCCTCGAGTCCATCCCAATCCGAACAACTCCCGAAGGAGGGGTTCGGCTGTTCGGCCCGAGGTTCCTCTAGTAGCGTCAGAGGTACCACGAGTGCTAAGGGTCCGCAGCGCCCGCACTTTGGCAGCTGAAAGGGACGGATCCCTTCCCCTACGGGACAAAGATAAAGAAGCACGGGAATTCACGCTGACGTAAAAATGCATGTATTCAGTTCGCCATGTTTTGTCGTGTGAATATTAACGCCCCGCTTACAGACTGTCAGTAAAGTGACACAATAAGCAAGGTTATAGGAATAGATACATTCTTTCTAGGCTAATAGATTGTATAACATTTTGTGGGGGTTTTGGGATATCACTCACTAGTAGTAGTGGTGGTAGAAGTAGCGAATAGTGCTAGTGTGCATTTTAAGTGTTGTCTTGTGAACACTCACATTTTTATTCCACGAGCCGTCCCAGTTCCAAACTCTGGGGAAGATAGGGAATCATTTTGGTCGGAGAAAAATCCCCACCCCTAGCCAGAAATCGAACCTGGGACCCTGCGCACGGCAGGCAGGCCTCTAGCGACTGAGCTACGGGGCCAGCCAAAGATTTATAACCCATATTTAAGAACGAATTGTCTGTAACTAAGCCTAAGTAATGTTTTGAATTAAATTTTAAATTAACTTGCAGTATAAGCGCTTCAATCTTCTTGATTTTTGACATAGTTCTCTACCAGAACTCTTTACTTCTTAGAGAGATTACTTAGGTCACATTTTGCTACATAACCTTTCTCTTTTAGGTAAGAGGAGAAATTAATTAAAACATGAAACTGTCGCCACCTCATTCAGTGCTATGCCCGGAGCAGAGTCCGCATGTAATTTACCGGACCCGGATTACATTCTCGACTGGGGTAAGTTAGGTGGTTGAAGTTGAGCAGGAGTTGACCAGTTACCCGCGGGAGCAAATATGTACAGGGAAACTTGAGGTCCAGAGGGGCTGCCATTCTCTTTGCATCATAATCAGAACATTTCTTTTATTCGGTAATTAAGAAACCAGGAAAGGCGAGGAAAAGAGTAAGAAAAAGAAAGAAAATAAATTTCATTTCCAAACAGATATAGGTTTTTAAGTTCCCTTTAATGCGTATTAGTAGGCAGCCAATCCAGAACAACAATTTTAGCTAATTAGAGTTGTCTTTTATCAAAGTGTGATTGTTTTCCTTTATCATCGTTTTATTGGATTATGTTCACCAGCTTTTATGTAAACTCATAGCAACTACACACTGAAATATCTTTATGGTAACATAAGTTTATTTCATTAGTGAGGTAGGTTGACCATACTCCATTTGTCTTGAATAATATCTTTGTTTTCATAGAGTTTAAATAGAAAAATATCACAAAGTATACATAGGGTTACACTTGAATTGCGATGGTACTTTTGTATGCTTTATACTGGGGTTTATTGAGCCCAAAATATTCTACAGTTTTAGCAGCCACACTATACACGGTGTTCATTTTTATCTGTGATTTACCGCACAAAATTTGACGTCATCAATAGCATCGCTGAGTGAGCGAGTTTATATACGATTTCCCTATCGGCTTGAGATCATATTTGATGTGCTGACAGCAGTTTTAAGGCCTCCCTCTACTGGCAGGTAAATATACTATTTGAGAGGTGGGTCGTGCCCGCGTTAATTTCGCCTGGTGCGTAGATACGATTAACTGTTGTAGTTCGTTGTAATGAAGATGAACGCTACAAATAACGGATAAACACAAACAATATTTGCAATTTTGTGTTTCTCTGTGAAGATATATAACTTAATATAATTTAATAAAGGAATGCCAAATTAATAACAATTAGTTTCAAAACATTTTAGTAAAGAAACATATTTTTTGTTGTCCTTTGTACAATGCACGTCATATCGAACGATGAATGAATGAGTGAATGAATGAAACGTTTTATATGATACTAAGTGAGGCCAGGGTTCATAGAGCTCAGAGTTACCCGACATTCGTCTTTGTAGGATAAGTGAAAACCGTGGAAAAACCTTATACAGATAACTCATCCTTAGCGAGATTTGAACTCGCGACCTCTGGAGTGTGAGGCACACACGCTACCTCACACCACGGAGGCGGGTAAGAAACAGATTATTTATATTATATATTTATAATATTTACTCTTGTTTATTACTTCTAGATTAGGACTGTCACTTTATAGCGTCCAGAGTCTCTCATTTTGCGAGTAACCGATCCTGTATCTTGGAAATGTTTGATATACTTATTGGTTTTAAAAGACTTAGGGATACCAACATTAACAAATGTATTTTAATTAAGCATGAGAATGACAAAACATTATATAGTGTACTGATAAAACGTAAGACGTTTATGTTTCAAACAAAAGTATGTCAATTTGACAGTACCTGGACAATTTTGACAACATTACGCTCCGAGGGACTTGGCTGAATGCCGGATAGCGTTGAAGAATCTCCTTTTTTGCAGCGGTTTAAATTGTATTTTTAAGTCTCACCAATTTTAATTCCGGTACGAAAGTAGCATTAAACCATGAAGAAGCGGTCTCTCTCTACGTGTCCACCTTTGGAGTAGAAACGTGCTATTTATACATATGTACTAGAATGTTAATCATTATTACTGTAAGAGGGGTAAAAGGGGAGGCCGGTTGTATTAGTTATGAGCACAACCGCACTCAGAGCGCTGTAATTAGCTAACTGTTCCGCAAACATTACCGCTTCTTCTACATAGATGATGATGATGATGATGATTGTTGAGTTTAAGGGCGCTCAACTGCGTGGTCATCAGCGCACTTTAAAACCATATATTGTTAAAATCCAGTTGAAAGAATTCTAAAATATATCCATCCTTAATAAAATCACTGGGGAAACAAACTATTGGTCAAAATCTAAAAGCAATCTAAAATAAAAAGGTTTAAAGGCTAAAATATATTGACCGCTAAATGCGATATTAAATCCCTAAATATCAATTTAAAAAGTTAGTCAGCGCTTTGTTATTCGATAAAACCGCCAGCAAGCACACCATGTTACGAAGGCTTCGCGTGTGGCCGGATCAATTTACCCTTCTTTTTGGGTGTCGGTCTTCGGGTGTCCGATTTATCAGGTCGATTTTTCGAAGCCCTCCTGGTGGTCTGGGACGTATCCTCCTGTTCCATCTCTTCTACGGATGAGGCCCCATTTCCGATAGAGAAATTCGGTTCAAGGACCCCAAACCGACTGGATACAGAGATCGACGAGGATGGCAAGTGTCGCTCAGAGTCCTCACATGAAGACTCCTCAGAGGAGGAAGTTTTAGATGCCCGAGAACTCTTTTTTCTGCTGGAAGTTTTGTTGGTAACTTTGAGGAAATCGGATTTCTCATAACTGGTCTTAAATTGTTTGGACGGGGCATCATACCAAACGAGCTTTTCAGTCTTGGTGGAGGGTGATCCTTTAGCCGGTGACAGTGCTGGCGATCTCCTTCCTGATGAAGAGGCGGGCCTCCTAGGTGCAGACAGCGGTGATGATTTGTCAGGCTTCGGGGATGGTGATGGAATAATTATTTTCTCGGATATTGTTGCCGCACCAATATCGCTGGTCTGAGTGGCAATCTCTTTCCTTGCCACCGGCTTAGCTGCTATTGCGCTGTAAATAGCGGAGGGATGGTATTCGGGCACGCGCAAGTTTCTGGGCTTCTGAGAAGGACACCTTCTGTTTCACCTGGATCTCTTGAATCGCTTTTTCCTCGACGAAGCGTAGGCAATCTTTAAAGTTGGATGGGTGTTCTCCACCACAGTTCACATACTTAACAGGCGATGTGCTCGCACCTTCGTGCAGTGATATCGCACAGTTACCACAGGTAGGCGTACCGTTACAGAATTTGCTAATGTGACCGAAGCGCTGGCACTGGTAGTATCTTAACGGGTTCGGTATATATGGGCGTACCTCAATAGTCTCATGCCCTGCCTTAATCCTTTGTGGGAGATCCACCCGATCAAAGGTCAGGAACTGGGTACGGGTAGGCACCAATTCCCCTCACTCCCTTCGCTGCACTCGGTACACAGCTGTCACCCTTGGTTCTGTAAGTTTCCCTGAATTTCCTCATCAGTCATACCTTCCAACGCATGGGTGTTAACCACTCCTCGCGAAGAGTTCAGGGTCACCGTGTAGCTACCTAATAAGTTCGCCTTCAATAAAACAGATGCTGCCTGTGTAACAGAATGTGCTTCTACCAAGAGCGTGCCATTTCTTGAACGAGTACAAGATTTAACCGGACCAGCTATCATATTCAAACCCTTTTGACTGACGAAAGGGTTCAGTGACAGAAAGTTCTTGCCGTCCTCAGTTGGTTTAAATTTCGGTACCATAGCGGTAATGTCCACCACCATTGCAAACGTCTCCGATGGCGTGCTCACATCCTAGGCGCCACCCCGGCTTAGGTGAGAGTCCTGGCCTCAACCTTACTCACCTCAGGGTCAAAACTCCCAGTGTGAAGGCAGAGGGACCCAATCGCCTTCAGGAGTGAAACAGCTCATACAATTGCTCCTCCCCGGGACTGACCTTTATCAGCGGATACGAACACAGTCCTACATGATAACAAGGGGCTGGGAATTACGCGTTACCCAGTCACCCCTTGCGCTTTCCACTCCAACAACCCGCGCTGTGTTATCCGTCAGACGTGCGTTCAGGGAGGAATAAGAAAAAGACAATAAAGAAATGGGGTCGAACACCGAAGTGGACCATGCTTTGAGCGTTTGAATTTACACTCTCACCTCGCGGAGGAACCCAATCGAGAGATTACACCAGAACCTCTTCTGTCAGTTTTCGGGGTTACTGATGGGCCTTCTCGGCAGGCGTAGCGGTTCTGGGGCACGCCAAGTCTCCGCCGTACATCACCCCATCAGTCAGTCTCCTACTTCCTCTTGCCCACCCCTCGGGACGAGGAACACAGAGGTTGGATTTTGAGAGGCTTCTATACTCCTCCACAGGAGAGAAAGTCTCCGAGGGGCGAGGCGCAGGGGGGTGGCCGAAGGTCCCCACACCCTCCCTGGACAGGTTTATGACACCCCATTTCAGTACAGTTACACACCATTCAAAAACATTCTAATGGCTTCTACTTTTGTGAATGAATCTTCTTGGCTTTAATGTACAGAGTGAATAGGGCGCATGTTTTTTTAACGGTCTGCTCCTTGTGCAGAGGTTCCTTGCCACACACATTCGCTTTCCTTGTCCCACAGCACATTCCTTACAGGGATTTTCTTTGCGTTGCTATACTATACGGGAAATCACGAATAAAAATGAACACCGCGTGTAAGCCTTTCTTAAATTTGAAACTATTTAAAACACGTTACACCAATTAACATTCCTTTTTGTGTATCATATTGCTTATCTGTCACCTTAGCCTTCTTTTTTATCATTTAAATACATCAACATAACCAATTTAATATCTCTTTACACCTATACACTAGCGTTAATTTTGCAAGTCAACTCTACATTAGTAAAGCTTTGCCGTTATATTATGCAGTATAATTATTTGTATTTATTTACTTTTAATATTAAGTTTTGATAGTATTGTTTTCTGATTTAAGTTGTGAACATCTTAAGGGGCGCGTTTTAAGACATGGTGCTTTAGGGCGGATTCTGGCGGACATAGTAAGCTTTCAAAGGGCTTTATTTCATTATAATAGATTTAAAATAAAACTTAGTTATTTTATTTAGGCAATTGAAATGATTAACGTTGTATTTAACTCATTTAAAGGGTAATGATTACGGAAAAATATTATATAGTCCTGGTGAGAAATTGATCCACATGGCATGTACATGTACAAACCATTACATCATGGAGGTATTACGTAAACAAGAAATTAATCTATAAATGTCTTAATTCCGTCTGTGCTACTGCAAAAGGTCGAAGAATTGTTGCAGTACGCTTCTAATGCCAATAAAAACCGAAGAAAAGGATGTATTAATTTCCTCTTGCAAGTTTCTGTCAATTACCTAAGCATGTACAATATATGATCAGCATTTCTTTTATCTGGGGAAGCTGGCTTTTGGTATTTGGTTCGGATAATATCACTTGTAACTTTAAAAACATTCCGATAGGCTTTCTATCTAAACTGCACTTAATTTAGTATCAATTTCAACCACTTTGAAATGTATCAAACAATCTTGTTCAAGATAATGTGTATACAACGCAAATTCCACAAGCTCTATAAATGTAGGGGTATCTTCTAACTACGTAAGGTGACCTAATATGGAATACTTTTTATATGTACTTAATTTATTGCCCTTAAATTTGATATATAAATCTGATAACTGATAAAACAATTCCTCGCTAACTTAGGAATATAGTATTCAAAACACAAAGCAGACAGTCTGTAAAGTTAATCATAACAAAACATATTCTAGAAGTGCACACTTGTTTACTATTGGGCACATAGTGATCCTAATATGGAATACTCTAAACAACACATGAGAAAATAGAATATCAACCAATTTTGGTAGAAATGGTTTTGAAATATTTAAGTTAGAGCAGAAGAAAAGAAATAATGTAATAAAATAAAACTACAAATTTATTCTGAGCGAATTTCGATGTGATAAATGTTTACATCTCATTTATGCATCCTGACCACTAACTGAAGGTGGTGAAATTAATGCTATTTAATTATTATGGCTTCTATGTGCAAAAGCATTATAACAATTATTACCACATAAAGGTGTTCCCAATATGGAATATTCAACATTGAGATCAATGCGGTATTCCACATTAGGAACATTTTCGCCATTTTGTTTTAACCATTCAGCACATGAGCCAGTTATAGCAGCCTTTTAGTAAATTATTCAAGTTATTACCACTATGATTCATATATCAAAATATAAAAAGTAAATGTTAATTATACTTACTTTATCCAGCTGCACTGTCCATTCAATCGCCAAGTCAGAAAAACTCAAAACTTGGGCAAACCTTTATGGTGACACAGAAGGGCCACTGAACCTTAGCAAGGAACAAAGAGCACTGCATTCTACACTAGCGTTCCTGCGGTAGCAGTTGCACTCTTTCCCAATAAATGCTACTTTCATACAGAGTGAGAACTTAGGTATTTCACATTAGGCACGTATTCCACATTAGGGCACCTTACATATAAAATCGGAACCTGGCTGTTGCTGAGTTGTTTCAAACGCGTGGGGAGATAGACGCAATGCACAATGAAGTAGTAAGCTCACATAAAACAGGATATATCTGCGCTGAAAGTTTCATTTCCTAAATGTTAATTAATTCAGCTATACTGCCACAATGTGTGAAACCATAGAAATCCAATGAAACGGATTTATACTATTGACTATAACTAAATTATTTATTTTGTACTTACTGGTAAAGAAAATACCACTCTAAGTTCCAAATTATTTTCAGGAAAAGTCACTTGCCTTACTTCCTGAACATTTATGGATATAGGATTTGGCTTTTATTATATTACTTCATGAAAAAAAAAAACACTGGAGATTTATCCATATTTGTTCATCATTCCCTTGCACCCTGGTCTGACTTGGTCAGAAGCTCGAGAGTTACTTCCTCTATAGAAAGTAAGTTTGGGATTTCAAACAAAATCTCTGGTGGACTTCCATTTCAACCAGTTTAGATTTTCAGCGTCGGCTATATCACACCTGGGGAACAGTAGTAGTAGCCCGCCTGCGTAGCGTAGATGGTAGCGTGTCTGCCTCACGTTCAAGAGGTCCCGAATTCGAATCTCGGTTGGGGTGATTTACCTGGATAAGGTTTCTCCGGGGTTTTCCCTTATCCTGATAGACGAATATCGGGTAACTCTAAGCTCCATGGACCCCGGACTCATTTGAGTGTCATTTTATCCAATTCATTTATCGTGCGATATGACTTAACGTTGGAGGACGTAAATTAAAAAAAAAGAACTTGGAAACAGTAGACACTCCGAAAGTGTGATTGCAAAAGTGACTCCCCTCCATACGTGCAGTGGCTAGTATACATATATGTGTACAATTAGGTGGAATACATATTTCCTGACGGTTCCTACTTTGATCGTCATGAGAGGCAATGTAGGGGAATGACTTAACACTTTGGGAATAGGGTTCCATAAACCTGCGATATACACATACCCGCATATTGTGTACGTGGGCAGCGTGACTACTTTCTGGAAAATCCAAATTTGAATTTCATTTGGAGTGGTTTTCCGTATAAAGAGACTTTCTTCACCATGTGCTTTTAGGGCAAATATGGAGTAACATTTAATCAAGACCCAAGACCGCCGAAGCATTATTCCCCCACTTCATTACCGTCTGTTCAGATCTGAGTAATTAGTGTGTTAAAATGCAATGGGAGTGGTTTTATTTATCTATCAGCTGTGTTCTTTCAAAGCACGTCTACAGTTGACCGTAAGTAAAGCATTTAAGTTTGATTATTCGCCTTTGTCCCCTGATCTTGACTGCAGATGTAAATCAAAACATCAGAAACAAGTGAGATGAAGAGATAGTCATTTGGTATACAAAGTTTTTTTTTTTTTTTTTTTTTTTTTTGGCCTTCAGTAAAGTCCCATATGGCCATCGTAGGGAAAAATAAGAAAAATAATGAAAGGAAGGTTAAGAGGATGGGAGGAGACTAGATCTGTAGATCACTTTCTTTAATAATTGCAGAAGAGCTTGGTATACAGGTTTGTTGCATAACTGTAATATGGTGTTGACGCTAGCGGGAAAAGGCACAGACTGCTGAAGTAGGCGGCGGAGGAAGGAAGAACGGTGGGCTCGGTAGCGAGAGCAACTGAACAGGAGATGATTGAGGTCAGCGGTTTCGCCTGGGTCATCAGGACATACAGGGGAATTGATGAGACGTAGTCGGTGTAGATGCGCAGGATAACATCCATGTCCAAGTCGCATTCTAATGATGGAGGTGAGATGTCGACGTGCAATCCTGAAGCTGGAGAACCAAGGGGTCGTGGATAGATGCATCTGAATGGCGGCGTGATGTTTGCCTTTGATGGACTGCGAACGAATCCAGGCGTCATTCCAGCGACAATAGGCGTCACGATGAAGGACCGGGAAGAAATCCGTGTAGGGCAGTTGGATACCTTGGAAGGTGCCTTGGGTGAGTCCCTCTTTTGCCAGGCGATCGGCGACTTCATTGTATCGAATTCCGACATGCCCTCTGATCCAAAGGAAGTGAATTTGATGTCCAGCTATGGTAGCGTTGTTCACCAACGTCAGTATCTCGTAAAGATAACAGTGCATATCTCTCGTCCAGCGGGGAGATGAGAGTCTCTGCAGCACACTCTGCGCATCGGTTAAGATCAGCAGTTTGGGGAAGCCCTGAGAAATCCCATATTGCAAAGCGTCACGAATGGCCAGAACCTCCGCAGTGTAGCTGGAAGCCTCCATAGGTAGGCGGTATCGAGCCAGGGCATTAGTAGAAGGACAGACGTATGCGTTACCTACTCCATCAGCAGATTTAGAACCGGCGGTGTAAATCGTGGTGAAATCTGGCCATGTAATCTGCAAGAAATGAGAGAGGGTGACGTTCACGTCAGGGCTCCGAATGATGTGATCAGGAAGATAATGCACCGAAACATTCAAGAAGTGTAAGTCATATGGATATTGAAATCCCGGAAGAGAGGGACTTTTCAAAATTAAGGGAAAAGCGTGGTATAGAGACCGAAATTCCAGTAAGAGTAAGGGCAATCGTCGTTCAGCTGGAAAATCCGAGTTGAGATAATTAGCAGCAAGATACTGCAACGTCCGCAATACTGGGTGGGCGTCCACGGAGAAAACTCGCAATAGAAAGCGCTGGGTTAAGAGCTGTCGTCGGATCTCCAATGGTGGTTCTGAGGCCTCAACCAAAAGTGCATTCGTCGGTGTGGAAAGCATAGCACCCAGGCAAAATCTAAGAGCACGGTACTGAGCAATATCCAACTTGCGCAAGACCGATGTGGAAGCAGAGCCAAAGAAAATACAGCCATAGTCCAGCACCGACCGAATTAGGGAACGATATAGCAGAAGTAATATGGAAGCGTCCCCACCCCACCATGAATGAGCGATACTGCGTAGAACATTAAGAGTTGTACCAATCTTGGAGATGAGATGCTGGATGTGACGACTCCATGAAAGGCGACTATCCAAATAGATACCCAAAAATTTTGCGGATGATGCAAGGGTAAAAGTAGAAGTTCCCAAGCGGATAACGCCATCAGGAAATGTCCGTCGTTTCCTAGTAAACACTACGACTGTAGACTTGGAAGGTGAAAGATGTAATCCGTGTTCAGAGGCCCAGGTTAATAAATCGGTGGCTGCATCACTAAGCCACAGACGAGTAATCCAAAAACTAGGGGACCGAGCGTACAAACAGATATCATCAGCGTACTGGAGAACTCGAATGTGAGGACTAAATAGAGAGTCTTAATCCGACGTATAAAGTGCATAAAGAAGGGGACTAAATATCGCTCCCTGGGGCAATCCTCGAACTACTATTCTAGGGCCGAAGAAGGAGTTATCAGGAGAACGGATGTCAGTAGTCAGGATGCTGAGACTATCCAAAGTACTCCGGGTTTTGCGGAAACCATATTGGGACATGGGTAATAATCTCCGGGATTCCAGCCACCATTCAAGTCGTTGTTTAAGCAATCGTTCAAAGTTCTTGGCGATATAGGAAGACAAAGCGATCGGGCGATAAGAGGTACCAAAGCTAGGGTCCTTCCCCGGCTTCAAGATAGGTACAATGATCTGTGTAGTCCAACTCTCGGGGAAGACGCCGGAGGCCCAAAGGTCGTTGAATAGTTCCAAAAGGATCATCTTCGCACGAGGAGGAAGGTGGGTGAGCATGCTATAGGATATTTGATCATAACCCGGAGCTGAATTCGACGACTGCTTCAGTACACCTTGGAGTTCAGACATGGAAAATGCTGATATCTAAGTGTGGTGCGAGTCCGCGGAAGAAGAGAGACCAGTAGGTGCTGGTGGTGATGTCACGGATGGCGGAGCAATGTGATCTGCAAACTCAGCGATCCAATCCCTCAGAGGGCGGGTAGGAACTGGCTTCTTCCTCAATTTGTTAATAAACCCCCAAATCTGAGAAAGTGGGGTGGAGTTAGAGAGTTTGGTACAAAAGGTCTTCCAGCACTCCTTTTTGCACTGTCGTGAAAAACGTTTGGCCTCAGCTGCGGCCCGTTTATAGGCCAGAAAATTGTCCCATGTAGAGTTGTGCCGGTAGGCACTGAGCGCCAATTTCCTCTTCGCAACATAACGACTGCATTCTGCATTCCACCAAGGAGATGGTACACCACGGGACGTAAGAACTGGCCGTTTCTCTGGGATGGAAAGCAAAGCCGCACTATTGATACACTGTAGAAAGGTGTCGTAACGCACCAACGGAGGACGATCATTGGGAATCTCAGAAACGGTGGCTTCAAGAATACGTTCGTACTTGACCCAATTGGCACGCCATAAGTTCCATCTGGTCGAAGGCCGGTGGGCCACAGAAACGTACGGATGAATAGTCGAAATCTCCAGCGGGAAATGATCGGAGCCCATTGTAAAGGGAAAAACCTTCCATTGGAGTTCAGAAGATAGGGAAGGGGAGCAGAGCGTCAAGTCAATCGCTGACGGTCGGTGTCCGGGCCGAGTGAGCAGGGTGCAAGACCCATCGTTGAGAAGGACCAAACCAGAGTCCTCGATGAAGTCCAAAAGCGTTCTGCCAGCAGCGTCGGTCAGGTCACAACCCCAAGTGGTATTATGAGCATTAAAATCTCCGCCGAGTAAAATGGGGGTTGGTAACTGGCGCAGGAAATGATACCATTCTCGACTGGTGATGATCATTCTAGGGGGACAGTACAATGAGACAACTGTGACCACTCGTTGACAAAGCAGAGTCCTCACCGCCACGGCTTCAAAAGAATGTATTTGGCTTTGGTCTATCTGAATGGAGTAATGTGGAATAGCAGAGTGCACCAGAATTGCAACTCCTCCCCATCCGTCCGTCCTATCCTTGGAGTAGAGGCAGAAAGAAGGTATGCGAAGAGACGTATTCGGGGTCAACCAAGTTTCAGACAGCAGGGCGATGGAGACGTGGCGTACAAAGAGTTCTTGCACAAGAGAGTCATAATTAGCTCGTAGAGAACGACAATTCCATTGCAACAAGGTTGAAGCCATGCTGTAATTTTGGGTTGTCATCGTTGGTTTATGAACTTTGTAATAAGCTGGTAAGGAAGTCGCGGAGAAGTTCAAGTTGAACAGGGGCCGTTGAGGAAGGAGAAAAAGCAGATAATACAGGAACTATGAGCTGTAGTAGTTGCTCCACAAGCTGCAAACTAGTGGGAGCAGACGGCGATGAAGGACCCGCCCAAGATGGCGGATAAGGATTATGAGTTATTGGAGATACAGGTACTCGTTGTGGAATATACAGAGTGGAAGAACTGGGGGAAAATGCGGAACTCGGTCCGGGGGAGGTCGTGTCGACACACGAGGCACCGAAACAGCAGGTGAAGTCGGAGTGGCGAGGGTAACGGCCGGTTGGATTCCTGGTGAAGGTGCTGGTCGAGGAGTGTAGGAAGGTGGCGGAAGAGTACTGGCTGACTTTGTAGGAGATATTCCTCCAGGGAGAGGAGGGAAAGACCGTGTATCAGTCATCGAGAGGGCTCCATTAATGGCCTGTGTGTAAGTTGGACGAGATAGCTGAGGCGAGCAAGGGGCATCTATTCGAGAAGCCGCCACCCGTGCCTCCCGGTATTGACGGTATGCTGGGCATTTTCTGTCTGTTGCCAGGTGAGCTCCCTGACAGTGAATGCAGCAAGGACCTGAAGTAGAGGTGCAGTCTTCTAAGAAATGGGGTCCAGCACATTTACCGCATCTAGCCGCACTCCGACACTGATGCGAGCGATGGCCGAAGCGTAAACACTTAGTGCAGATGTAGACTGGAGGATCACGAGGTTCCACCGGGCAGCGCGTTCCGAGGATGACTACATGAGTCGGCAACACTTGAGAGCGGAAGGTAATCTTACACACTGGAATGGGGAGCCGTACTGCAGGGCCGCTAGTGGGTCGAGATGCGAATAACACCCTGTTTGTGTATCAGAAAATTGGGAATGTAAACTTCCAAAGATGTTCCAGTAAATGCCGGTGACTCTACTATAGTGTTAGCGGCCTCTGCCGATGCTGCCTCAATTTTCAGTCGGTTTTTTCCTGCTGAGGTAATATGCACAATTGCACGTCGGATTGTCGGGTTGTGACGAAATAGTAGTTTACCCACACTCATGGGGTGTAGCTTACCCACATTCTTATCCAAACTTTCAATAAACACATAAAAAGGTCCGGGATCTGCGCTGCTATAACGATTGGAATGGCTACGTTGTGTAGAGACGCCAGGTGTAGAAGGTGTTGTTGTAGGACGTGAGGTGGAAGGAGGAGATAGTGTAGAAGGTCTCGTCGTCGAAGACTGAAGAGGGCCGACGTTCGAGGTGTCTACTGGCAAGTTCCCATTTGGTACACAATCACTCGAGTCAAAATCCATGTTGGAGTCTAATGGCGCAACGGATTCTCCTGAAGTCCGCTGCCGCTTAGAAGCACGTTCGTCTTTTCCACTAGTAGCAGAAGTTGTAGGACGGACTGAAGTTTGGACTGGTTCACAGTGAAGAGTCGGTAGAGATTGCTGCAGAGAAGTGGAAGCAGAAAGTTGTTCTTCTTGCTGGTAACATGTCTGCATTGCGGAGTAGATTAGCTGCCCCGTATCAGGGGGGTCAGCCATAGTACACTAAATATTAACACTTCACGAGTAGAAAGTACGCACTTGAAAACACAAAGAAATTTGACGTAGAATTAGGCCGGCAATTTGCTGTCAGACAGCAACTGCAAAGGTTAGTTGAGGTTATACAATAAGAACTTCGCTTTTCACGCACTGACACCAACACAATACTGAACTATACTTAGGCACTCGTGACACTATTAGTTTGTGTTAAACAATATCGTTTCAGTTTTCGAAATAAGTTCACAACCGCCGATAATTATGAAAATAATAAGAGGCTCGGTAACATGCAAACTATACAAGTCAAGGCCACCTGAGAACAGTATACTAAGTTGATTTAGCTAACACACCACACTGAATTGCTTTTCCGGCTTGGAAAATACTTTCATCCTTTACATTTACTTAAGAGTTCAAAAGCAGTATTAATAGCATGTACACGCGCGCGCGAAAGATCGTTTCTTCATATACTTTTATTGTTTCGGAGCTAGCATTATAGTGCACCATAATGTTACCTGAAAGTGTCAAAAGTAAATATTTGATTTTCACTTCATTGCTGCCTATATTGCAAGAAGGTGCACTACGTGACGTAATGGGGTACTAAGCGTAAATATAGTTTTGCAATTCATGAACTGTTATTTTCAGGTGGGCTGATTCGCTTCAACCGATTCTTGATTACACACAATTTGACATATCTATGATTTTTATTTAGAACTGTAACGGGGTTGAAATGTCTCGCACTATAAACAGTACACACTACAGATCCTCCAGAATGCATTTACCTGAAGCCACAGTCTTTTTCGCTATCTGATAATAAACGAATGCAAAAACGCGCATAAATTGCATTCTAAAAGATGCACAAATATGAAAAAAAGATACAGATAAAGCAGATAATGTTTGCTAAACTGCTAATGCTGCAGTATTTGACATAAGTTATTATTTTCATGAGCTGTGCATTTTGTGCAGTGTTTATATTCTGATTAGCTTCACAGTGCCCGCCTCGATAGCGTAGATGGTAGCATGTCTGCCTCACGTTCAAATAGAGCGACGTTTGATAAGTTACCTTTATCGTATTACGTTATCATGAAATACCAAATACAATGAAATTACTTCGCGTAATTTGAAATCACTTCTAGGCAAACCTTTTCATCGTGTTTAAACGTAACTTTGGGTGGAAGAACCGCCTTTTATGTAGAAATGTGTTTATTGAATAACGAAACCAACAGATTGGATGTAGTCTTGTTATTAATCGAGCTTATGTGAATTTGTTGTATAAACTTGATCTATATTTTCAACAGAATTGGATAGACGTAAAGAGCGAGTTGGCCATGCAATTACTGTCATCAAAACCACAGTATAATGCAAGAGTAGCAATATTCTTGTACGTTCTGTTTTTCACAATAGCCTCTATCTCGCTATTTTTTTTAAAGTATTAGCAATTTTTATATTTATGTAATAAGTCCAAACCTGTTGATTTGTTTGTAACGGTGACATGAGGGGAATTCAGTACAGCTTTCAGTTCATTTGTGGACCGTTCGTGCGAAGCTGGAAACTATACTCTGATAACTCCATGGAAAACGACATTCGATCGAACTACAAATACGCTATCTTCCGCAGATGCGTGAGCTAGGCTACTGCAGATCCAGATTATGCAACCAGTGGGAGTAAAATACCTGGCTTTATTTTGAACAATACGTTTGCGTTTTACGGATATAAGTGGAATGTTACTGGTGTGGAAAGTGGCCATATATCTAGTAATTTTGGAAGATATATTGACTTCGTTAAGTTTTCACTCACACTTCACTATGTGCTTACTGTCACTTCAGTAATGTGATCTAGTTTAGTTTTCCTAATGCGAGAAGCAGGCTCTTCTTCAGGTGATTAATTTTCTGAGGAATTGAACACAAGATATCTCTAATCTCTTGCGGAAACAGTACTCACTGTGGTTACGCTGTCGTCAGCAACATGCTTGTACGACACTCATCAGCTCACTCATATCTGCTGGAATTGTCCAAATATTTCGGCTTTCGGAGGGTGGAGAGAAGAGAAACTTTCAGAAAATTCCGGTTATCTTTCGAAAGCATTTCTGGTGCTTTCGCTGGGTGAGAGCGCTACTTATCTCTTGATAGTCGGCCGACAGCTCGGTGCCTCCAGTTATAAAAAAGCTGCCTGTATCATTGAAACAAAAACATTTATTTCACCGAATGCCATAGTAAAATGACTCATAAGAGTATATAACAGAAAAAGGGAAAGATAGAAAATATATTGCAAGTATAACTGCAGGATTTTACTGGATTGGCTAAACAGGCAGCTTCTTTGAACTTCGGCTTTTTACTTCTCTACCATGTTCTCAGAAAGTAGACTAGAATCACTTTTCTACCAAACAAGTCGATATGAGATTATACTGGAAATACACTTTTTGGGATGCATTGAAAATGTTTGTGTGTTTGTGTTTATGTCTATGTTTGTAAAAAGCGAGAAGTCGGTTAAATTGCAAATTTGATGTTGAAGTTCAGCATCTACCTATGATGTGATATGGAGATTTCCAAGAAAGTACCCCATCCCAGACTATCCTTTACATGGACAAATTTAAAACCTTGTTATTTTTTTCAGAAAGGACTGTAACGATTTTTATCAAAATACTGCATGTATAAGATTTTTCAGACAAGTGAAATATGTACATACTTTTCTGGGAATGGCTTCATAAGCTCTCTTCATTCTAGACGACTTTTATATAACTCATAAACCATAAGAGATAGACAAAGTCTTACTATACAAAAACTGTAAATTTCGTTAAAGCACGATTCATGTGAATTTTTTTTTTTGTGTAGAGTAAAGAATTTTTGAAATATTTCTTGTTAATGGTTTGAATTTTCCAATGCTTGTTTAAGATTGAACGTTATGATTAGTTTTTTTTTATATACTGTAAAAAGCATAACATTTCAAAGTAGTTGCATAGCGACCTGCTCTTAAAAGATTTGACTAACCCTGTTATATGTTTCTATTTTCATTATAACTTCAGTGATGGATGCATATTTTTGTGAACACCTCTGCTAAGGCAGAATACTGCTAGTTAAGGGGCACTGGTATTGCAGAAATGAGTCTCTGCTCGTTCTGCTTGAGATTGATTTAGACATGCGTTGGTATTTTAACGACCCTGCTGCTGCTGCTGCTGCTGCTGCTGCTGCTTCTGATTTATTTTGTTTTTGAAAACGTAGCTACTCTTTTCCAGGCTTGAACTTAGTGTTGTCGACCTTTATCTGTGCTTTAAAAATCCTGTTGTTTTAATTTGGCGAACTGAAAATATAATGGGTGACTAAGAGTATCTTTTTTGGAATATTAATACACTAGGGAGAAAACTAAGTTAAATAATTCCATCTTATTTATTCTCTGTACGTCACAATTGTTTATTACATCTCTAAAACGATGTAAAAATTTGGTTTTATTATGTTTGTTTTGAAGTTGCGCTCTTAGTTTGATAATTTCAGCTCTGTTCTTAATTTAAAGGTTTTTACGCGTAGTCTTAGTACTACAGTGCCTCTCATTTGTCATTTACTTTTTTGGTCAACTTCTTAAGAAGCTGCTTGATGTTTAAAGTGAGCGTCAGGATTAAAACACGCAAGTTAAACATCCCATTTTAGAATAAACAAACAGCGCATTAAATATTTTACTTACACAAACAAAAACACCAACCGAGTTTGTTTCTCATGATCCAACTATAATTTCACAAAACATTAATGTTATGTTCTTTAGATTTATTTTTAAAGCGAAAATGATGTTTTAAGCAGGTTACAATAATCCCTTCGGTAGATGAATGGCTAGCATAGCAACATTTCATTAGGTAGACTTTGGCAAAGTGAGCCACGCCAAGGCAGTCGCAGTTATCTTTCTTATTCTGTATACACAATGATTCGCCCTTAAAATATTTCTCAGTTAAATTAGCATTCTAACCAACCATTTTGAAAGATTAAATAGCTCCTTACAGGATAATAGAATATCGTTTTGACCGCTTCTTTAGAGTCTAGTTAGGAACCTGACAAAATTGTTCTAATAACCAAAGCCCTTCAGCTTTCAGTAAAGCTGAAAGATCAAAGAATGAAAGCGGGGGGGGGGGGGGAAGAAAGGCCGGAAAAAGAAGAAAGGAAAGACTAGGAGTTTTCATTGCATAATCACCTTTCATATAAGACGGTTAAATATTTTATTCTTTGAACTACTGTAATAAAGTGATTAAAAGATGAACTAAAAAGTGTGTTCTGGCACTTAACAAAATTGGAGCTTTAGTTTGAGGAATATCTACTAAAATGTAAAATCAATTACAATGAACAAATGAATCTATTAATGCGGGAATACTTGAGAATTTCTCAAAGTAGAACACAGAACGCTTATTCACATTTATAGGGCTTATTTTTGAAACCCAGGTTAGAATCGCGCTCTTTTTATTGCGGTGCAGCATCGAAAGATGAGATCTAGCGATAAGCAACCGTTTTAATGCTGTCCCAGTGCTTACTTTAATTAGTGAGGTATTTATGCAGTTCGCATTTATTACAAAAACTAAATATAAGGCTAAATTCGATTGGAAACAGACATTCGCACTATTTTACTCAAAATTACACCAATATACCTAAACTGATTCAAGATAAACAAGCACATCTCTCTCATTAGGACAGAACATGTTTATTGAAGTCAATATAAGATGCAGTTTTTAGCATTTTCAGTAAACTGTACACTTATATGATAATATGTTCTTTAAATTGCCTCTATGATCTATTAAGCTCCAAATATCCATGACGATCTACAAATCTAGAGGTTCCAGGTTTGATTTCTGGGTGCAGGATGGGAAATTTTCTTTAGACGGAGTTATTATTCATATTCCTTATAATGAGGCTGACAATGCTACGTGTGTGGTAATGCCAGCCTAAAGATTAGTACTATCGTAAGCAAGTGGACATCATAGTTTATTGGCAATTGTTCCAAAGGTAAAAAAGAATTAGGCAGCACATAAATAGAAAATTAAAACACATTATTTATTTTAACTCTGTATATTGCTTATAAATGTTATTTATTTGCCGCGTCTTCTAAATTATTTACTTTTGACATAGCTGTACTCATAAATATTTCTAACGATTTTTATTTACAAACTTAAAATCGAATAAGACAATAGCAATTCAATTTAGAGATCGCAGTTTATGGGGTTGGGCTAAACCATTTGCTATAGCGATTTTTTTTATGAACCTCATGTTGAAAAAGTTGGTGGGGGCTATGTCAAAAGTAATCTGTAGATGAAGGGAGTGGTGACTCCTAGCGTTGAGAAACCCGGAGATAAAGGAGTAGGCACCTCAGATACTTGAAGGCATCAATATTTCACCCCACATTTATGAAACAAAACACCAGGTTGCATAAAATTTTCCATCCTTTGCCTACACCTCGTGGAACAAAACCTCACAACAAAATTCAACATAATAGCTCGCTACCATCCGACAAATTCCTGAAAAAAGCAGCCTACGTGCGGTAAAACCCTTAACGGTTGGGCACGCAGCAAAAACTTTTAGACTGTATACAGCCTGCCAGCACTTGACTGACGGACGATGGATACTTGAAATCGCTTTGAAGGTTCTCCGGTATGCGTTAATCATATTAAATAAATACTACATATGTTTAATCAGAGTTCACGTAGCTCAGCAGTAGATCATTTATTGAGTTCCATAATAGGACTAATCTTCCACTCTTTGCTTATATAGTGCCAGTAGAAGAGAACACCTGAAATGCAAGGAGAACGGAGTTTCAAAGCCATCACATAGATTAAAGTCTAATTATTCTTCTATTGCAAATATACCTACAAGAAAATATGTGATAAAACTATTTTTACAAATGTATATTTCGGTTAACGTGAAGCAGATAGAAGAATAAGAATAGTATGTAGAAGAACAAGTAGAATCAGTCACGCGAACGTAACATATTTTCCAGTTCTTGAAATTCCATACATGCAGGAATGTCTACAGTTACTCCAAAAAGTATTCGTCTAATGCATGAGTTTATGTTTAAGGATGTACGGTGAAACAGTTATTTTATGTTGTCCCCAAAGAGTTTCAAATATTGTATTATGTGAGGTTAAGTAGAGTGAGTCATGCACAGAGAAGCTATGTAAGTGGAAATGACGTCACAAAAGTGTTGAATAACAAACTTATTTGGGATTGGTGTGACGCGTATATCGTAAAACGTGGACCAATCAGATATAAAAGATTTTACGTTGCCATGGAGGATATTCAATATTCCTCTAGGGGGGTCGAACTATTAGCGAAATGCTAATGTGTAGAAGAAGATGAACTGGGGATTCTTCTCCTAACAGTCACCGTGAACGGATGTAAAATTCTCTTCTTAAACGCCGTTGTGTGCGGAAGAATATAAGTATATTCTCATAACAATCATCGAGTATAACTAGATAATCTTTACATTAAATATCATCGCTAGAAGACACACAATTTAAGTATTATACACGGTAGTGAACAACCGTATAAAACTTTTGATTCTTGCACGCATCCAGATATAAACGCGTCACATCAAGTGAATCTTGTGTAAGAATAGTGTTATAAATGTTGTATCATACATTTTGTTCGAACTGGTGTTGATTGAAGTAAGGAAATAAAAGTTTCTACATTATTTAATACAGAGAAAAATGATTACTCATTTTACGTAAAATTTCCTTCCGCCGTACCACCCCTGTAAAAGAAGATATCTTGCTCAACCGACTGAAGTCACGCCGAGGTAAGCTGGGACTTCAAGAACCATCTATTCCATCCACCAAAATGTCGCCACATCGAGGGATATAATTACTCCATCACCCATTGACGTTGGGAATCTACCCAAACCACTTCAACCCTGTTCCAAATGGTCACCTCAACGAGGGGCATAATTCGTCATCCATCAATACGATTCGACATAAACCCTGCTACAACGGATAATGGAAAATCATCAGAATAAAGTACAGTATGGACACTGTCTTGTTTATTGATTAGTGAAAAACACAGTACAATAAAGAAACATATTCTATCAATTCATATAAACATAGTTAAACATTCAAAAGTAAAGACATGCAGTATAGGATGCAAAATAAGTATTCGTATACAATCTGAAAAATGGTGTAGAATGTTACGGTTAGTAAGTACCTAGTAGGCCCTCCATTCCTCTTTATAATCTCTTGCATTCTCCTTGGCATGGATTTCATAAAAGATTGTGTTGTTTCCACCGTAATTTTACGCTATTCGTC
Organism: Mantis religiosa; assembly: GCA_030765055.1. Lineage (NCBI taxonomy): Eukaryota > Metazoa > Arthropoda > Insecta > Mantodea > Mantidae > Mantis > Mantis religiosa. The sequence continues at coordinate 120,350,946 of CM060952.1, read as the reverse complement.
TAGTAGAGCGTTCTTTAGATCCTTTATATTAGATATCTGACGATTCCTAATATGTTTGTCCAGTATATTTGACAAATTCTCTATTGGATTCATGTCTGAGGATTGCGGTGGTGTCGTCATCCATCGTGGAGTATTATACAACAACCTAGAACTGTATGTTTTGGATCATTATCTTGTGTGTTAATGAAGTCCTCAGAAAGATCCATATTATTCACACATTGTTTATATAAATCTTGTGTTTCATAATTCCATCAATAACACACGATTCCGCCACACTATTTGCACTCATGCAGCCCCAGACAAGTACTGAACCGCCTCCATGTTTAACTGAACCTGTTATATTTTTCTCCTCAAGCTCACAATCTTTTTTCCCCACACTATTACTCCCCCTTTTGACTTAGAGTTCAAATTGACTCTCGTCAGTAAATACAACCTTCTTCCAAAAATCAAACCCACTGTATTTATGACCTTTTGCAAAAGCTACTCGCTCTTTGCTGTTGATATTTACTGATGTATGGTTTTCTACGGGATGTTTGGCCTCCATACTCAGCTTCAAAAAACACGTTTCTTATAGTTTGTGCTGAAACGGTCTTTCCTGTTTGGGATGGAACTGTAAGAGCAAGTTTTGGAGCATTTAGTTAAGGATTTTTCTTGACTTCTTTAAGTAACGGTCGTTTCTCCATCTCGGATACACTTCAGGACGACCGCTTCTAGATTGATTTTCGTAAGTTTTGTTATGATGAAACCTGTATACCATAATAGTCTTCACAGTATTGGTAGGTCTTCCAATGGTTTCTGCAATTTCTTGAAAAGATTTTCCTTTTTTAAACAACCTGATGCAAATTTCTATCTCTTCTTTTGTAGTTTCACGACGTTTTCGACCCATATTGCTTAAATAACAGTCAACGGCTTTGAGAACAGATGGAACTGTCAACGACATTGGATAAAACACAACTGCATAAGAAAAGGGAAGGGGCGTGTGTCAGTGAGGTACCATAACTTGCATCTTGTTTACTAGACGAATACTTATTTGACATCAAATGGGACATGAATTTAAATAACGTAAGGCTGTCCACTAATTAAGCAATATATGTATCCAAATTGTAATTTATTTTTCATTGAGATATCAACCGATGTAAGGAAATAGTTATTGTTCGTTTCCTATCTATATTTTCCTGATTGCGCTTGTTATATTCTATGTGCTCTGATTAGACGAATACTTTTTGGAGTATCTGTAGGTATTTCTCGCCAGGCACTCTCGAGGAGGTAAAGTTGTTCTTTTGTTTCCGACTCTAGTTTATATCTGAACGCCGTGGCAGCGTTGCTGGCGAAACTTTGGCCCCAGCTCAAGTCGACACGTTGAAAAACAAGCATTTTCCTGAGTGGTACTTAAATGGGCAGAGAAACACGATCCTGTTCTCTCTCTTTATGTCTTCCGTCCTCTTTTTCCCTGTACCAACAAGGTGTTAGCTATTCTCTGTCGAATCGACATACTGTGTATTAGGAAATAGTATTTCTTAGAAATAATCACTGCAGCTACTAGAACGAGAAGCATATACCTGTTAGCTGATACAAATCTATAGTTTAACTGGCGATTCTAAATGTTACAATTAAGGAAATATTATATTCACCATTTACTTTCAGCATGTGCCTTATTTTGCATGAATAGAGACAATATGTGATGCATTTATGTATAAAGACACCTTAATACCTTAGACAGTTAAAAATAAATTGATAGAACCAACTTATTCTCTGTTTGACGCTTCTTTAAAATAGTAATTGTTGCTGTGCAGTACTTTTGACGCTCGGCCAGTCACGTTGACCTTAAACATTTTCGCAGTTTTCTTGTTTGGAAGACTAATGCTAGGTGAATTATATATTTAAAAATTGTGCTGGCTTTGCTTTGCCGTCATATTATAGTTCCTGGATTAGGATTTCATTACGGAGGGGATTCAGTACGGAGACCACCATGCTGGGCCTATGCCCCCAAGTGGGGCACCCCCGGGAGGAAGGATGAGGCGAAGGAGACAGAGGGCGGCCGGCCCAAGGAGCCATGACAGTACAGAGGGAAGGGTCCTTACAGTTTACTTGGATAGAGACTTCCCCCGACTACGAGACGGCAATGAGCTCAGCAGACGAGTCCCAAAGGTCCCTGGCTGGCGGTCTCGAAATGGTACAAGCAGAGGAGCGGACACCGGCAACCGACCTACCAGAGGAGGAAGTAATTTTCCTGAGAGCATATCATCCTGCCATGCACCGCCGAGACACCCGCCGACATTTGTACCCTGAAAGAGACCACCACATGAGACATGATGTGAAATGATAATGGGGATGAAATGGAGGGACAGGAAATTCGGGGGGTCGCCTAGCGACCCGGGAAACCCCCCGGAAAAAACCATGGGTGAGGAAGGTCGGCCACGGGAATCGAACCCAGGCCTCCCGAATGTGGACCACAGACGAAACTGCCTGAGCCATCCCGCTCGGTAAAGTTCATGGAAGTGTAACATTAGAAGGGTCGAGTGGATGAACGGACGAAGATGTAGTTATTGCTTTGCGGAACCATCTATCCTATCGTTAGGTGCACGATATATCCTCAGAGAGGTCTTTGAGGGGAGAGGTGGTCCTATGGGGAGGGAATGTTCTCGTTAGCATCAGTATGTAATATCCGCAGATGTTTTCTCCGAGCCTATTGACCTCTTCATCATCCGTTCCTCTCGCAGATTTCCAGAAAATCAGGCTGCATTTAAGTGCCGAAACCTCCTCCCTTCCTGATAAGGATGTCATTGAAGTAAACTGGCTATGCTCCTTAGGCGATTTCTTCGTTTTTGGTTCGTTGCTTTATCGACCTCGCTGGCTTGCTTACTTTTTGCCTATCTACTCACTTATCCAGAAGGTTCAGAAATTGGCAAGGATCTCTTCTCAAGTGAGATGTTATTCAAATATTACGTGCACGAATTAAGTGTTTATAAAAAATCTCTGTTCCATTTTATTCTTTATATATTCCATCCTTAGATAATATACTTTTACAGCACGCAATTATTTGGTGCATAAACCGAGGTAATATTTCTCACCTTTCTCTACGGCTGTAAACCTCTACCTCGAGGATGCTGACTTTCTCCTTTCTTCCTGACTCCTGTCCATCTCGACTTCTTAAGCAAAGAGTGTTTAGAGGGTTCTTAAGCAAAACATGCTTTCTGCGTCTTAACTTGCTGCATGTGTGATCCAATTATTTTAAACTTTGGTATTCTGATGCAGAAGCAAGTTTTCTTACTTATAATTCTAATATAGTCTTACTTTACCAGTGCTGTTGTCTGACGTGACTGCAGTAGTATTTACTTCATTCATACGTCAAATGGTATATCACAGTACTTAGTGCGAAACATACTTCGATAATACTATGTTATATATTTACACTTCGTTTTATTCTGATAAAACGCTTGGAGATGTAACAAATATTACGAAGAATTTTCTGATTCTCCAACGGCTACTATTCCTAGTTTAAAGATGAACATCAGTACTTCTGGTATACAGTGAATTACTTCAATATTTCTGAAGTTAAATGAACAATTGTTATGGCTGTTTTATAGAGGTGGCATCCAGGATTCAGCCAATTCTAAACGTAATTGAGGAAAAAAAGCTATATTACTATGAGGATATTGTTGGCTTTGATTTATTTTTCTATGGACTTACTACACAAGTCAAGTATTGAAGTATTCCATCCAACAAATATCTATTGATACTTCGTAACAAATATTGGTTGAGTTAGCTCAAAACAGATCTTTAAGAAAATTTTTCTTGTCACAGAATGTACAGCAAAGAAACGAAAGCGGGTTAAATAGTACTTCGTATTTAATTCTCAATCTCCTTAGAGCAATACACGAAGACATTCATAGAAATTTCCCTCCTAAACCTCTCATCGCAGAAAAAAGTTTCCTATTTTCTCAAAAACAGATCTATTAATTTGAAATTAAAAGATAGAAGTATAAAATATTTACACCAGAAATAAAGTGATACATTAAATTTTCTTAAATAAATTATGAAGATTTCTTCATGTGCCGTATTATATACAATTTTATATATATGTAGGTCATTAAACATAAAAAATTACATTTTCCAGCAAATCTAAACCGGTTTTGATGAAAATAGGCTATTTATATGGAAGAAAATAAATTTTTGCGTAACACATACAATTTTTACGAAATTCGATAACTTTTATATATTGGATACCAAATATATCTGCAATATTTTCAAAATTTATTTTGTGATTTGTGAGGAAACCTCAGTTCATAGAAAAAATGGAGACCACATTCAATTTAGCATATCCTAGTTAGTTACTATGACCTCCCAGACAGCAACATTTGCATTTTGTATTTTATTTTATACGTTAACGCACGTTTTTTACCCCCAGAACAGTGTCTTCAAAATTTATTTTATGATTTGTGAGCAAAGCTTATGTGATAGAAAACATGGAAAGCACAATTCAACTTGAACATCAAACTTCGTTAATATTGAGGTACTAAACTTTTACAATTTTTGAACTGCCCTCTGTTTTGGCCCAGACCACTTCTACACAGGACAGTCCAGTCCATTAAGTATATTTACAGACGTGTTACAATATGTGTTATTACAGAATAGTCACTTATTATTCCTTCCCTCTTTTTACAGTCCATATCCACTTGTTTTTTTTACCTTACTTAAAAACTGTCTTATGTTTTTATAATTTTTGCTTAAAACCTTAATTAAGCTGATTCTCCTATTCAGTTTTGATATTTGACATTCTTTCCTCCACATCTCCGTTTGCTTAGAATTAAACAGTATATGTTCTATATCCTCTTTGTCCCCACACAATGGGCAGTCGTCTTGCGGGTATCCATTTCTTTGACCTCTTAATCTCCATATCCCTGCTCTTAACCATGCTAACCCCTTTCTTTATTCACTGCTCGTGCTCTCTATATACCTCTCCCTCCCCCAGCTATCTTATCTTTCAGATCGCAAACCTGCGAACAAAAGTTTTATTTTGCAGGACAGATCAGAGAAAAAGTGTAGAAATATTTGAAATGTATCAATTTATATTATTATTATTATTATTATTATTATTATTATTATTATTATTATTATTATTATTATTATTATTATTATTATTATTATTATTATTATTATTATTATTATTATTATTATTATTATTATTATTATTATTATTATTATTATTATTATTATTATTATTATTATTATTATTATTATTATTATTATTATTATTATTATTATTATTATTATTATTATTATTATTATTATTATTATTATTATTATTATTATTATTATTATTATTATTATTATTATTATTATTATTATTATTATTATTATTATTATTATTATTATTATTATTATTATTATTATTATTATTATTATTATTATTATTATTATTATTATTATTATTATTATTATTATTATTATTATTATTATTATTATTATTATTATTATTATTATTATTATCATCATCATCGTTATAATCACTGTGTAAGTGAATTTCAAGTGAATCTGACCCACAAAAACGTCTTGTAACAGCTGACTCTGGTTTTCACATTTTGCATGCAATCGTTGAGGAATAAATGTTAAGTAAATCTGTATATTACAATTTCAAACTATATTTTATCGTAACTAAAGTGAAATTATCACCTTTTTATGAATAGTATAAAGTCTGGGACATTACACGTGAGTGTACAGCGTCAGATCTTTATCTTTCCTTTCATCGAATCAATTTTTTTAAGGTCAGGGTTTCAGGTTCTGATTTGAATTGATTTACCTTTTATTTAAAGTTAAGTTTTATTGCTAGATCTCAGATTAATTAACTCGTTTTCCTCCTTTTGTCATAACGTTCTAATGTAATGACAGAATTCACGCAAACTACTTTACCAGTCTCTTGTTTAGCTTATTTATTATTCCGGGATCCACAAACCATTTTTCTATTAAAAGTTCTTTATCACTGGCTATTTTGTTTCTTGAAAGTAATTAATGGCTTTATACTTAAGATACTTATGGAAGTATCTAAGGCCACTTTATCTCAAAGCATTTCAATCACAATAGATAATGTAATTACATTAAAAACAATGCTACTTTTTCTAGTAATATAAATGAATAAATCCAGAAGTGCAAGTTGTCTGTTTCACTTTGTAATTTTTACCATGGCTAGTATATTTTAAAAACCTGGGCACAAATTGATTGCAACAGGGAAACAAAGAAGACGATGGCAGAGAAAACATCACTACATACCGAAAAGAACAAAGCTGGAAGAGGAAAGGGGAAAAGGATGAAAGCAATTAATGAAAACTGAAGAGAAAGGAGTGAAATACCCGAAACTTGATACTTGATTTTGGAAACAAGTGAGAGACGAAATCGTGTCAACAGAGCTGCCATACTCTTAGCCTCTCACGTTTCGCATCCTCATTATGTGCAGACCTCTTTATCGTCGTGGTTTTCATTCAGCTTGTTAACTTCTATAATGAAGTCTGTTTCGTTTCAAATGAAGATAATCTGAGCCCGCTGCTTTTATACCTCTTTGTACTCTGTTACCTTAAAAGTTGGTTATTATTACATGCGGTTCTTTGGTCCATGAATAAATCTGTGCAATGCAATACCAAGCTCACAAAGATTTAGACTATTTATTTTTAGAGGCAGTTACTATTTCTGCACACGCACATATACTTCAGAAAATAATACAAGGACCTAGGAATATCGAAACGTTTTTAAACCACGCGGTGCTTGAGTGCTTAGACTGTTTGACTCTCACCAAGGCGGCCAGGGTTTGATCCCACGTGACCACATGTGAGATTTATAGTGGAAAACATGGCGCTGGGGCGGGTTTTCTCCGGGATCTCCGGATCCTCCGCCAGCTCATTCCACCAGTTCCCTATCTTCATTTCGTGTATCACCAGTGTCACCGCTTGCAGTGCCGCATGCAGTAAATGCGGACGTTATACACTACACATTCAAAACGTCTTTCCAATGATTAAGCAATAAAATATACTGGAAGTAATGTCTAATAGCATAATTATATTTCATGAACCCGAAGCTTAGAGGTTGTTCATGTTGCAAAACAAGCACTGGTTTAATTGTCTCCATTTTCTTTCCCGAATGAAATAGTTTTATATGAATTTTGGGAGCTACTTTTCTTAAATTATACATACTTTCGGCCTTGACGTTTTATACTAATGGTAAAACCACGTAAAATTATAGTATTATTTTTCAAATTAAAAATGGAAATAACCACATATTACCTGTAATAACGTAAGCAGACTAATTATGTCACGTCAGACTTCTAGACGTCTTTTTACGAGATTATAGATCTGTGACATATATGAAGCAGTATTTAAGAATTGGATGTGGAAAAGATTACCCTTATTTGGTGAAAATTTTCAGAACGAACAATTCTAATGTACCTGAATTAGAACGAACAATTCTAATGTACCTAAATATAATTCCAGTAATATTTTTACAAATAAGAATTAATTAATGGTTAATGTTGCATAGTTCTCTTAGTAATTATACAAAAGGTACTATAAATATCATACCTGGCGTTTGTTTACAAATATACACAAATAATTTTATGTTATGTATTGTTTGTTATGCAAAAAAGTTAACAAATCAAATTATAAATTGCAGCGTATTACGTACGTGTATATTATTAGAAGGCTGCATGTATAAAACAGTTAAGTGCAGTAGAATATTAGAATGTAAGAATACTATCGGTGTAAATCTAATCTATACGAACATAAAATTTATATTTTGTATGAAATAATATAACATTATAAACACTTTCGTTTTGCTAAACTACACTAAAATACATTCATGTCTCATGAAAAGTGAGAGCAAGTTTCGCACTTTGTTTCTCAGAAACCACATTATAATTAGTTGACTTACATTTTGATATAATACAAATAAAATATTTAGTGAATATTTTCCACTTATCTTAAGAAGTTGATGACAAAACTTCTATCTTCTATTTGAAATTAATTTCGTAAGCATTTTCCCACATCTTCAGTCAAACACACTTCGTTGTCAAGGATACTATGTATTTACGTATTACCAACATCTGAAGACGAAACAAACCTAAAAACGGAATCAATTGCCGGTATGTCAAAATTCATTACGTGATTTTTATTTTTAGAATAAATATTTTTTTTCCCAAACCATTAACTCTATGGGAACATTTAATTGTTTTAATAATTAAACTTTTGGATTTATTTCATGGTTAAACGACGAAAAATGATCTGCCACGGCCGATTTATCAATTTGTTTATATCTAATGTTATGTAAATGTTCTTTGTTTCTGGTTTCCAAATTACGTTTCGTCTTTCCAATATAAACCTGATCACAATCTAAGCAATTAAATTGATAAATACCAGATTTTTTATTATTAGGAATTTTATGTTTTTTGAGAAAATTGTAATAAATTTTGAATACTATATCTATTTTGAGGAACTAAAGTTATACCAACTTCTTTAAAAAAATTTGAAAATGTTTATTAACCCAAGAATGGTAAGTAAATTTTATAAATTTATAATCAGTTTTTATTTTTTTAAGAGTAGAAATATCATTAATACTTTTGATATTTAAATTTTTCAATTTTATTTTGTATAAAATATTTATTAAAAGCATTAATTAAAGCAGTGTTAATAATATGTTTATATTATTTATTAAATTATTCTTTATTCAGGGGTATATTTATTAATCTATAAATCAAACTTTTAAATACAGCAAATCTATGTAGAAAAGGGCTAAAACTTTTATTTTTTATGTAATTATTAATATGAGTAGATTTCCATATTTATTCTAAAAATAAAAATCACGTAATGAATTTTGACATACCGGCAATTGATTCTGTTTTTAGGTTTGTTTCGTCTTCAGATGTTGGTAATACGTAAATACATAGTATCCTTGACAACGAAGTGTGTTTGTCAACGAAGTGTGTTTGTCAACGAAATGTGTTTGTCAACGAAATGTGTTTGACTGAAGATGTGGGCAAATGCTTACGAAATTAATTTCAAATAGAGGGTAGAAGTTTTGACATCAACTTCTTAAGATAAGTGGAAAATAATCACTAAATATTTTATTTGTATTATATTTATTATTCCACTGTAACTAGCTTCATTTTCTGTGTAATTACATTTTGATTTTATAGAATACTCAATACAAAGTTCCAAACATTAAATGCTTTAGGATTTCATATAACCTTTGTATTAATAATTTGTTTATGGTAGATAGCAACGCATGGCCATCAGAGCAACCTTCGTTACCTTTATACAATGGACGAAGTTGCTCTACTGGAATGATTTGAAGCGGTTCGTATATTGCATTGCTTTTGCCTCTTTTGCTTTTACTTGTATCAAACACACTCGTTGCTCTAGTGCATTGTGCTCATCTCACAGTGAAACCAATTATATAATGTTCCCTGGCATTACATAATTTTTCAGACGGCATCCTTCACATTTTGTTCCAGAACCGAAACGTCTAGAAAATGTTCTCTGCCCATGTTTGGTAACAAATGGCTTACGTGGGCGAACAAACTCAATAACATATTTTCATTGTTCGGAAACATACACAGGTTATAAATTCTCTTTCTTTTTTCTATCAATGCGAAACTTATATTATGAAGACCCTTGTACAAGAACTTCTGATTAACTTATCTGAAATATTCCAATTAATACGAAGTAATGGAAGTACAAGGGCTGTTCAATAAAGAATGATCATAATTTTTTTACAGTCAGTTTCTCGCACTAAAATTCAATCTTATTATATTCTATTAGCTTAATGTAAAACAAACACTCCGTAGTAGTTTCATTGTTGGTACTCCTGGTTCCAGCCTGTGAGAACCAGGCAAGTTCAGACATGTTCAGTATCGCCTACCGCTGCAATGGAGGTGACACGCGAGGAACAATATGCGGCTTTGAAATTCTGCTTTCGTCTCAACAAATCTTCATTTGAGGCCTATACAATGTTACAGGAGGCCTATGGAGAGTCTGTTCTTTCCTACAGCAGAGCTTTAAGGTGATTTAAAATGTTTAAAGTGGGGAGACGATCAATTTCAAAGGAAGGTGGCCCCGGTGCTCCAGTTTCTTACGGAAGAAAACATTAACACTACTGCTGCCATTGTGAGAAAGGATAAACGAATTACCTTAAGATCACTTTCTGAAATACTGAACATTTCATTGGGTGTCACCCACATGTTTTTGACAGAAACATTACACATGAGGCGTGTTTGGGCGCGATGGGTTCCAAGACTGTTGATTCCCAAACAAAAGGACATTCGAATGCAGGTCTGCATGCAGTTAAAGTTGATGTTAGAGGAAGATTCGGAGTTTCTTTCAAACATAATCACTGCTGATGAAACATGGCTACATCATTTTGATCCTGAGAGCAAACAGAGAAGCTCAGTGTGGAAATGTCCTTCATCACCAAACCCCCCAAAAACAAAACTGGTTGCTTCTGCTGGGAAAGTTATGTTCAGCTCATTCTTTGATATTCATGGAATGCTTTATCAGAATGTCGTACCTGCACACACATCAGTAACTGGACAATACTACAGGTATATCCTGAAAACATTGCAAGTCCATATAAGGCGTGAAAGACCACATTTCCGTGAAGCAGGTTGGATGCTGCACTATGATAATGCGCGGCCGCATATTGCCAATGTTGTTGCTGAATATCTTGCAAAAATCAACGTGAAGTACATCCCTCACCCTCGCTATAGTCCGGATTTAGCCCTATGTGGCTTTTTTATGTTCCCTAACTTGAAGAAACGCCTTCGTGGGAGGCATTATCCATTATCAGAAGCAGTGGTGAAGGCTGTGGAGGCGATTTTGAAGGGTCTCTCAAAAATGGTTTCCAGCATGTCTTTGAAGACTGGCAGAAACTCTGGGACAAGTGTATCGCAATCAGGGGAGACTATTTTTGAGAAGAACCATCAAAATTATGAGGATGAGTAAAGATACGTTGTCAAAAAAAATTATGATCATTCTTTATTGAATAGCCCTCGTATATACTAGCACGATAGGGCTTATATCAGATGTGCGCGCCCGCCTCTGTAGTTAAGTAGTAGCGCGTTTGTCTCACATTCAAGATGTCCTAAGTTCAAATCTCGTTAAGGGATAATTAAAGTTAGTTAAAAATGAAGTTCATCATTATATGTGATTTAGGGAATTACTAGAAGAAAAATAGTATTTGACTGTCACGGTGATGTGTAAAAAAGTGATTTATTTTACTGTAATTTTGGAACGCTTATTTGGTGTCTATTTTTTTTTGCGTAAATGAAACCTTAGGAGCTGTTACAGAAAACTATTTTTTGGCTGCGGCAAATACTCCATTGGTGTCACAGCATGGCCCGCTGTGAAATGTGATACAGCGAAATAACTGCGTTACAATGCGGTCAGTAATGTGGTACATAATATAACCACCAGCTTATGGGTCGGTCGGTGGTACGTAATATTTCGGGGAGCTGTAAAACGCGGTTGTTTTCAAAGTATACAACGCATTTCCAGAATGTCAATCATGAGTTCTCATCTGAGGAGGATTATCTTACTTCTGCATCCACTAAGTGATAGAGCATGCCTAAACATGTCTCATCTTCTATTAATTTACACACGTTAACTTATTGCGAATGGGCTGAGTAGGTACTACATAATTTATTCTCTGAATCAAGTAAAGTGCTATAGGGTTGGTAATATGCACAACTATTTCGATTAAGTTGGTGATATTAATAGTTAAAAATGTGTTTGGGCCTTTAGGAACTTCGAACATACAGGTATAGAGACTGTAGATAGATTATAACAGTTCAAGGATTTGAATTAGAAGAACTCTGAATATATATGAGTAATATTTAATAACATGAATAGCATGCAACATCAGTCAAATGTTAAAGAGAAAATGTGGAAGAATATCTCTGGCTAATATGTAGCGAATAGATTTTTATGTGGTAATAAAGTTAAAATATTTATTTTTATGTATGTACCAAGATAAAATATTTGCCAAAGTATTAAAACATTTGTTAAAATATTAAAATATTTTACTTAAATTCCCATAGCCAAGAGAAAATTTTTGAACTATTATTTCACCGCTCGTTAATAGATTGCAACTCCTAATTGTTCCCCTAAAATTGCGAAAGTCTTCCCCAAGCTGTCCATCACAAATATGTGTCGATTTCTCTAAATAGCGCGTTAAATTGTGAAAATTGTTTTCTCACATCACAGAGCGTCTCATGTACAAATTTATACAAAGGGATATCACTAACGTTTACATACCTTAAATCACCTACTTGTTTACCTTCCATGACTTGAGTCACTCTACAAAAGTTTTGAAACCCATTATTTTACTCAAAACAGTTTAAAATGCATGTTAACGCTTTTAGCTGTAGTAAGAAATTAATTTTCATTGTAATAGAATGCTCCTTCTCAATAAATTTGTTGAATGTGGTTACATGGGGTTATTCTATGGGGTTACACAAACAAATATAGGTTGTAGTTATAAATGCAAAATAATTTTTAATTGTTCTTTAATAAACTCTGAACTGTTTCATAGATGATGCACCATTTTTCGCCAATTTATTTACAACACAAAATTTGCACACAAAGCTTGCTAAATTTGTTTTCAGTAAAGCACTGGCCCAGGGGGAAGAGAAAGATTGGTAATTTTTTCCTTAAAGAGGTCAAACCTCAACGTTGATTTAAGAAAGAGTATTTTTCAATTTGATACAGATATACCTACATTGGGGTATAGGAGTCTGATACATTTACATAGACTATGAACACCATGAACTGCGCAAGAAACATGCATCATTTTTTGAGAAATTCACGGATAGTTTTATCATGTATGGTGCACTATTTGTGAAAAGATAATACGTTGTCGTATTTTATAACATTTCGCCATTCTTATGCATAGTTTTGTAGAACTACCTCACAATTTTTAATTATTTTGTTTCATCAATGTTCACCCAAAGTCTTTCATTTTCACATGCTGCCTCATGGTTCCTCCTAGCACTTAGGAAAGTGGTTCTTCCCTTATATTGATTATTTAGGAAGCTTAATATATGTAATATCAAAAGCTTCCAGATTGTCTTACACTTAAACTTAAGAAGACAGTTCACCTATCAATAAAGAATTCTTCACAGGAGTCACAGCAGCAATACATTTATTTACAGATAAGTGTTAAGTGGCTTGCGCACTCCTATTTGAACTTATGTTTTCATTTGATTAGCAAAACAATTGTTAATGTTTTTCAATTCGTGTACCTATTGCTAAAGAGGCGATATAACACTTGATTTAACCTCTGCTGTGGTTTTAGGCTGCAACATTTACACAAAAGACCTGAAGAAGGAAAGCTGTCATTCGCACAAGTAATCTCAAGCACCCAGACAGATGTTTATTCAGAATACCAGTAAACATGAAAAACACAGAAAGCGGATGAGGAATAAGTTTGTTAAGTTTGTTATTTTGGCCTAATCTTTTTGGTATACTTAATGCATCAGGATATGGTGAACATTCTCGAAACCTACGATGGAATATAAGCAATTAATAAATGAAAAACTATCCGGGCTTATAATATCAGAAATCAAAGATGAATTACGATTTGTGTATTTTATGAAAGTTTTAAAAATGCATTTAAATATTTTTTCTCCAAAATATGTATGTTTATGTAAAACAGGATTTCTTATTTGTGCCCGGGATCTTTCATTCACAGTTTCCCGCCTTTTGTATACATTTATGTGTTTGGAGAAAAAGTATATATTTACCTACTAATCTGTAATCTCGAACAAAGGTCGCATTTATAGTTCAGCAAGAGTGTATTGCCCTGGTTCCAGGATACTCTTTCATTAAATCAATATATCTTTCAAAATCAATTACACAAGTGGCAACAAGCCACCTGTTGCGTACTCTTGATTGTGCTTTCACTATCAGTTATCGACCATAACTGTGTGTGCGGTACTGAATTTCAGTTTTTATTTATGGACCTTTTAACGGGCGTGGTTATCAGCTTCCCATTTTATATCGGGTGTGAAAGTTCATTTTGCTTAGAGGCCTGTTAATCAGTCTTAAGTTTCTTTTACGTCCAGTAAATCTATGACACGCGATTACCTGCTTTACTTCCCTTCCAAAGAAAGCCATACTAAGGATCTTTGCGTCCTCTACCGGGTTTGAACCCATACGAGGGCGGTTCAAAAACCACCAGTATTTCAAAATATATTGGCGTTGCTAAGGGAAGTTTGTGTTATCATGTACTGTCATTTGCTACACGTTTCCAACAAATTTGGTGCTGACTCATAGGTTAATTTGTATTTTACAGACAATTTCAGGAAGTTAAATAAGACCTGAAGCTTTTCTGGCAACGAATAAGTTCAAGTTCTTTTCGGGAAGCAAGCAAGGGGAAAAGACGATTAGAAATCGACGTTTCGGGAGTGTGCATCTCTCCCATCATCAGGATATTTATTAAATGTTATAACCACAAATGAATCACTGGATATAACACAAATATAAACAAAGACAAAACACTGTCAATATTCGCATTACTGAACAAAAGACTGAGAAGTCTGGACTAGCAGAGCATTGTTTTGATAACGACTATAGAGCCAATTTTCGAGAGACGACCATCTTGGCAAAATGCAACAGAGAGCGGAGAGTTAAGGAGGCTTTGGCAATTTCCTCCGAGAGGAGCACGCTTAATCGTGATGCTGGATTTCTGTTCAGCTCCAGTTGAAAACCGGTTTTAAAATGGAAATCCGTTGGCTTAAGAAGCACACAATACAGCTTGATCATCAAGTTAAGTCGTTACGTTTCTCTGACCCAATTAATTTTCTATACTCACGCCATCTCCTGACCTGGCATTTAATTTACTGTAAACAGTCTTTTATTCATAGTGTTTTGTCTTTGTTTATATTTCTGTTATATCCAGTGATTCATTTGTCGTTATAAAATTTAATAGATACCCTGATTTGGTTCTGTTTTGTAATTTACGTCCTCTAACGTTAAGTCATATCAGATGAAGAATGGAATGGGTGAAATGATGCTCACGTGAGCCCAGGATCCATAGAGCTTAGAGTCACCCGACATTCGTCTTTTAGGATAATGGAAAACCCCGGGAAAACCTTATCCAGTTAACTCACCCTGACCGAGATTCGAACTCGGGACCTCTTGAACGTGAGGTAGACACGCTACCATCTACGATACCGAGGCGGGCAAAATACCCTGATGATGGGAGAGGTGAATGCTTCCAAAAAGTCGATTTCTAATCGTCTTTTCACCTGCCTTGCTTCCCGAGAAGAGCTTGAATTTCAATAAGTGGTTTAAGATGCTTTGCTAAAATGAAATGTGTGCTACATTCAGTGATTCGCTTTTCACTTTTAAACGGAAAAACTTTTGAGTAGATAAAAGCGAAATTGGATACGTTTATGGAGTCCTTTCACCTTCTATGACAATAGATAGTGGCCGCGCCATGGTTAGACCACTCGACTGTCACCAAGGTAACCACAAAGCGATTTGCTGTGAACGACACCACAAAATGGGGAAAATGTGAGAAAACTGATTTATTGTGCGACGGTTGCACTATTATACTGGTTCGTTGTATCTTTGGGTATAAACGAGCGAGAGTTTTGTATCCGTAATTTATTAAAATATTTAGAAATAAAAGGATCATATCATTATTATACTGACAAAAAATGAAAACATGAAAAAAATCACACACACAATATAAGTGAATGGATATAGTAGATAGAGAGTTTTATATACGTAATATATTAAAATTTGTGAGAGTGAACGGTAACTATTAGAAAAAACCCACACATATTATGAGTGGATTTAAAATAATTTTGGAATATCAACATTGTCCTAGATTTAGAAACTACAAGCTTTTGGAATTGAACTGCAGGATTCGCTTTTTATAAATTATACTGTATGAACTTCAAAACTTAAAGTGGGAAAATTACTGTGAATATACAATACGTTTACTGGATAGCGGGTGAAAGAGGTATAGATGTATCCAGCTCGGAAGTTTTTTGTTGTTGTTGTAATTTTACGTCCTCCAACGTTGTCATATCGGACGATGAATGGAATGGGTGAAATGATGCCCAAATGAGTCCAGGGTCCTTAGAGCTTAGAGTTACCCGACATTCGTCCTTCAGGATAAGGGAAAATCCCGGAAAAAACCTTATCCGGGTAACTCACCCTGACCGAGATTCGAACCGGGACCTCTTGAACATGAGGCAGACCGCTGCCATCTACGCTACCGAGGCAGGTATAGCTTGGAAGTAATTCCACACATGAAGACGAGTTAAAGTGTTAAACTAAAGCGGAATTTAAGCCCTTAAACATTTATTTCAGTAGAAGAAAATTTAATGGCAGCAAATTTCAAATTTGGAGCCAATAAGACAAAGTTTGTTGAAATGTATTACAGAACAAAAGCTGATATAAACGTTATATTTTCTTCAGTTTCTTACCTAACAAGGGAAGTATCACTATAGTCACATCTGTTCGCGGTTGTGAGTTTTGACATCATCTGCTCTATGTGGGGACTCTGTGCCAAAAATCGGGTGCGGGGTACAGCTGGAAGTACCCGAAAATGACTCCAGAATACGCAGGGACATGTAGGCATAACACAGCATTGTACGGGAGGGATTGTTTTCCTCTGCAGGTAGAACTGGCATACGTAAGGAGCGTCGTCCCCCACACTCGCAGCAGCTACTTTCAAGTGTTCACATGCGACAATTTCCAGGCTTCAGTTTTGGAAGTTGCAGATTTTTGGTGCAAGGCATTATATCATCACATTTTCAGATACGTAGCGGTGTGAGTATAGTGATAATTCCCTTGTAAGTTCCGCTTTTCACGCAATCAAGATTTCTATTTTGCACAAAACTTAATTTCACTGGAGCTAACCTGATTCGTAACTAAAATTGTAGACGTTGGTCCTTGACTCGTATACCCCTTCAGCAACTGGCGACATGTCATCCTTACACCACAATTAAAGTACAGAAAAATTAAAGTAATCTTTATTCAAATATTTTATAGAAAAAAAGAACCCAGCTTTCTTTCTACCTTAAACAATTCCTGACCTGTCAAGATTTTCGTTTTCCATTCATAATTTGGCCGGAGTCCTTGCATTGCTGTAAGTCAGATGTGGGATTTGACCTGACCTAGTATACTTTTCAGACATTTGCGACATCGCGTTCTGGGGACAGCATTGCTGATGCTGCATGACAGTTTTATACATAATTGAAACACAGAAAGATGAAAGTGGTTGTTATTGAAATGGATTATAGAACAGAAGGTACTGTACCATTTTTATTATCTTGAGTTTCTAACTTAGGAGCCTCGCTTTGCCGCAACGGATATTCAGTTTGTTTTGTACGGCTTGGAACTTAGCACATGTTACATCCTAACCTTACATATCCATTTATCATTGCTGCAGTGCACTCTCAAAGGCGTTACTATACTGGTTCTTTTTTCTGTTATAAAGTAATATAGGCTAGTTCTTATAAAATTCTTAACTTTTCAATGATTAATGAAGAGTAACTAACACTAGAACACCTCATTAATTCTGAATAAAGATAAGCTAGTGTTAAATATTAGTTACAAAAATAAAATAGTTCACAAAAGTCGAGTGAGTATTTTTTATTACATAGCATAGATACAATATAATTAATTATATATTCAGAGATAATACCGAATTAATGCATTTGCCGTAATTTATCGCCACAGTCCTTTTTCGAAAATTTCGATGAGCAATCTATAGACAGGAAATTAATTCTTCCACACTCATGTGCAGGACAAGTTTTGGAAAGATAGACTGAAAATTTTATTGCGATATCCGGAATATGAAAACGAATCTCCCGGTCTCTGTTAAACCATATAATTTGTTCCGTTCAGCTCTTTCCATTATTTTCCATGATTAGTCCACTCCTCTTCGTCCATTACGTCTGTAATAAATTGGTCCCACCTGCTTGCGAAAATATTAATGGTCCATTTTAATTTAGATGATCTGGCCAAACATTTCAGTATTTGTAAATTAATTCTAAAGCTTAGTATATGTATTATTGAGGCATTTTCTTCTTTATTTTACATTGTTTTATAAATATTGTTACATGACAAAACTGCCAGGTTTTGTAGGTGTTTAAAAGGTAAGGGGTTTTACCCTCAACCCCATGCAGTAACTGGGAGTGTAGCTATGGAAAAGGTAGAGCAGAAGAAACATCTAATTCAAAATGAACTTAGTAACTGTATTTCAGAGATGCATATCGTTTCTACAGGGCACTCACTGGATCTGGATGAGATCAGGGACGCTTTAGTAACATTTAAATACATAATGACATAGTGCAACTATACCTTTAGAGATGCGCTGTTTGTATGACTGAACCTTGTGCAATTGGAAAGAGATGTATGGTCCGGTGCACCCTGCTGGCGATCTTACTCGTAGTAGCACTTTTTAAAATTAACTCTTGTTAATATTTATGGAGCCATCCAACATAGAGACCATGAGCAAGTCCCCCTCTCAAGTTTCCCTGTCAAGTTCCCCGAGTGCTAACTCAACCAAGCTTAAATAGGGGTCCTGCCCAAAAGCCAACTCAACAATTCCCACGCTAACTTTTAATTTCCTCCCAACTATTGCACCATATTGTGCAATCATTGTTTACATCATTGAGCATATGTTTAGACCTGTTAATAACCACCTAAGCATTATTTCACTTGATCGGCAGGATGTGTGATTTATTGTTCACAACATGGAGAACATGTTGAGGCCTGTTACAGGCCACCTGTGCATTATTTCCCTTGATGAGCAGGATGATTGATTCACCAGTCCAAAGAATTTAAGCTTAATCATCAACAAACAGCTTTGCCCAAACTCAAGGCACAGGAAATAAATGTTACATAACAACGATTATAGTAATTTCCAGATCTTGCTCAGCCTATACGTGCAACAATATCTACAAAATATATATAATTTGTTTAAGTGCACTTGCCATGATCTTTCTGTGGTTTAAATGCAATAGGATAGTATAGAATGAAATAGAATAGATTCTTACGGAACGATTCGTCACACTAACAGTCTTATCTATTATGCGTGTGCTCCAAGTGGGTATCATCGGGAGAAAGAATGAGGCGAGAGGAGACAGAGAGCGAGTGGCACAAGGAGTCACGACAGTGCAGAAGGCAGGATCATACTACTGACTAGCTGGAAGCTCCCCGGCAGGCTAGTACAGCCGGCATCCCACGTACCATGGAGTCGAAATGGCTCACTAGGCTGGCTCGGAGACCGGAGACCGTCCTACCATAGGAGGAAGTGTTTACCAAGAGCATATAATCCTGCCATGTAGCGCCGAGACACCCACCGACACTTCTACCCTGAAAGAGACCGCCAGATGAGGCATAATGTGAAATGATAACGGGGATGAAATGCAGGCTCAGAAAATTCGGGGGGTGTAATTTGCCTATCCAGCAACCACCTGGCGACCCACGAAAACCCCCCAAAAATCCACAGGGCAGGTAGGTCGACTACGGAAATCGAACCGTCCCGAATGCGGGCCACAGACGCAACCTTCTGAGCCATCCCACTGGTTGGTGCATAAGTTCGTAGCGCTTTTGTTTCGGGTCTTGGTTCTTCTGCTACAATAGGTTTATTTATCGATTGTCACTTTCTATGTGAAGTTCGACCGTAGTTCAGTCGGTTTAAATATCGCAGTTTGTCATTTGATAATAGTGAGTGTACCCACCTCGGTAGCGTGTCTGCCTCACGTTCAAGAGGTCCCGAGTTCGAATCTCGGTCACGGTGAGTTACCTGAATAAGGTTTTTCCGGGGCTTTCCCTTATCCTAAAAGACGATTGTCCTTTAACTCTAAGCTCCATGGACCCTGGGCACATTTGAGCATAATTTCATCCATTCCATTCATCGTCCGATTTGACTGCAAAAGTTAAAGGACGTAAATTACAAAAAAAAAAGAAGAATAAGAAAAAAAAAAAAGAAATAGTGGGTGTAGCTGTGGACGCTAGAAAATAAACGGTCAAGTGGACAAAGTGGAACATTTCCGACATATTCATCTCTTTGAATTCAAAAAGGGGTGAAAGCAGCGGAGGCATCCAGTAAGAGGCATCCGTGTATGCGTATAACGCAATCGGCGAGAACACGGCAAGAAAATGCTTTCCTCGTTTTAAGGAGGACCCTTTTGACATAAGTGACTCTCCTCGTTCAGGACGACCTACAGGATTTGTTGAAGATCGTCTAAACCCACTAATCCACAATAATCCGCGGCAGTGTACTCGAGAACTGGTAAATGTGATGAACTGTAACTATTCCACCATCGTGCAACATTTGTATTCAATGAAAGGGTAGAACCAGACTGAAAAATTCAATGTCATAGCCGGGATTTGAACCACGGATCTTCTGGTTCCCGTCCAGCCGCTCTAACCATTTGAGCTACTATGACTCGTGTTTCTCCCGGTAAACCACTTAGGAGTTCTCATAAACACATGAGACAACTACCTTAATGGCGACTTACTATGCTGTGAGTACTTTATGGCCCGGGCTTTATAGTTCGGACCACCATTAGGTACAATTAATGAAAATTAATTGTTCTTTCACACAAGCCGTGTGTAGGACGCACTATGAAAGGGTAGAGCCAGACTGAAAAATTCAATGCCATAGCCGGGATTTGAACCACGGATGTTCTGGTTTCCGTCCAGCCGCAACAGCAGACGCGAATCAATTGGAGAATTTAATGTCATGTTGGCACGTTGGCCATAGTAGCTCAAATGGTTAGAGTGGCTGGACGGAAACCAGAAGATCCGTGGTTCAAATCCCGGCTATGCATTGAATAGTGCGTCCTACACACGGCTAGTGTGAAAGAGCAATTAATTTCCATTTATATTCAATGTCCAAAAAAGTGGGTGTATGGGTACCAGAGTATCAACGGGTGACCATATGTACAAATTACCCCAGCGTTGGCAGACTGTAGTAAATAGTGAAGGAGAATATATCGATGAATGAATTGTTGCTTAACAATGTGTTTTATGTCCTTAATGAAGTCATTTGGTTAAAACGTTAAGAAAAGCGTTACCTGATAAATTCGGGTTATGTGCCCCTTAGTCATATAATGTAAGCTTGAAATTACATTTAGACTATTTTTTGTTATTTACGTCCTCCAACGTTAAGGATGAAAGTGGTGAAATGATGCTCAAATGAGTCCGGGGTACATGGAGCTTAGAGTTACCTGACATTCGTTTATCAGGATAAGGGAAAACCTCGGAAAAAATCTTATCCAGGTAACTCGCCCTAACCGAGATTCGAACTCGGGACCTCTTCAACGTGAGGCAGACATGCTACCACCACGCTACCGAAGCGGGTATATTTAGAGTATAGAATGACATATATTCTCTACTTGAAAGCTATAGTCATTAGAAACGTTTCTGTGCTAAAAGAAGGCCAGAACTAATTTTAAGGTTTGAATACTACACATTTTCTGCTCTCGGTTCGTCAGGCTTGGCAGTAATATTGAATCCTTAAAACCCTCTATTCAGATTACCTCATCAGATCAGCAACCTGTCGCATTACTAAGAAATTCACTTCCACCTTTCATCCGTCACGTGTTAATGTTCCGAAGCTTCTGCAAAGACTGTAATTAATGTTTCATGTGATTTTGTTCACAAGCAGAACTTATTTTGTTCTCTTTACCTCTGGGGAAAACTTCTCTAAATGAAAATGATTATAACCAGCTTTTTTAAGGCAATTCATCTGCAAAGTTTGTCAAAATGTGTGAATATTTTAATTTTTGTTTTAATTTTTCTATACTTAAAAACTATTTTCATGCTAGAAATTGGCTCTTTTGTTCAATTTATACCACGCCTTTTTTTAACTCAATAGTCATATCGGCGGCCATTCTTCTTTGGAACATATCGAAGGTGTTAACTCGTATTCGCTGGGTTTTTAATAATTAGATCACGCACACATTCGCACTCTCGTTCATACCTCCAGACTCTGGGGAAGATGAGGATTTATCTTGGTCGGAGAAAAATCCTCACCCCCACCGCCGGGAACCGAACCCGGAACCCCTAGCACAAAAGTTTTAGAACACAAATGACTATACATTAGTTGTTTACTATAATGTACAGTATTGTCACCGCTTTTCCGGGTAACGTTATGCAAATTTGAAACAATGCACGGTCTAGCCTCAGTTTAGAGCAAGAGTTTTCTCTTGGGTCTGCGTGAGTATACTAGGAGTAAGGATGGCACTGATAACACTGGAATCCTAGTTTAAGACTCGTTTAATGACTGCTTATCTTTTTAATTAAGTAAATCGTGAAGTTGCCGACCAAGGGAAAACAAGCTACGAGGGCTGTTCATCAAAGAATGATCATAATTTTTTTACCGACATGATTTTTCGCAATAAAATTAAATAGCTGAATGTGAAACAAACAGGCCGTAGTAGTTTCATTATTGGCACTCCTGGTTCCTGCCTGTGAGAACCAGGTAAATTAAGACATGTTCAGTATCGCCTACCGCTACAATGGAGGTAGCATGCAGTTAAAGTTGATGCTAGAGGAAGATGTGGAGTTTCTTTCAAACGTAATCACTGCTGATGAAATTTGACTACATCATTTTGATTCTGAGAGCAAGCAGCAAAGCTCGTTGTGGAAATCTCCTTCATCACCAACCCCCAAAAAGCAAAAGTGTTTGCTTCTGCTGGGAAAGTTATGATCATCTCATTCTTTGATATTCCTGGAATGGTGTATCAGCATGTTGTACCTGCACACACATCAGTAACACCAATACTACAGGGATGTGCTGAAAACATTGTAAGTCCATATTAGGCGCAAAAGACCATATTTCCATGAAGCAGGCTGTATGCTGCACCACGATAATGCGCGGCCGCATATTGCCAATGTTGTTGCTGAATATCTTGCAAAAATCAACGTGAAGTGCATCCCTCACCCTCCCTATAGTCCGGATTTAGCCCCATGTGACATTTTTATACTTCCTAACTTGAAGAAACGCCTTCGTGGGAGGCATTATCTATCATCAGAAGCAGTGGTGAAGGCTGCGGAGGCGATTTTGAAGGATCTCTCAAAAATGGTTTCCAGCATGTCTTCGAAGACTGGCAGAAACTCTGGGACAAAAGCATTGCATTCAGGGGAGACTATTTTCAGAAGAACCATCAAAATTATGACGGGTACGTTGTCAAAAAAGTATTGTCAACATTCTTTATTGAACAGTTTCGTATATTACTGTCTGGAGTTACCGTATGTGAAGCGCATATTACGCGATAACACTTAATTCGTGATTTACGTAGGAACAGATATGTTACTTCTCGGGTTAAGTCTGTCCTGGACAGTCAGTCTAGCTGTGTGTGAATCCTTTCAAGAACATTTTGCTATTCACACCAGAATTCCCTTACTCAAGTCGACCTTTCGTTACATGTGTACCTTTGTATCCTTTTGTTTCGGTCAGTAGATATTAAGAAAGGGTCTAAGAAAGGCACTTCTATTCAAGTGTTTGCCAGGTGGACCGCTTGCGATGATAGCGTTCCCTCCAGTGAACTGCTAACCCAACAAACAACCTGTTTTACATTTAACAAATATACCCCATGTTCATATATAGTTTACTGAATCCCTAATTTCTGTATCAATATCTTGAAATTTTAGACTACATTCATTTCTCTTTTTAATTTAGCATGTTTTATGATGAACTCAAAATGCACCTTGGACTACGTTTATAACTTACTTTGGATTTAAAAATAGTTGTGCTTATTTAAAGTAATAAATGATACAGCTAAAATTAATTATTTTTCATAACACTCAACGAGAGAAATTTCAGAAGTTTAAACAGATATATACAACATTTTTTCTAAGAAATGTGTGTGCAATACTTGCTTTATTTTCTCATATTTAGCTCAAATTAAAATTTGTAAGGGATATGAGCCATAGGAGTTTCATATCGCCATTCCAAAAGGTGAATCATAATGAGCAAAAATTAATGTACATACTTACAACGGTTTGACATCCACATTAAATATTTTGAGTTCATGTTTTGAATTTGAATTTAATTTGTATGTAGACGAAATAGTAAGGATTTGGTCAAATAAAGTCAATGGAGGCATTAATGTATCAGGAGCTAAATTGAAAACTATGTTGTATGCAGATGATCAAATAATAATGGCCATAAATGAAGATGACCTGCAGAAAATGCTGTATGGTCTAGATAAAATTGCTACAGAATATGGAATGAAAATATCAGCAAATAAATCTAAAACCATGTCATTTAAAGGAATTAATCCAGTAAGATCAAAACTAGTGTTAGATAACATAATTGAGCAAAAATCACACTTTAAGTATCTAGGATGTAATGTCTCGTACCAAGGGGAAGCTGATATAATAGAGAAAATAAATAAATTTAACTATATAACAGGCACAATAAAAAGAACATTAAACATAAAGCAAGAAAGGACTCTATAATAAAACTATACAAAACAATGGCAATATCAACTCTGATCTATGGATCAGAAACATGGACAATAACAAAAAGAAATAGTACGAGTATACAGTCATCAGAAATGAAATTCATAAGAGCAATAGCTGGATATACCAAAATTGATAAAAAACGTAGTCAGGATATTAGGACAATTAAAAGTAGAAGAAATAAACCATACTATTGAAATAAATAGAAATCAATGGAAAGAACATGTTCAGAAGATGAATAACAACAGAATACCAAAAATAGCCTTAAACTATAAACCTATAGGAAGAAGAAACCAGGGAAGACCGAAGAAAAGATGGGCAGACCAATTTGTAGCCGGAACGGGTTAAACAATCCAAAGCCGTGAGGTGGTAGAAGAAGAAGAAGAAGAAGAAGAAGAAGAAGAAGAAGAAGAAGAAGAGTTCATGTTTTGAGTACATGTAAATAAGAGAAAGCGACAAGAAGGAAATTGAATATTTGGATGTTTTTGCCTTACTTCCGGGTAATTCTCTAGTCAGCTTTGCAGGCGACATACCTGTTGCATTGATGAAACATCTGACATACTTCAAGTAAATAAAGGCAACGTTACTTTTAGACAATCGAAGGTAAAGGAGGCACGTTTAACGGTAGATAATACGAGGTACTCTAGAAAGTAAGTTCTGTTTTTTAATAAAATTAAATTATGTACAGATACAGAAAAATTATTTATTGCATAAAAATTCTACAACTCTTAAACTACTTTTCCACATAACTGCCGAAATTTTACAGGCATTTGTCATAGCGAGACACAAGTTTTTGTAAACCTTCTACATAGAAGTTTGCCGCCTGTGTCTTCAACCAGTTGGAAACATTTTCTTTCAGCTCTTCGTCATTATTGAAGTGTTGACCGCCAAGGAAAGATTTGAGATGCAAAAACAGATGAACGTCGCTAGGAGTGAGGTCAGGGCGTCCCAGTCAAATCCCTGTAGGATGTTTTTCGGAGCATTTTCAGTGTGGTGGTGCGTTGTCGTGAAGAAACACAACACCTTTTGACATCGCAAATTTGCCGATGAATTTCAATTGGTTTCACTTTCCTGGCATTCAGAAAACGAATCACAGATCTGATTTCACAAGCGGCGGGACTTTCAATCAACACCGATATTGTAAACAAGCACAACAAGGTGTACGTGGCTGACAGCTATCTCACAATGGCACACGTTTCTTCTCCCTGATACAGAGCGTCTACCGCGGATGTGCGGAACTGCGTACGCAGCGCTACAGCGGAGATATATTGAAACAGAACTTACTTTCTGGACGCCCCTTGTATTAATTGAAAGAAGACTATTATGCAAAAAAATTATAAAACTCCAGGGTTAAGATTTGATTTCCTTGCAGACATGAAGATATGTTATCCAACAGGCTTGTATTGTTGAGGCAATGACGGGTAATTTGTGTGCAGTAATTATATCAGAATAACAAGCGGAACTGTTAAAAGTAGAAGAGGTACTATTAGAAGTTCTGCCAAAATATGAAGGGAACAATGGAAAATGTCACATAATAGGTTTCCTCATTAATGAATGGCAACAAACGTACAAACTATATATAGCGAAACCTTGCTGTTATCCATATTTTGGCATTATCTTTATAGTATCCTGTATTCAAGATTGTGAGGATATTACTCTAAGATTAAACTGTGCCTCAAGCCAGACATTAATAGATGATAAAAACTGATAGGATTCTTGAAACGGAGGTCTGGCGTTACCAACAAAATTTTAACGAAGAAACAAGTCTCATGCTTGGATATCGAATTAGGACTCCAAATCGTTGTACTGACCACATATGGTATTCCTTTATTGTATAACTAGGAAAATGGACGCAATGAACACTAACATCAAAGCACTGATCTTAACGTTGTTATGATTGAGTATTCGTATAGGTTTTGGTTTATGATTCATGGGATGTTACACTAAGAATAGTTTTTATTTATTTAAGCTTATGTTAATTAGCAATCAGTGGATACACAAAACACGCGAGAATGCCTTAGGATTGACTATTTATTTCATATAAATATGCTGGTAGTTTCTAATAAATAAGCAACGTTGCTTAAAAGAGAAGGCAGTATGTACCCAGAGACTTCATTGTGGCAACATCCACGCCCTAATCAGATCCACATGCGCAAGTCAGGGGAGGGTACGGGGAGGAGATGTGGTCAGCCGTAATATTGGCAATCTTTGACCGGGATTCGCTACCTGTGGCAGCTCCTTAAATGCCTTCCTTTGCTGAGTGGACATCGGTTCTATATCCGGTACTTAAAATCCTCACTCGCAAGGTTGGGCTCGAACACAGTCCCTTTCTGTGGCATGGCAACTACCCACGGCGCAGGCCACTGTGACAACTTGTGCTTAAACTATTCCTTAATCCTCTAATCGGGATTATTTTAAAGCTACTCTGTACTCCTTAACTCGCTAATGTATTTATTAATTATTGTTTTGATCCAATATTGGCGTGAAACCATAACAAGTTATTGGCACAGCCTTCTTCATGTATCATTTTTTTCTAATTCATCTTGTCAGCAGTGTAGCCAGAAATAAACAAGTGATCATCACAGCCACACCTAGTATCACGGTTAAAAATGCAAAAAGAATCCAATTAATAATTTTTTATTTGTCTATAAATATTTATGGCTGCCTAAAAGTAGCTTGACACAACTTTTTTCTTGTTTGCATAATTGTTCACTAGTTGCGCTCGTTTCACAATCATTTCACGTTTAACTCTTATATTACAGCTATTTTACTTCCATATTATAAAATTAATTACAGAATGGGGAACATAGTGTAACCTTGGAAGGTGTCGTTAACAGGGAATGGGCGATTGTTCCGAGCACCGGAAGCTGTTGACAGCTGTTTACTGAGGAAGAAGCAGACAGTTCCCTCTTTAAGGCTGTGTGACGCACATTCCCGGTGGCAAGGCCAAGGAGATGTGGCTATTACATGATAATGAGGGAAACACGGCCATTGCTAAGTGCTCTTCACTCTGTATGTGTGTCTAACCTTCTCTTTTTACTAGCCTACCTTAATCTTCAAAACAGTCACCTTTGTTTTATTCCTCTAATTAATTCCCCCCTTTTTCGGTTCTTCCAGGAAGTCCTAAACGCCGCCCGTGGAAATGCAACATCTTTTCAGTCCCGAATGGCTGCATGGTTTCTCTCGGTTATTTTACTCATATATCAAGCTTTAATTTTGTATAAAAATACTTTAACTTTGGAGCAATCACCGCATTGCATTCATTTGATCACTTCTATGTGCATGTGTTTTCTTCTAGGTTCATCAACTATGTTATTCCGTAAGTCGTATCAAATTTCTAATATTATCTGCTGTTGAAGTTACATGTTGAATATTCACAGCCGTTAGCCCGGATTTATAAATATTCGAACCACATTCTGTGGATATAATATTTTATTTTAATCATATTGTTTATTAAATAGTGCAAATAAATATAATTAGTGTCCCAATGTCTTACCAAAAATTCACAAAACAGTTGTTTTATCATTAGTAGATATCGAATTTTAATTAAAACTGTCTAAAATGGACGCATTCATCCCGTAAAAGCCTTTAAAATATGCTATGTAATTTAAAAATATTGTTACTCCAGGCAGTTTTCAATCGAAACCTCAATAAGCACTATTTGTCACAGCTCTTTCTTCGTGAGTAGCGGCGTAATGAAATAAGCACGACATGACCTCTGCTTCCGGAGAGCAGTCATCACAACCTCGGTAGCGTAGTTGGTAGCATGTCTGCCTCATGTTCAAGAGGTTCCGAGTTCGAGTCTCGGTCAGGGTGAGTTACCTGTATAAGGTTTTTTCCGGGGTTTTCTCTTATCCTTCAAGACGAATGTCGGGTAACTAAGCTCCATGGACCCTAGACTCATTTGAGCATCATTTAACCCAATTCATTCACCGTCCGATATGACTTAACGTTGGAGGACGCAAATTAAAAAAAAATAATTAAAAAAAATCGCTCGGAGAACTTCACTCTTTTATCACACTCACTGTGTGACTTACGAAAACGCTTGCTTATGTTGCCACTTATGTAGCTCGCTTATGTAGCTTATGTAGTTTTCATAAAACAGTTGGGTGGGGAGAATGGAAACGCGCAGAAGATTCTGGTTATCTGATTATAGCCTTTTTGGTGTCGTCGCATATACTTGTTTATTTCTCCAACTGTTCGGTGCCTGTTTTACAATAAGTTTAGACCATAGATATGGTTATAACTCTACTAAACCTACTCTTATATATATATATATATATATATATATATATATATATATATATATATATATAGTAATTAAATAATTGCAAATAGATGACGGATTATTTATTTCACACTGGTAATGTACAAATTAAGGCTGGGTTTGAATCGGTTTATAAAAAATATGACATTTTCTTTTTCTACACAGTCTTCCACAAAAATTCTTGCAAAATTTGACTTTTCTATTTCTTGCCAATCATTTTAAAAGCTCTCATAAATGGTTTCGTTATAGAATTTGCCCACTTCTGTAGCTTGGTGATAGCATCTCTGCCTCTCATTCAAGAAGACCAGAGTTTGAATCTCACTCAGAGCGAGTTATCCTAATTTCTCATGTCCTGCACGGCGAATGTCCGGTAACTCTAAGCTTTATGGAGCCTTGGCTCATTTAGGCATCATGTCATGCATTTTATTCCTTGTCCGATGACTTACTTGCAGAACGTTAATTAAAAAAGACAGAGAGTGTGTGTAGTGCTTAACACCCGCTTTTACTACATACGGCACCGCAGGCGGAAAAAAGACAGAATTCATTATAGGTACAAGAGATAGGCTGAATCGATGGAGTCTTTGACAGCTAGAAAGAAGTAAATGGCCTTGGAAAGGTATAACGGATTTTAAAATTCAAAGCAGTTAGTTAGAAATCACTAATGACACAAAATACATTCCATAAAAATGGTTTACATTTTCTGTAGTTTCGTTTATCATTTACGGTTTAACTTTGTGTATAATTATATGGTTTAAGACTTACACACAATTACAGAAAATTCACTCAGAATGAAGCGCCTTCAGAGATTATTCTTAGAAATTCAAGATAAAACATTTAGTATGAATATGATATACACATATGGAAATTTTAATCAAAATCTCAAGAATTTTGAGAAATAAAACGTAATTTGAGTAGCGTTTTTTTTGAACCTTAATGTCGCATCTTTGAAAGATTTTGTAGTTTAATGTAAGTTTGGTGTTCATCCTATATTTCGTTTTTATTAACTATTCTAAACACACATAAATATGCAAACAGTCGTGGTCTTACAGTTGTTTGCAGTACTTTTCTAAATCTCTGGTTAAATAGAATTTCAAAACTTCACATAGCTTTAATTAAAGAGCTTCTAGCCAACAATGCGCTTAGACTTTTTATGTATAACAACTATTCTTTGATATTGGTGGAAGTTTGAACTAAGCATTGCACTTCGGATCTGATTATGAGGCAATAAATCGTGAAACATCTAGCTCATAGTTTAGAATATTGTGCCGGGACAAAGCTACTTAAAATGTGCGCTTCTCCAATAGGAAGAATACATTGCATGAACATAGGCCCAAAAATCCTTCTTTATGCCACCTTTCATTTTTACTTAATATTTTATGATGCACAAATTATTACGTTTGTTGTTAACAATTACAGTGTCCTACTGTGTAGCAGCAACCCCATATCAGAAAAATCAGTCTGTAAGTGGACGATTACTTTACGTTTCATTAAAACAGGGGATGCAATGATACGCGAATTAAAACCGTTCTTAATTCACCGATATAGCTTTATATTCCAGCCATTTTGTTACGTGACATACTTTGATGCTCTTTCTAGCAAGCAAGCTAATATATTTTCCAAGTATATATTAGCACATGATTGGAATGTAATGCTATAGTATGCATCTATGGCAAAATATTCATTTTGAGTCCTGCTGTAAAGGATTTTCAAGTGATATGCTATACTTTTTTCGTAATATGGCATGTTATACAATGTTTGTAAAGTTGTCTAAAAAGAGTAGTAATCACTTAGGAAGGCGTTAACGGATGACAAACAATTTATTTATTCATATTTTTGTTGCATCCTATATATTCTACAACTAACGGAATAAAAGTATTTGGATCTATTCAACATAAAGGCATAAGTTCAAGTATTTCTTCTCGGTTTCTGTTATACATTTTTCTGCTTAAAACGTCGAGGAATTCGCACATTTATTACTAAAGGAACAATTGATGCTTTGTGTTTCTTACCCATATGTGAGTAATACTGTCGCGGCGCGGAGAGATAAGGGACTGATAGTGCGGCACGGAGATAAAGAGTATGCCGAAACAGATAAAGATAGGGCGGAAATAAAAGGTCTGCCGAAACAAATAAAGTTAGGTAAATGGAAAATTCCAGTGACATCTTGATTGATAGAGAACAGTCTACAACCGTCTGCAATCATGAATGGTCGTGTATAAAAAGAAGCAATGACTAGTTTATCGGACAGTCGTAAACAGAGTCGTAACGAGAGTTGTAATTGGAACTGGTGTGTTTTGAGAGTGAGCTATTTGTTGTGGTGAACGACCTCGGAAGATTGTAATTGTGGTATGTGACGCAATTCCGCTACTGTAAGGATTGACCAAAGTGTATTTCTACGAAAATAAAGAACATTTTGAATTTCTGCAACTTCGACTTTTAATTCTACGAACCCACAAAGTCACAATACTTTATATACTACTTAGGTATAGTTTGTTACGTTGCATATTTTTGTTTTGTTAATTGTTTTCTTATGAAGTGATTAGAAATTAAAATTGTTGGACATGGTAATGAATTTGGGGAGGATTTATATAACCTAAAAATGGAAAATATGCATGTATTTATGACCAAATGTAGCTTAAATATGACCTAAAGGGACAAAAATATGATCTTTATAGCTTAATGAATTTATTAATCTTATTATATCAATTGACAAACTTTAATTAACAATTAATAATTGTTCGTGCATAAACTTTTTAATCGTTTCTGCAGGAAAGTCTTCCTTATTTCTTAATTCAGCACTTTGTGGAATACGTAAGTTTAATAGTCCGCAATTAGAGAGTAATAATTAAAAGAATAATTAAGAGAAATAAAAATATTCATAACCTGGGTGTTAGTTTTCGTTAGCAGCAAAATTACATTGTATGACAATATGCATTTTTAGGCTGTCAAACTGCAAGGCTATTCAATTGTCAGACCGAATGTTCTTATATCTAGAGAAACTACGTTCCACCGCACATGAAGTTACAGGAGTATATCTGAAGTAAGTTAATTCATGTGCCTCTAGCCCAGCTGCACGAACGTTTGCTACCTGCTAAAGGAATCATCGAAATACAAGTGGGGAGTCTGCTGGTAACATTTATGCACACATAATATTAGTTCATTTTATTTCTAATGGATGCTCACTATACCATAATAATCCTCAAAATATGAAGAAAATAGGACTTCAACATAGAAATAAGCATAAATGTGACCAAAGATCTGAAAAAGTGAAAAATATAGCTTTGAAGACACAATAGAGTGTTGAAATAGCTGTCAGTGATATTGGTTATGAAAAACAATCTTAGAACTAGAAAGTAGTAACTCATGGAATACCCCAAGGTTCCGTGTTAGGGCCTTTATTATTTCTTATCTATATAAATGACCTCTCACTTTATCTAAAGGACATTGCAAGTACAGTTCTTTTCGCTGATGACACTAATGTCCTGGTGACCAGTGCAAATTTAAACGAGCGTATAATTAAAATGAATTGTTTTGAACTGTATGACATGCTGGTTTAACGCGAACAAATTATCTGTGAATCCAGACAAAACAAAAGTGGTCAAATTTATAACCTGTCGTACATCGCATACTGAAATAGCAATCGGGATTAATGATATGTTATTAGAAGAAATTGACAGCATAAAATTTCTGGGCCTTCAAGTGGACAGATGTTTACACTGGAAAGCTCACATAAATTATATCTTACCTAAACTCAGCTCTACCTGTTATGCTATCCGAGAGCTGGTTAATGCAAGTTCTATTGACACACTTAAATTAGTATATTATGCATACTTTAACCCTATTATGGAATATGGAATATTATTTTGGGGCAACTCAGTAGATGGTAAAAAAAAATTCTTATGCAAAAGAGGGTTATAAGAATCATTACTAACACCCACAACAGATGCTCCTGTAAAGATCTTTTTACAAGATTGAAGATATTAGCGCTTCCTTGCATGTGTATATTCTCGACCCTAAAATTCTTTGTATGCAATCGTGCCTTATTTGCAACAAATAATGTAATTCACAAAATAAACACTAGACAAAAGTATAATATCCATTATCCCAGTGCTAAACCTTCTTGCTTCCAGAAAGGTGTGCATTATGAAACTATCAAAATATTTGGCCCACTTCCTAATGTTCTTAAAGAAAAGGTTCATAATTTCTGTGCTTTTAAAAAAGCTGTTAGAGAGTACCTTTGCTCAAAATCTTTTTATTCTGTACAAGATTATCTGAATGACAAATTATCCT
>CM060952.1:120275347-120316913 GCA_030765055.1 Mantis religiosa | reverse complement strand
TACGCAAGTAAAGAACGATTTGAATTTCTGCAAATTGGACTTTTAATTCTACGAACCCACAAAGTCGCAATATCAACTGAATAATTGTATAATTTCAGAATTTAATTTAGATTTTCCATATTTTCTAAGAAAGCGGAATGTGTATACCAGAAAACTCATAGGAAACTGGTTTTTTAAGCAAATTTTTGAAAACAAACCCACATATATTTTCGAGGAAAGAAACTGCAAAGCTTGAGGATATAGTAAACTCCCATGTTTAACAAAAGTATTAATTTTTGAAGAAAATAAAGGCTCTTAAAAGATGTCTACAACTATCTTCATATTGTGACGAATTACCAACATTCTGAATTTCTGAAATTTTCACTATTTTCATCTCACGAATTCTCATTGTTAATTGACTAATGTGATCTACTTCGAATTGTTACTGTCACTTTGCTTTCTTCGCAAAGCAGTAGTGTGACAGTGTACACAACGAGCCTCTTCTTCCGGACGGCTAACCTGCTAGGGAGTGGAACACACGACCTCTCTAATCCCCAGCACTGAACGTAGGTCTCAAGTCGGAGAAACACACTAATGTCCGATTTCACCAGCAGATGTTAAAATCGACGTTAACAAATGTAACGTAACAATTATCACAGCACTAACACTACTGTTAAACTTCTTGCATTTCACCAACCTGTTTTCTGAAAATGTTAACAAACATGTGTTAACGCCAGTAAACTTGTAAATATTACAGCTATAGAAGGTTATAGATACTGGGATGCGCTTTTATTTACATTTTCGTCTGCACACAGCTAAAAAAATGGCGAGTGAACAAAATCGTAAACAAAAGCTGTGAGACAAATTTCTTATGGATGGAGAAGGAATTGTTAATTGAATTGGTGACGACGTGTAAGGATATGGTGAAAAAATAACAGGACGGATGCGGTGAATGTAAAAGAGAAAGATGTCACGTGGGAAAATATTGGAAACGAATTTGATTCAAATGCATGTGTCACTACTACAAGCACCAAACAACTTCGTCAGCATTACGTAAATTTAAAACGAGGTGCGAAGGACAAGTGACCTGAACGTTTCAAGACGGGAGGTGGAAAGTGTAATATTTCACATAATTCAGTGCATTATAAAATCCCAAAGTTATTAACACCTGAAAAAATGGCGAGGTCGGCATATTCCTTTCTATGCATGTTCTAACCTCTCTTGTACTTCCGCAGTAACCTTCGTAGCAATCAGTTTCGACAGTCTATACCTCTGTAGAAATTTTTCTTCTGATAGATCCTCAAAATAATTTCTCCTCATAGGCTGTACTCTATTACGAATGCCATTTAGATGGTCTTAAATATAGCAAATCGACATCAACAACTGTGTTCACGCCCGCCCTCTTGATTATTTATAATTGTTAAGGACTTTAACGGAAATTTGGCTAGTTAGTTTAACAAGAAATTTAACACGAGTGTTAAACTAACACTTGTTGGTGAAATGCAATTTTTGTTTTAATTATTGCTAAACTCGTGTTAAGTCTTAATATCGTTGGTGAAATCGAGCATAATTTATTTACTAACTTGCTCACTGACGAGCACGCTGGTTTATATAGCCGCTGGAAATTGTTTACGTTGTATTATGTTCTGGAGGTGGGGAGAAGGGATATTCCAAAATATTCTGTTCTTTTTTTGTCGATAAGGGCTTCTAGTGTTGACATTGGGCGAGAGCACCACAACGTTTGTTCACTTCTATTTATCTTTCTAACTACCTGTCGCCAACCTAATCTTCAGTCATAGACTTTCTGGACAGTGATAGAGAATTCACAGTGTAAAATACTAATGCAATGTCGGTTTTAGAAGTACTTTTAAATACAAATTAGTTCTAATTAATTTGTTAATGACTTCAATTGCCGGGATCGTATGGTGCTGCGCGGTGTGCCAGAATTGCGTCCCATAGAAGTTCTTTTAAACTTCTAACAGACAGCTGTTGCTTTTAAGCAGACTTAAAAACTACCCGTTTAAGCCCATCTGACGGTCAGTAGGACGGCGCGTAGCCAACTGAGTTACCCAGATCTACAAATATAAGTATGGCGGATACTTATAAGTGTAAAATGTAACTGTCATATTAAAGAGTAAATTCCAGTTTATAAGACTACGTACAAAGATTGTTTATTCTCCTCCTCAGATGCATGGGTACAAGAGCTTTTAAATAAATTATATAGTTAGGTATATGCGGAATCTGTGAAACGGTAAAGAGCAGAGATTGTTAATTTATTTGTTAAATATATTACGGTATGCGCCAAAATATACAGTACTCATTATCACGCAGTGCGCATGCGCACGTCTGAGCGTCTGCGTGTTGCTACGTCACCATGATGTACATAGTTGTGTAAAGAACATTGTGCTCTGTGATTGGAAGTGGAAACGGTTATTAAGGCAGGCCGAGTTTAAAGTTACTGGTGGAACAATATCGTGAACACTTCAATAAACCAGCACCTAGCATCACAGTTGTGCTATCTGTGGCGAATAAAAAATTTCGTCGTACGTGTAGTGTATTGTGTCAACGCAAGGGAAGGTCTGGTACGCCAGTATCTGTGTTCACAAATGAAAATCATGGATGTGTCCTCAATCAGATGTTCCAAAGCGAAGTCCTTGGCGAAAATACCTGAAATGAAATATCAACAATACGCTACTTCAACGATTGTTTAAAGACGTAGGTGCATTTCCGTACCAAATACAGGTTGGTCAACGACTGACGGAGCAGGTTAGGAATGTTAGGGTAGGATATTGTGCACGATTTTTGGCTATGCTGTACGAGGATCCAGATTTCTTGTTCAACTTGTGGTTCTCCGACGAAATGAATGGGAATGTTAAAGGAGAAAGTTTTCAATTGTCCAGATCCACCCAAAGCTGTGTCTGCATTACGTCGGAAGATCGTCTCGTTCTTCGGGACTCTGAAGTAACTTACGTTACGGAATATGTTGAAAAATCTGCATGATCATTATCAACACTGTCTACAGGGCAATGGTACCTATTTTGAACATTTGCACCAATCTGGATATGTAAGGTAATGACAATAAGAGTAACATAATTTCCAGTACAGTATATTTTGGCGCATACTGTATCTTTCATTATTAGGCTTGGAGTTTGAAATTTGGTTTGTTTGTTTAAATTATCTACATTAAGTATGAATACAGTTTAATGAAAGTCAATTTTGCAGAATTTTTTAATTACTCTGAAAAATCTTCAGCTTCTTGAACCGATGGAAGGTTTATATTTTATTTTCTACAACAATAACACAACCATCGCAGATCCCGCAAGTAAGAGAGCCAAAGGTTTGCACACTTCTGCAAAAGGTTTAGAAGTTAGCACATTGACCCTGATGGACCCATTGACTCCAGGGAGGAAGGGAAAGATGTGAAGGTTCACCCCGAAGATGTGCATTAGAAAAGTCCCTGATTCCAATTTGACATCGATCCTCACGCCGGGTAGCTGATAGCCGCATCCTGGAGGAATCATAGGTGTAGACGTGACATTTCCAGTGAGGTATGGGGTCCTAGTACTTAAGCAAAGGACAATCGCCGTCGCCTGGCACTACAAACCTGAAACAAGTGAAAAAATGTGATGGGACAGGTGAATAGAAGAATTAGTTCATGGTAGAAGGGGAACTGGCAAAGGTATTTGCCTGCCGACCAATGGTCAGCGTGTGTGCACGGCGGGAATTGAAACCGTGACCTCAAAGTTAACACAGAGCCTTCTCTGACATTACAAACGGCTTTAAAGGTGTCTTTGAATTCCACAAGAAAAGCCTAAGAAAACCTGAGCACGGAGATTTTGATTTTGCACTTTCTTGTACGTCTTACTCAAGGGGAAGTAGATGATCGAGGTTTCAATGATTTGAGCATTCTGTTTTTGAAGGTAATGCCGGCTTAGGCAGAGAGATTACAGCACGCTTAATTATATGCAGATGGCGCCATTTGCTGCATGAGATGATGTTGAATATGCAATGCAGTTCCTTCGCTTAGCTCACAGGAGAGCGTTTAGCAAATTCACTCAAGCTGAAACTATCGTTAAAAAAGAAAAGAGCGAAATCCATTATGAATATTTTAGTATGGAAGCTGAAGAATGACATGTCTGTGAAGGACGTGTAAAACAAGAACGTCTTTAGTGCCGCCTTGCGCTCATTTGGCTATTTTGTAGAGTACAAGAGCTCCCACCTAAGATGTGAATTAGTAATTTAAGGAATTCAGTCATTTATGAAATACGAACTGAAACAAAAACAAAGAAAGGGACATATATGCACATATATGCACATTTTTAAAACCATTATCTATATGCATGACTAATATATCACAGATATTGTGCACTACTTGGATACCTCAATGGAACATGCTATGAAATTATGTATATTAATATTAACTGGTTTAATTTTAAATATGTGAAAGTCGTGGACTTAATTTGTAATGAATTATCTCTTCCTATTACTTTAATCTTTTTGCATTTAACGTGGAATTGCTTTTACGTTAATTTACCAGAACACATAAAACTTTATAGCTTTTTGCATTAAACTTCACTATGCAGTGTCAGAAATCTACAAAACATACGAGGCATTTGTTATTCTAATATAAATTTAATGAGGTTTAAATTAAAAATTAATGATTTGGTTTTGAAAGTTTTGGTTTTTGAATGGATTTCAGGCGGAATGGAAGGAGTGAGCTCACTTCAGTGCAAATCAAGGAGAGCCTAGGATTTGATTTGTTTAATTTTTAATATCTAGCTGACCCGGCGAACTTCGTACCGCCAATAAAATATGTGTGAACTTATTTATATACGAGGGCTGTTCAATAAAGATTGATCATAATTTTTTACGGTCATAATTTTTTGCACTAAAATCCAATCTTATTATATTCTGTTAGCTTAATGTGAAACAAACACACTGTAGTAGTTTCATGGTTGGTACTGCTGGTTCCCGCCTGTGAGAACCAGGCAGTTTCAGACTTGTTCAGTATCGCCTACCGCTTCAATGAAGGTAACACGCGAGTAACAATATGCGGCTTTGAAATTCTGCTTTCGTCTCAGCAAATCTTTAGTTGAGTCCTATACAATGTTACAGGAGGCCTATGGAGAGCCCGTTCTTCCCTACACCACAGCTCGAAGGTGGTTTAAAATGTTTAAAGAGGGGAGATAGTCAATTCCAAAGATGGTGGACCCCGTTGTCCAGTTACTGCTCTTATGGATGAAAACATCAACACTGCTGCTGCCATTGTGAGAGAGGATTGACGAATTACCTTAAGATTACTTTCTGAAATACTGAACATTTCATTGGGTGCCACCCACACGTTGGTGACAGAAACATTACACATGAGACGTGTTTGTGCGTGGTGGGTTCCAAGATGGCCGCATACTGCCAGTTGCTGAATATCTTGCAAAAATCAACGTGAAGTGCATTCCTCACCCTCCCTATAGTCCGGATTTAGCCCCATGTGACCTTTTTCTATTCCCTAACTTGAAGAAACGCAGTGGTGAAGGCTGCGGATGCGATTTTGAAGCATCTCTCAATAAATGGTTTCCAACATGTCTTTGAAAACTGGCAGAAACGCTGGGACAAGCGCATCGCATTCAGGGGAAACTATTTTGAGAAGGACCATCAAAATTATGAGGATGAGTAAAGGTACTTTGAAAAAAAAAATGTGATCATTCTTTATTGAACTGCCCTCGTATATAAAATAAAGTCAGATTAGTTAGCTATTTACTCTGCAGCTGTTACTTGCGCCCATCTCGGTAGCGTGGTGGTATCATATCTGCCTCACTTTCAAGAGGTCCCGAGTTCGAATCTCGGTCAGGGTGAGTTACCAGGATAAGGTTTTTTCAGGGGTTTTCCTTTATCCTGAAAAACGAATATCGAGTAACTCTAAGCTCTATGGACCCCGGGCTTATTTGAGCATCATTTCACCCATTCCATTCATCGTCCGATATGACTTAACGTCGCAGTACGTAAATTAAAAAAAACGGTTACTTGAAGTTTAAATACAACACAGTTACAATTAAGTCAATAAATTTAAAGATATCTGATAAACAATATTTTTTGTTATCATAAAGATGATGGTTTCTGACGCGCGAACACGCGAGAGAAACAGGAAAACTCCAAGTTGATACTGCGAAGTTCCAACGACTACCCTTGCGATATATTTATGATAATCACAAAGGCTAAACGCACGAGAAATAGTAGACGCTTAAAATCAAACGGTAAATCCGTTGAAATCATCGGAATTCGCGGGAACAAGATATCCTCTCTCTCTCCATTTCTCCGACCAAGATAATTCCTCATCTTCCCCAGAGTCTGGAAGTATGAATGAGAGTGTGAATGTGTGCGTGATGTAATGATAAAAAAAACAAAGTTAACGAGTTAACACCTTCAGTATGTTCCAAAGGAGAACGGCCGCCGATATGACCATAGCAGTTAAACGCGGGGTATAAATGGAACAAGCAAAAAAAAAAAAAAAAAAAAAAAAAAGATATCCTCTCCTTTGTACTTTCCCTTGATGATCGTTGCTATTCATTAGCTTTTTCACGGTAAGTCTTGTTCCATTGCACAGGCGTGGTTGGTTAATGATACGCAGCACGATCACAGCTGTTCCAACTTTTAATTTTAAATTGTAAGTTGGGAGTCTAGGTAATTCTAATGAATTTAAAAAATCTTGACTACGTCATCCTGGTTTATAGCTGCGTAAACTGTTTTGTACGAAAATGACTCTCCGGGAAGAAAATTATGTATGATCGCTTTGAGATTATCGACATCTGTACTTTTGCTGCCAATATGATCGTTCACTCAGCAAACTATTCTTAGTGTACTGTTGCGTTATGCCTAGAAAAACACAATGAGTAAGCCCGTCCTTGGAGTCTATGAAGCAGAAATCTGTGGGTAATGTAATAAATCCGATCGAGGTGTCAGTGGCGAGTTTACCATTTCCAACATCCAACAACTGCTTCGAAAACACATTTCTAGTTTGATCTTGTTGCATATTAGTTGACAACTGCTGCGTTTTTTTTAGTCCGCAACAGTTGATCGGGCAATCAGTGGAGGAGTCTGATGAAAATCACCTGGCAACAGAATCATGGTAATGACAAAAATGTTTTTGTTGTCGCGAATACCTTTCAAGGTTCTATCCAGTAAGTGACCTTTAGTAGGCCATCGTGTATTCGTCCCAAATGATCAGTTTGCATTCCTGTAAAAGCACGCTATTACGCTGTTTTTGGTGATGTTTTAAGCTGTTGTTTCATTGATGTGCATGTTCAATAGTAATTTAAAGGTAGAATGTGCAGTTCATCTGCCTTCTGATAAATTCACAACTATTACAACTGTAAGGCTACTTCATTTTGCATTTTGATTCTCGCCAATATATATATATAGTAACGTTCATGGATGCGCCAACGGTGGATATAACGTTCATGATTGGCACTGAGTTAACATTAAGTTCCACTTAAGCACTAGAGGGATAGGGGGGCCCTCAGGAAGGAGCTGACCCCAAAAAAGGTGCAGGTAACAGTGAAGGATTTGCTTAACTTAAATTGTGTCATGTAGTTCTGGCTTAAAGGGTGTTTATTCTACAGAAACTAAGGGTCGTATTCATAGTCAGACTTGGTCCGGACCAACTTGTTACTTCCAGTGGACTAACGGTGGACCATCGATTTTCTTATTCATAAACCGGGATTAGCGATAGTCCGGGGACCAAACACGTTGGTCCGGCTCAAATTTTGGTCCGCCTCCGAGGGGTAGATTAAAGGTGGACTATCTTTGCAACATGGACGATAATGAAGTGATGAATGTAGCTATGGTGCGTAGAATTCGTGAAATAAGATGACGGAGGAAAACTTGTTTACCAATAATGGAAGTTATTGCGAAGTACGACGACCTAAACTTCAAAAGCAGATGTAGGTTTAATAAAGCGAACTTCAGAAAGCTGATAGAAGTGGTTCATCCTAGCCTGTACGTCAGGGACGATAACCGAGGCCTGAGTATCTCAGTTGACACTCAAATCCTAACAGTATTTCGGTATTATGCAAGAGCAGGATATCAAGAGAACACTGCTGACCTGCATCAGTAAGCCGCATTATCATCAAACTCATTATAAATTTCCCTCCATGTCTCCTCCTTTCTCACATTTGTATTAATCGACACGGATTTATTTTTTATAATTTTTATTCTTTTTTGGACTAGAGAAAAACTTGGTCTTCCTCTGACTAATTGGTACCACGCTTCTTCATATTATACATATTCACAAAACACGAAACTTTGTTACCGAACCTCAAACAGCAGCAGCAACCGTAAAAATGATAAGAAACAGCTGTGAAACTACCACAGAGATTTACAAACTTGTAGGTACACTGGTTTCTTTTTCACTCTATGGGGTCTCGCATGCGCAGAAGAACCTTTCTACGTCGTGTAACAATAGCTCCGTGCTGGTCCACGACTTTACTTGATCCGAGGCTTTTTATCGTCTATGAATACCAAAGAGTTAAATCGCCTTTGGTCCTGAACAAGTTAGTCGGAAGGTAGTCTAGACCAAAGTGATAACTATGAATACGACCCTAAGATTTAATGAGCAACATACGACCAATAATATTTCTTTATAAAAGGACAGCTGTAAGCTTTACCTTGTCTGAGGTTCCTGACTTTAGAAGCTCCATTATCGGAGATTGTAGTTGTGGCCGTTAAAGAAACAGGCAACGAAGATTCTTCTAGCACGTGCGTAAGTGTTCTTCGCTTGGGTCTAAACCTAGGGGTTTAAATATTAAACCTCTGCCGATTTACGTCAAAGCTTCGTCAGCTTAAGCCAGCAAGGCCTTCGCCCTTAGTCTGACAGCCAAGCGTGACTTGCAAATAACGCGACAAGATGTCGCGTGTATCGAAGTTATTCCTACATCTTCCGAATATATAATTTTTACAAATTTACTCCTTTTATACATGTGCAAAATACTATCGTTATGCGCGTACTCGTGCATGTTGCGGGGTTTCCAATGTAAGTGGCCGGCAAAATTGTCATTCTTCCCAAATTGTTTGGGCTACCATCGGATTAATAGCATCGCGGAGATGGACGTATTCTCGAGATCGAAACTGTGGTTGGTCCAAAAGAATGTATGTCAATCGTTCAGTCTCAGTTTTAACATACATGTCAACTGTAACCTGATGGAAAAAGCCACCGACACATTAAAATGTGATGTACATCTCCTTTACGTAAATAAATAAAAATAAAACTTCATAGCACTAAGTTTTTTGTGGTTCCAACGCCTGCAAGCATAAATGATAAACGGTTATCTAGATGTATCGATTAATTTTATTTAAACCAGTTATCTGTTACTTGATTAACCACTTTGACATTGAAATGGTCAGAAAATTAATGGATATTGTAAGGCGTCATAACTCCTGTGCGTTTCAGACACACGTTTCAATTCATTGTTCCGACGATGAAACACGATATCTCTAGATTGCAAATTTTCTCTGAGGATGTCTGGGAAGACTGAAATATCTTTGAAGAGTTCGGTAAGCAGTGGCATATCTTTATACTTTGTAATGCGTTTGTTTGTCAAAAATCAGAGAAGGTGTAGGTGTTAAGTAACATTTTGTGCATATACGAGTACTTTTATATTTAGTTAAAAATTCCGATCCATTATCACTCTCTTTTTAAAACTTCCTTGGACTTATAGAAATATTTTAAAACCAAAATTAGGCATATGGGTTCAGCCGTTCCCGAGTTTTCGCGAGAGTAACAAATGTCAATTCATTTATATTGTCGCGAGGCATTGTTGCGCCGGCGCGGTCGGCGCGCGCGAAAAGTGCAGCGCGGAGAAAAAGTGCAGCGCGGAGAAAATGTGCAGCGCGGAGAAAAAGGCTTAGCGAAACAGAAAGAGACAGATAGATGCCTGGAAGTTTCTTTCTTTCTGATGCCTTCTTGATTGTTACAGAGAATTCCACTAATTTCTAGAACTATGAGTGGAGGTATAAAAGAAGCCGCAGTTCGCCAGTCGAAGCAGTGTTAATGGACTTGTGAATAATCGTGTGCGTTCAGCTGTGTAGTGAATTATTTTGTTTATTTACGTGTGGTGAAGCCACGAGAATCAGTATATGTTATGTTCCTGCTGCAAAGGGGTGTACAAACTTTCTACGGAAATAAAGAGCATTTTGAATTTCTGCAAATTAGTCTTTATATATAATAAAGATACCGGTACAGCTCCAGAAGATTCCACTGAGCCCAATGGCTAAAGTTCATATGAGAGTCGTAAAACGTCAGTATATCTATCATCATCGAGAAAAGATAGCCAGAAGCAACTGATCTTTATTTTTATGATTTAAAGAGCAATAAAAGTACATTAGAAAACGTTTGAGGAAGAACCGCCTCGATAGTGTAGATGGTAGCATGTGTCACACGTACACGAGTTCATATCTCTGTCAGAATGAGTTGTCTTTGATAAGTTTTTTCCCGAGGAATTCCCTTATCCTTAAAGAAGAATGTCGGGTAACTCTAAGCTCTGTGGACCCTAGGCTCATTAGAGCATCACTTCACCCATATCATTCATCGTCCGATATGTCTTAAGCTGGAGGTAGTAAATTAAAACTAAAATAAACGTTTGGGGAAGTGTGTTGAAAGGGTAGTGGACTTTAATATTATTTGTAGTTTGTAAATGTAATACTGCGTGTATTAATTCCTATGGTTCAACAATTTGCGGCCACATGACTAGGTATTTTTATTCATATGATCCGAATCAATTTAAACTGAACTCTAATTAATCACAAAATAAACTCTGAAACTATTAATACAAACTGTCACACTCGCACCCAGGCATGTGGTAATATCAAATCCAGTCCAGAAATGGCTTCAGTTTTAATAAGTAGTGGTCATCGTACGCTTATAAACTCTGCGAAATTAGATTATCACATACTATCAAAGACCTTTAAGTGATTTTCAACTGCATTTGGCAAACAAACATTTAAAAGTCCCGTTGTCAGTCACATCAAGCTGAATGATGGTGATTATAATAATGATGACGCTGATGATACTGATAATGGTGATAATGATAGTAAAGATGATAATAATAACAACAATAATAGTAATATGTAATAACATATGGAACTACTACCTCTGTGTAGATTTAGCTTCGGAAATTATATATACTGATATAATAAATTAATCTAAAACCAATGTTTAAAT
Source organism: Mantis religiosa (assembly GCA_030765055.1). Classification (NCBI taxonomy): domain Eukaryota; kingdom Metazoa; phylum Arthropoda; class Insecta; order Mantodea; family Mantidae; genus Mantis; species Mantis religiosa. The sequence goes on along the minus strand of CM060952.1, from coordinate 120,305,725 downwards.
ACCTACGTTTAATATACACAAATAAATCTATATAAATTATATAACGAGGTTTCATTTGCAATAGTAGACCAGCCAATCATGTATGCCGATTTGCATGAAGACGAAACTTAAACAATGGGAGTATTAGACGAATTTCTTTTTAAGAAATGCATTTAAGCACAGAATATTAAAAAGGTAACTATATTTATGAGAGTAAAGCACTTCTTTTGAGTTATATATCCTGCTGAGAGTGTAATGCTCAATGTTGCTCAATTGATCAATAACACGCTTATTATAGTATCATACAATCAATAACATGCCACTTAAAATATGAATTAGTGGTAACGTTTTCTCCAACGCGAATTAATCTATACTACAATGGAATTAAGAAGCAAATGTTCAGTTTTTTAAAGTAGCTTAATTGAAGATCTATTTAAAATATAAGCCAATAAATTTGTGTGCTTTGCTAAGTAAAATGCAATAGGTATATTTGTGGCTGTATAGTTAAATTAAGAAACAAAAATGGCACTTTCTACACTGTAATTACTTCGCCGTTGCTTGTTCAACTCGTAAAGCGGATAGTTTTCATTGTTAAAATATAACTTTAAAATTTGTCTACGTTCTGTTGAAAATAGTAACATCAAACATTTGTTCAGCTCAATTAAAGTCTCGGAAAACAAGCAACATTTCTATTACAGCAAGTGGCATGCCTTTGTTTTCAGCTCCAACTGTGGGCTAAAATGCACCCTACGGCTAAAGGAAATTCTTCCGACATGTCTGGGTACACAGTGAATGAAGTGATGGTCAATGCTCAGGGTTGCCATGTATTTATCGTCTCAGAATAAAGAAAAACATTGTTTAGACAATTGGCCCGAAGAACTTTCATTTACTGGCTAGATGGTTTGTAACAGTAGAGAGTATAGTAATTTATGGGCATGGTTTGTTACACATTAAATAAAATTACCTGTGTGCCGATTTTGACAGATCTTGTTTTTACCACGTATGTCACACAGTTAAGAGTTTCTGGAGTATACTAATACCATATTTACTTTTTTGTCATCTATCTTTAGTTGGCAAGATGAAACTGTATTTTACTGAAAGATTAGATATCAATGTTCACCGAAAGTACATATTTTAAGGCCCCTTGAATAAACAAACCAACATACAAAAACATTTTTACAAAAGGGCACATGCGAGTGCGTGTAAACACGCGAACAGCATCATTTTAAAATAAAATCTCCGATAAATAACAAACATTGGAATTTATGTTGACGCTCTTCCATCCCAGAGTATCTTTTACATGAAAAAGTTTTCAATGTTTTTTATTTTCTTAAAAATGACTACAGTAATTTTGATAGCATAGGTTCTCTAACTATTTAAATCCAGATAATTCATAACCTAACTTTTGGGAACGCCTGTTCAATGATAAGTAGTTTTGTATAATTTTATGTAACGGTTAAAAACATCCTAGACAACAGGGCTGCATGTAAAATGTAGTTATCTTAAAAATATCTAGTTTATTTCAAATAACCTTTTATATGGCACAAACAATTTCCTAAAATCAATTTTTTATTTGAATTTCTCAATACTCTTGTCAGTTTTAAACCTGTTGTCGTTATTTAATTGTTGTCGCGATTTCTTGGAGAGATTATGAACTTCCAGCACCTTTCAAACATCTATCGATCCGGTTTAATGTAATGTTCTTCTACCTATGACGTATGGGAAGAAACATGCTGCATTTCAGGAACGTAACGTCATTTTTTGTTGTAATTTACGTCTTCCAATGTTAAGTCATATCGGACGATGAATGAAATGGGTGAAATGATGCTCAAATGAGTCCGAGGTCATAGAGCTTAGAGATACCCCACATTCGTCTATCAGGATAAGGGAAACCCCGAACAAACCTTATCCAGGTAACTCCCCCTAACCGAGATTCGAACTCGGGACCTATTGAAGGTGAGGCAGACACGCTACCATCTACACTACCGAGGCGGGCGCAAACTCAATGGTTGTGCTATACATATCCTACAACTTTCTTCAAACTGGAAAAATTATGTTCATTATAATTTTGTGGCACATAGTCGTTTTAATGTCAGTTAAAAGTAAAGCCTTCCTTCACATTGGGACCTGAATTTGTGCCATGCTGTAGTAACTTGGAGGTGGTCTGTTTCAAAATAAAGCTTGGGTCAACGGCATCTGGCGTCAGCTGGAGCAAAGTGGTGCTGTGCAATTGACTCATGGTGGGTACTGAGTTAAAAGTCCAGGTCGTACGCTAGGAGAAGGATGCACACACAGCTGTTTTGTTGCTTGTATGTGTTTTATTTGTGGTCATTTGGATGTGACTTGGACACTTGGTTACTTATTATTAAAGGAAATGTACGAGTAGGTTAGGATTTGCGCGGACTCTGGGAGGAAGGTATGTACCCAGGCTAAACATATCCAAGAAGTCACTCAGCGATTAACAACTTCATCAGCAAACAAAGCATTGTTTCAGTGCCGTTATTGCAACAAAAATGGAAATAAACTGTTGTGTGATCGACAAATTTATGTTAAGAAGCCTATAGATCAGAAAGTTTTATGAAAATAGACATAATTAAAACAGGTCCTCCAAAGTTCGCACTTAGTATTACGTCAAGCTTTACAAACATCTATATAATTTAAACATAAAAATGTATGAGGATGAATTCTACTGTGCGGTTGTAAAACATTAAACAGTTGTATCAATATCCTTTTCTATTTCAAATGAAAATGTGTCGGGAGTTCTAGCGGTTATGGATATTTAAACAATATTGTCACGTTTCCGCCAAATTCCTGTGAGAGGGTCGAATATGAATGGGGCAGTCATTTGGACGTGTCTTCAAGGACAACCATGGAGCTAGAAGCGAATCGCTTTATTACTAGGCAGAAGTCCGGCGGAGAGTGATTCGAGAGGTTTTGAGTTCCAGAAGCATCTCCGGCGCGCGACAAGGTATATGAAGAGCCATTGCGAGGCCTAACAGGAGCAGTAGGGGTGTTAGATTATGTGTATTTTTTAAGCTTCAAGTTGAGTCGATAAGTGAGTAGTTGGTGCAGTGAAGTATTTCACGACAAAGTCGGTCAGTCAAGTTGTATGTGTCAACCGAGCATGCATAGAAGTATGATACGTTCCATACACCATGGTGAGGAGTCGTAAGCCGTGGAACGGTTCAGGAAACAGTTCAAAGGCCAGTAATTGCGGCTCCGTGATAAGGAACCAGTGGACAATGTTACAGGCAGTAAAGCAGTTTACGAGTAAGCATCGCGGTTATCGTGCTCAGAATTGGTATGCAGCTCCGTGTAAGAATTGAACCTGTGTGTTCGTCAGAGAGATTATTAAAAACCTCGTCCCATTTAATGTTCTTCAAGTAACCATTTTAAATACAACAGTATTAATAGCTTTCGGAATATTACATCAGGACATCACGGTCTGATAGAAAATGGTTATAATCAAGCGATTCAAAGCTTAATTTTCACTATCATTTTTTCAAGTTGGTACCTAGTAAAGAGACACAAGGAAACATTAATGAAAGGTATCGAATTTGTGTATTTGTGGAAAAGAGAAGGGGATTGTAAGTTAACATTGTTATAACAATTTTGATGAGAAATAAGGAAGTTTGAGGTAAACTTTCGTCCTTTGTATTTTCGTCACGCTATTTATAATATAGCCTAAAAATACAAATATTCTTCTAATTATATATATTGAAAGTAACTGAACATTTTCGAAAAAACTCCAAGAATAAAAAAAACTCCATTAAATGATTAGTATAAGTTGTTTGAATAGTGTAACAGTGGTGTGAAATATGCTTTTTTATTTTTTATTTTATTTTAAGTTTCCTTCATTCTCATTGCGACTTGAAAGCATACAACACATATAAACTGAGAAAGTAAAGCTCCGTTCTTTTTCACTTAATTTCTTTACAATATTTTTTGGATTACATACCCGATTATAAACATAATGCAGATGTTATTTCGATTAACATGAAGTAGAAAAATAGCTACTGTAAGAATATTTTGTGGAAGGTGAATAAAAATCAGCGATTTGTGTTGAAGTATATGAATGAAACACATTAGATATTTTTATTTGCCGGTCGAAGGTGAGAATAAACGATGTCTGCCTGAGATGCAGTTAATGAGATGCCGGTCTCTGTAACGAACTGTTGCTCAATCTGCGTGAGATGATAGATTCTTAATTAAATTCGAAACAGATAATCTTACTGCGGGCTGACGCTTCCACTCTGCTGTATCGATTTCTGTCGGGGAAGGCACATTTACCGTGGTTAAGGCTCTCATCTTCTGTTTATGTGATCCAGCACAAAGCAATGAGGCCCTCGGTTTGCCGCCAACTGCTACCCAAGCCACTTAGCCGAACTTAGATGTTCACTCAAAGAACTAGTTACCTCTATGGTACTTACTAGTTTTGGTTAATGGATCAAGTACATGCATAGATTATTATATTAAGTAAAATATTTAATATCTTGCACTCACGTTATTTTGCATAGTCGATCTTCTTCAGACTATTCTTACTAGAGTTTATTCTTCTATTTAATTTTTTTCTGTCACCTCTAATATCTATCGTAATATCGGTGGTTTGTTATTTTAGCAATGATATTCACTTGCTTTACAGTGGTATTTTTCTTTGAGTTGTATTACTTTTGATATTACATTAAATTCACACAAGCCGACTCACACTTATCTATGCTTCCATTCTTAGAAAAGGTAGAAAATAATCCTGGCTAAAGAAAAGTTATCAGCCTCCAATAGGGAATCAAACTCAGAAGTTCCATCCATACCACGAAAGCACATCTTTGCTTTTTCTTTTTCCGGAGGGAAAATATCAGTTTTGGTGTATTGTACCTTATGTCTCAAGTGGGGAATCCATGGGAGGATGGATGAGGTGAGAGGAGACAGAGGACGCCGTCCCAAGAAACCGCCTCAGTGCAGAGGGCAGGTTCCCTACATTTTATTTAGATGGAAACCTCTCCCGGCAGGCCAGACCTCCTGACATTCCCCCTTACTGTGGTTCGAAGACGGTCCTAGCAGTCAGTTCGGAGATGGGCAACCGACCTACCGTAAGAGGAAGTTGCTCACTCAGAGCATATCGTCCTGCCATGCGCCGCCGAGACTCGCGCCTACACTTCTACCCTGAAAGAGAGCACCAGACGAGAGATGATGTGAAATGATAATGGAAATGAAATGGAGGGACAAGAATTCGGGAATGTAATTAACTTACCTAGCATCGCCTACCGACTCGGGAAACCCCGGAAAAACCCATGTATCAGGTAGGTCGGGCTCGGGAATCCAACCCGGGCCACAGACGAAACCGCCTGAACTATTCCGCTTGATTATCTTTACTGTTAATCAGGAGAGATGCTCATTATACATTTGTTAAAAGAGTAAGAAGAACACAGTAGGCTATGGCAGTGATGCCACATCGTTCCCAGTGCATAGTGGTCCAATACTGAAAAATTAGTTCAGTGTAGGCTTTCGCACAATGCATACTGAGCAATGCCTACTTCGGAGGCTGAAGGTATGAGCCGCCCGGAGTCGCATGTACAGTTTATATCTTTCAAATATAAATGGAAAAAAACAATTTTTATGTAAATTTCTCGGCAGTAGTAACCGTTACCTAATATTCGATTAGTATTTTATGCCAAAGAAATGCCAAAGAACAGGCAGCATCGCTTTTCGGAGGTCTTTATTTTTTAAATTAACATCCTACAACGTTAGGTTATGTCGGACGATGAATGCAAGGGTAAAATGATGCTTAGATGAGAACGGGGTTCATAGAGATTAGATCGAATGTAGCAGTCAAATTCTTTAATTCTGTTGGAGGCTATTTCAATTATTTGTAAATAATCCAATTAAATATTCCCTTCTTTATTTTTAAATCCAGAAAAGGTAGGAATCTCTACTTCCAGGATATATTAAATATAATCTGTTACAAATTTATATCAAACGCATTATTATTAATACTGTATAATAATGGTTTTATTCAAATCACATGTATATTTTATTTTCTCACTCTTACGTTTGGGGTTAAAAGTCTAAAATATTTCACTTTTTAAGAGGCATAAAGAGCGTTGCTTCGCCGTTGTGCTGAGGCTAAGGCAAGTTTAATAATCTCTATAACTGAGCCAAATTATTCAGAAAACTGTAACATTATCTCATTATTTTAATTAATTTGAGTGATTATATAAACCGATAAGTAGATACTTTTTACATATGACTGACACGTTCTCTTCATACATCAAACCTGCATCTGTTCTAGGTTTCTGCTAGTTCAGGTCAATTCTAAAAGAAAACATTTCATATGGTGTACATTGTATAAGCAAGGTTTTCCTGTGGACGCAGCCAAGCTACAGGTAAGCAGGTAAGCGACGGCTGATAGCGCTCCTCGCGGATATATTTCATAAGTGCGTATGGGGACCATTTGTATGCAGTTGTGTCTTGGACTGTAGTAACTGGGCAAGGCAATATTCAATTATTTAAAAAACTGGTCGCTATTAGATGGAGTTAAGATTCCGGTGTCTTTGCATGGCCTGGTGAGTGTACGGATAAATGCTTTGCAAATAAATTGTTTGACGTGGACATAAGCTAAAGGAATTGATATGTTCACGATTGTTATGAATACGAATCAATGTTGACCAACGTGAACGTGTGCATGAGGAAAACACTAAGCTAGCATCTATGTTTTTGTTATGCTTGAGTCAGTTTTTTGTGGATGTCTGTTAGTGAAATTTATATAGGTAGTGATCAAACAGTAATATAGAGGCTATTGATTAACAAAGTAATGAACCAAAAGTGTTATGCTGATAGATATTATGAAGTATAGTTGTAATAGAGAATATAATCTGATTTATCACCCGTGGGCCTGGATGGCTCAGTTGTTTACGCTGGTATCCTGGGGTTCAAAATTGGCTCAGACCGATGTTCTTTAAGTGAGTTTAGAACTGCGCACTGACGGCGCTGATAATGAAACTGGCAAAGAACAGTTATCAAACCCTCCTATACACGGATATATAATTTATCACTTTCTACATGAAATAACCACAAAATATGCAGGAGTTTCCCAAAGTTAAGGCATGGTCAATACACCAGACATACTATAGCGCAGAAAGACGCTGGGGAATACCAAGTATACACCATGTTTGGTTACTGTAAAATACAATAGAGTATTAAATTGTAGCTACAGTGTTTCGCTTCATACTTGTATTGGTTGTTACAAAAGTAGCTTAGAATTTAAAGTTAGCTATTGAGAACATAGAGGACATAAAATATAATATGTAATTATGTTAGAACAAATTTTATTTTAAGCAACCCGTATTGCTTGAAAGGAAAGGGAGATAAAGAAAAACGGGTATCCTGAAGTACAATGCTGCGTAATAAATAAACATCTTTAATACCTAAAGCGAAGTGGTGCAGCTATAATATGTGTGGCTTACATTCATCTTTCTGGCCATCTTCCTAATATGTCGTTTATTTGGAGGGTTTTCTCGGGTCGTTATACATCTCCACGAATTTCCTGACCCTCCATTTCACCTCATTTCTCGTATCACTTAATATTCAACCTGTTTCAGGGTTGTAAGTGTTGTCCGGGAATATCGGTGTTACATGACAGGACATATCCCCCATTGGGATGTGTAAACAGCAGGGGTTCAGGGGATCCGTTTGTTAGAGCCGACCGGGGAGTCCCAATCTGCTGTTACGTCTCCTAGAACTAGCCACCTTCTGTCTCCCTCACCTCACCCTTCCATCCCATAAAGCTTCCCTTCAAGGTATAGAAAATCTTCCACAAGTCTGATACCGCAAACCTTGTTATACTTCATAAACCCCAAAACCTGCAAACAATTTTTATGGAGAATAATATTTATTCACTACTTTATGAGGGAAACTTTTGGACATTCTATTACCGCAAACATTTTGGAGTGTACACTTGCGTCCAAGAAAAGTGGGCATTATAGGAAGTGATATTTTAAATTGCTAATGAAATGCCTAGCTCTATCTTATCACGTGATGCACGTCAACCCCTCTTTTGTATAATTCTAGCTTTCTGATTCACATGTTACTGATCTCAGACCAAACGCAGGTGATGGTAATGCTGTCAGAGAGCGGTTTAATACTGGTTTATTACTGTTAGCTAATGACCTTAACTCCAGACGAATGGGTAAATAATGCAAATATTTAAAATACAAGAGAGAGTAAAGCAACCCGATCCGTTTTCGAAAACTTAAATGATATTGTATATTCTCTCTTATTCGAGTCCTCGAAATTACAATTGCAGGATGTATTTATATTGGCTCTCACCTATTACAGAAATACTGAGTCCACATAAGCTACCTTAAACTGCGAAGATGTACACCGGTAGCTAATAATGGCATGTATTAATAACTGAACCGTGTAACTATCTCATATATAAGTATCGTGAATAATAATTGTGTCTCAACAAAGAAAACGAAGGCTTCTGTGCTTCCATATTTCATAACGGCTTACGGCTACTGTTTTTATATTTTACTTTCGCTTTCCAGCACAATATTTACTCCAAATGTTGACTTTACTCGCGGCCACTAATCGATCAGCCTTTGTGTAAATATAATCTATAGGAAACAAGCCATTGAATAAGCATCTTAACCTCTGAGGAGAAGTAGCGTTACCACAGAGACTACGAAGGGAATTGCTGTAGGATGTTGATCGTTAGGGGAACTGAGAAATATATGGCTTAATCTAGATGTGGACTGAACTCAGGGATTTCTGGGCATAAACTATTACTCCAACATATTTGTGAACTGGAACGTAACCGGCCGCGGCAATACAATGTAAAATGGGAATCAGCTGCAGTTTTTGATGAAATAAAAAAGGAGAAAAATTATTTATAAATTTTACTTCTCTTTTGAGGGCAAATATCTTTTCGAGGAGCTACAGTAATTGCTAATTTACTATCTGTAATCAAATATTTAGAAATTGAGTTAGTTCAATGAGTATGAGGATGTTTTGCAGTAGAGTGAGTGTGTGGTGTTTTAGGGCCCGTCGACAACAAGGTAAAACAACATTCAATCGATTCTTTACATTTCATTACGAATTGCCTTTTATTGTTGCGCTACAAGCACCGCTTTCTAATTTTACTATAATTACAATTGAACAGTGTCCTGCGCCGTGGCCTAGTGGGCTAGAGCCTTGTGCTTTTGTTCCCTGCCCAGGAATGCACCCCGAATCGATCCCACCTCCGGGATGTGCGGATATTGAGTATAGGGTATAGGACCGGTGCCCACTCAGCATCGTGAGGAAATTGAGGGGCTACGCTAGATAGCGAACCCTGGTCTAGCCGAAATGCTAAGCACATCTCCTCCCCGTATCGGTTGGATGATGGCCCATCTCTGTCTTGCGTATGTGGTCTGCAGTTGGGTTGGCAGGCTCAGGTACACTTCGGGCTGTTACGCATGAGTAACGTTTTACAGCTGGACAGCAGATTACAGGCGTGTATCACGCTTTGAAGACTGATGCGTCATTTAGAAGATGACACGCAATGAAGCAACTGGGTGTACACTCTCTGTACAGTTTTGAACATGAAACTACATAGAGAAGGACTTTACAGTCTTACAGTACATTGACATATGCTACTGATGTTGGGTGAGATTCAAAAATTGTATTTTCTACGCCAGGATGAACTGTATTTGGAACCACGCACAGCATTGCTACTCTGATTCATATATTTTCGAAAGTTCTTATAGACGTTGCAGTAGACGACAATGATTGTGGTATTTGCCTTTGGACAAGAATATGGGGATTTTCAGGGAAAGGAACAATAAATGATGTGAAGCGCAATTTCTGCGCAGTGTAGCTAAAGCAAGTGGTACTCTTATTTGAGTCCTCGATATTCCATATATTCCATAGAACATTCTCTATCAAATTAAGTTGCTATAGAATTTTGTAAAATGAGGCATCAGATGTGCTAAATGCACTTTATTTTGCCTCTTAAGAAGTTAGCAAACCGCTGAAGTTACCCTTAAATCAGTTTCTCTCACACACCCAGAACAATCCGATTGGTACGTAGAGATCATCGAAACTCTAATGTTCATTTTAGTCAGAACAACACAACTTACATTGTACCAGGGCTGTTCAATAAAGAATGGTCATAATTTTTTACGGACATAATTTTTCGCACTAAAATACAATTTTAATATATTCCGTTAGCTTAATGTGAAACAAACACGCTGTAGTAGTTTCATTGTTGGTACTCCTGGTCCTCGCCTGTGAGAACCAGACAAGTTCAGACATGTTCAGTATCGCCTACCGCTGCAATGGGGGTAACATGCAGTTAAAGTGATGTTAGAGGAAGATCCGGAGTCTCTTTCAAACGTAATCACTGCTGATGAAGCTTGGCTACATCATTTTGATTCTGAGAGCAAGCAGCAAAGCTCAGTGTGGAAATCTCCTTCATCACTAAGCCCCCAAAAAGCAAAAGTGGTTGCTTCTGTTGGGAAAGTTATGGTCATGCCATTCTCTGATATTCATGGAATGGTTTATCAGCATGTTGTACCTGCATACACATCACTAACTGGACAATACTACAGGGATGTCCTGAAAACATTGCAAGTCCATATCAGACGCAAAAGACATTTCCGTGAAGCAGGCTGGATGCTGCGCCACTATAATGCGCGGCCGCATATTGCCAATGTTGTTGCTGAATATCTTGCAAAAATCAACGTGAAGTGCATTCCTCACCCTCCCTATAGTCCATATTTAGCCCCATGTGACTTTTTTCAATTCCCTAACTTGAAGAAACGCGTTCGTGGGAAACGTTATCCATCATCAAAAGCAGTGGTGAAGGCTACGGAAGCGATTTTGAAGGATCTCTCAAAAATGGTTTCCAGTTTGTCTTTGAAGACTGGCAGAAACTCTGGGACAAGTGCATGGTATTCAGGGGAATAATGAAATGTGTAGTGTTTAACACCCACTTTTACTACATACGGCACTGCAGGCGGTGACACTGATGATACATGAGATGAAGATGGAGCACCGGTGGAATGAGATGGCGGGGGAAACCGGAGATCCCGGAGAAAACTCGCCCCAACACCGTGTTGTCCACCACAAATCTCAGTTTTCGGTCGCCCGGGATCGAATCCGGGCCGCCTTGGTGAGAGCCAAGCGGTCTAACCAATGAGCCACAGCGCGGCCGTCATTCAGGGGAGACTATTTTGAGAAGGACCATCAAAATTATGAGGATGAGTAAAGGTACGTTGTCAAAAAAATTGTAATTATTCCTTATTGAACAGCCCTCATACTACACTGCCCTGAGCACTCAAGACTTCGTAACTTTGACTCTCACTGACTGACTTCTTAACGACGAGAAGTGCTCTAGGCAAATTTTCCCGAAAAGGTAGAAACGAAGGCTCTGGAAATGAGTGGTGGCACATTTTGCCACGTACTTGCAGGCTTTTGTTGGCTACCGGAATAGTGTTCAATTTCCACCTTCTTAATGTTGGCTACCGATTCATGGCCGGGGTAGCACTGCTCCCTTCTCAGAGCTATGTAGTTGTCTCGACTACCACTATCCAGGCTAACCAAACACTTCTCTCAAAGCGGTCTTTGGATGCGTTACACCACTTCGTTGATCCTCTTCACCACACTCTCTTGCCACGGTTGTTGAAGTTTGGGGCAACTAACTTTAAATTTTATAATATAGTGGCTATTTCAACTCAGTGTATGGCTGTGAAACATGGACCATAAAGAAAGAAAAAATTATGAAATAAAATAAATGCGTTGGAAATGAGATACCTGGGAGCTTTAAACGACATACAAAACGTCCAATATAAAAAGATATTGAAGAAATCAGAGGAATTAGGTGAAGGTCGTATTAATGACATAATAAGGCAACGTAGAGAAAGATGGAGAAAACGAAATCCAAATTGGTATGGACAAAAACGAAATCCAAATTAAATATGAATACCAATCATATGGAAAACAAGACACGAGGTAGGAATAGGAGGTATCTCCTAATCTATGAGTAGCTCATGATGATCTATTAAAATTGGTAGAGATTAATATAGATAGTGTATCGAAAATAAGTAAAATGATTTGGAGCATTCAGATAAAATACAGGAGTGTCTTATCAATGCTGTAAATGTTGTTGCATAAACACAGGCATTGGAATATCCCACATTGTGCCAGTTTATATTCGGATTAAAAAAAGGCTGTCATGTTCTGAAGGCGACGATCGTAAAAATTAATTTGAAAACTACCTTTTTATATGGAGAGATATACTGTATGATAATTATTCTTTTTCTATCAAGTTTTTTTTCTCCACAACTGCTCTTGCTCCTATAAAGGGGGAGATAATTATGTCACCTCTGCTCTTAGACACGGCAGGTGAGACTGGGGAAGGTTAGTGAGTGTTTATCTGGAGTATCAGGAACATCGTACATTGAAGAGGTCGGCAAAGAGTAATGAAACACATGCATACTTGGATGCAAAACGAAGTTCAAATTCTCATGAAAGGTGTGGTTTGGATTGGTGATGTAATGTTGAGCTTCGCTTCTCTAGTATCATTTTTCTGCCCTCCAACATCTTTAACATGCACGACAATGTCGTTATACTCGCGTATGGATTGTGTGCCTGAAGCGGAAAATAATACCAGGAAGTAGGAACAATAACTAAGGCCCGGTATTCTAAAAAAAAAAAATTTAAACTGTAGTTTTATGTTTTACCTCAATTATACATTTTAGTCTTTAGTTAAGTTTTACTGGAACTCGTCCTTTTAGCCCCATTTTAAAGCTATCGTAAGATCTAGGTAGCAGTTACATAAATGGATATTGGTGTGGTATCTGAGGGATTACTCAGTGATAATGAAGATGTCCGAGACCTGTAACGTTCTAAAATAGACCTACATAGTTTCAGAGGCGGAATCACATTTAAATTTTAAACAGTTTACCCTTAGAAAGTAACAGTTATAACGCAATTAGGTGAAATTTGGAATCTGATGCAGATTATAACTAGAAAATATAAACGGTAAAACCATATACTTCATTATTGTATTTATAATGACCTCATAATGCAAGCTTCTATTTACATCATTATCCGTCGCCTACGTTCTGTATATCTATGAAAATATGTTCCGTATACATTTACATCTTAACTATACAGAAAAACGTACTTTTATGACAAATTTATAATATATATCAAAATAAATCGTAATAAGTAATGTCAAGTTAGTGCATGTCACTTAATTATGGGACTAACAGAATCCAGGCACTCGCCTTGTGTGGGGTAGCATGTCTGCCTTACATACAAGATATTCCTGGTTAAAATCTCGGTTAGAGTGAGTTACCTGGATCATGTTCTCTCCGGAGTGTTCCCTTATCCTTAAAATCTATGGGCCCTGGTCTAATTTCACCATTCCGTCGTTCAATATTCATTTCAAGTCCAGCATTTGGCTTATGAATTAGTTGTGAATGAGAAATACCATTATGTACTTCATAATTATCTTTGAAAGCTCATCAAATAGCACATCTTCCCCCTTAAGCCCCTTCCGAATAAAATAATAACTCCAATCGAATAAATAATTTTGTTTCTAACATTAGTTGAATGGAGACAAAATGGTACTGTTGCAGTCCGCATAAACGTCTGCTTTCGTGATAAGGTAGAAATAATTTGAAGGTGGATTTCTAAATTAGTATGAAGACGACACTGACGGATTCAGCATGGATGGAGAAAAATACATATTTTTAAATTTTTCATCATTTTTAAACTTCAAGAGTTTTTGATACATGGCTCTAACTTTGGAGGGCTATGTGTCGCTCAGGAGCATTAATGGTTTGATATTTTGTGAAAGCAGCTCTGTTCACCTAGACTGTCTACCGAACAATACGAATCACATGCTACAGTCACTAAATCGACCAGAATGAAGCCAGGTTAAATTGAAAAATATTGTTCCATGAGCGTCAGGGAATAGGAACATCACAAAATTTAATTTTGGCTCCGTTTTTAAGACAGCCTGGCTGACTGAGTTAATGACGAACATATATTAATGTTTTTTTTTTTTTTAAAGAAGACATAGTCAAGTTATTAAAAGTGAGATATTTCTTGTATAGAAAATGAGTAGTTGTCAAACATTTTTATGATTACTCACTCAGATGAGATGTTCTTCATATCCCCAAAAAGCGCTTTTCGATCAGGTTTTGATCATCTTCAGTGTGTGTTGACCAGCTACAACTGAGTAGCTGGTCAACACACACTGAAGATGATCAAAACCTGATCGAAAAGCGCTTTTTGGGGATATGAAGAACATCTCATCTGAGTGAGTAATCATAAAAATGTTTGACAACTACTCATTTTCTATACATATATTAATGTATTATGGTATTTATTCACTAATGAACATATTGCGAATTACGTTGAATATATGGCGAACCTTCCAGAAACCTTTGACTACTCCCAGGGGTTCTGCGACTATTCGCAGAGTAATTCCCGACAGTTTTGTGACAGTCCAAGAAAATTCGGAGAACTTCTGTTAATCCCTCAAGATTTAGCGACGCTAATTTTCAACATTCTTTGATGAGCTGTTTCTCACACCTACAAAGACAAAAAATATCGCTAACAAGCGAAGTTGGTTTCTGACTTCTTCAGAAAACAGAAGAGAAGGAGTAAATAAAGGCCCCGAAAGGAAAGAGGAAGGAACAAAGAAGAAACCACTTCCACAATACCATGCAAAAGAGGATTATATACATTCAAAGTGACAGCGAAAATAAATTATTCGAGAGAAAATCAAAAGGAGAAAGCCGAGAGTAGAGTTTAAAATAGTCCATTTTGCCAACTAAAACATTCAGCTCCTAAATCCATCATGAAGCGGACTGGATTCATTGTCAACTAAGAAGTGTATGTGGAGGATATTAGAAAAATAAATTCATTTGTGAAAAATAAGTTCGAATAATTCCATGTCGATGTCGTAATGAAGTTGGTGGAGACCTGTAAAAATGCTGGAATAGAGAAATGTGAACAGAAGATTCACAATATAATGTCGATTGTGTCTGTGTTTGAGTGGTCAGTCTTCCGTTTTCTTAACGGGTTCGATTTCTGACTGCGGTAGTAACATTTCTGTTTAAGTAAAATCTTTACTTGTTCTTTGCGGCCTGGAAATATACACGTGGGAGTGAATGAAGTATATTTAATGTCAGATACTTAGTGAATTAGCTTCACCTGCAAGTGTCTCAACATAAATTTAAAACTGGGGACTTCGGGTCTTCGGGGGGAGTTTCGCGAATTTCTATGCCTGTCTTCATGCGGCCTGTAGCTCCTGCGGATCTTCACTTCCTCATGGGATTAGAAATTAAAATAAATATCTGTCAGTGTTTTAAATCATCAATGTGTCCTCTGTAGGCGTAGTTCTGTCTATACCTAAAAATAAATACGTATTAAGGAAGGGGGAAAACACATTGGGATTTAGTGAATGGTTCATATTTTTACAAGATGGTATGAAGTTGACGAATGTGCAATTTGCCAGTTTTTTGTTTGTCTGCGGATTTCAGTCATTTTACAAATTTTTGTATTTAAGTAAATAAATATTAAAATCAGTAAGTATGTTCCTAAATCGCTAGCTCCTACTGCATCCTTATTTATTAGTCCAGTTCTATAAGTTAATAATAAATCAATTTATCATTAACTTTCCTGTAGTTACTTTTTGTTACATTTATATCCCATCTTTAACTGTAATTGTTATATTAGAGGCATTTTACCTCTGAAACATATTGTTCACTTGTTTTACTCGTTGTGTTTTGTACGTTATATAACATTGTCATTAACGCTTCCAGTTTACAGGTAAGGATAGGCTAGAGGAACATTTCGAGATCTCCAACAGCCGGAAAGGAATCAGGATCCCAAGCTCAACAGGCAGTTACAGGACCTGTCTCCTTATACTTCTGTTCCGGCATATATAAATATCTTATATTCCAATGCTGGCTTTCCGTTAATGTTAGCTAACAGCATGTGGTGGAGATGTTGCCAATTAGCTCCGGTTTATGACCTGTTGATCATTGAACTTGAGTAGACTTTCAGTCATATTTCTTTTCTGTCTTTCTCCCTGCTCCCTTAGGTGGCGGAAGTTTCTACTTTTGATTCTCCATTAGAAAGTTTCCCTTTGCAATTTGTTCGCCAGTCTGAACGGCGGCGAAGTTGAGTTGAAGATATCGAAGGCAAGGCAAGAGTGATTCAACTCAAACAGGAAACTGTTATCACTAGACTGACATTTCTTTACACCAGTTTTGCTTAGCAGTGGTCTTCAGAAACTTTTCATAAAGTTTCGTAATTATTATATATATATATATATATATATATATATATATATATATATATAATTTTAGCCTGAAATTAATGAGGCTATAATGCACAAAGCAGAGTGTATAGCTATAAGTACAGCTCGACGCAGACAATAGTACAAGTTCAAAAGAGGTACTAGATAGTATCAGTAATGCAACAACTGAAGTAGACACATCATATTTATGTTTTACATGACGGCACATTACTGCAAAATCACATAGCCATATCCCATGTACTAAACGTACCATATCCTACTTAAACATTTCATTAGTTTTAAACAACTTATCTCTTGAATATAACTACGTGGGTTTTTAATTATTCTCTTATTTATTATTTTTAAACAGTCTATTGTTGCTTCTACAATGAAATAAGGAAGCTTTCACGCAATGCGCTACCCGCAAGAGTACGCAACTGGCTACAAATAAACGTTTCGTAGTGTGCAAGTTAAAAATAAGTAGTGTTTCCAGCATATTGCAGCCAGAGGAAGCTTGTGGTCTTTTCATAGAGATGGTTTCGGAAATTTTGATTTTATTAAAAAAAGTCAAATGATTTTGAATAAAACACTACAAATGTAAGATAGTTTCATGTTAAAGTGAAAAGTATATTTTGAATTTTGTGGGTATAGTTTCTGAAGTCTCTTCATTCCGATTGGCGTTTGCGTAACTACTAAATAGCAAGAGAAAGAGAAAACATTACAACACAAAAGTATAGATTTCGTTAAAGCACAACTTTTATGACAAATAAATTATATTTCTGCAGTTAACCATTGCCGAGATATTCCTTGTGGTTTGAATTTTCAAATACAGGGGGTGTCCAGAAAGTAAGTTCTGTTTCAATTTGCCTCCGCTGTAGTGCTGCGATCGCAGTGCCGCACATGCGCGATAGACGCTCTGTATCAAGGAGAAGAAACGTGCGCCATTGTGAGATCGCTGTACACTTTGTTGTGCTTATTTACGATGTCGGTGTTGATTGAAAACCCCGCCGCTTGTGAAATCAGATCTGTGATTCGTTTTCTGAATGCTAGGAAAGTGAAATCAATTGAAATTTATCGGCAAATTTACGATGTCAAAAGATGTGTTTCTGCACGACAACGCATGACCACACATTGTAAATGCGACGAAAAACATCCTGCAGGGATTTGGCTGGAACGTGTTTGACCACCCCCCGTATAGCTATGACCTCGCTCCTAGCGACTTTCATCTGTTTTTGGATCTCAAATCTTTCGGTAAACACTTCAACAATGACGAAGAGCTGAAAGAAAATGTTTCCAACTGGTTGAAGACACAAGAGGCAAACTTCTATGAAGAAGGTAAACAAAAACTTGTGCCTGCAAAATTTCGGCAGTTATGTGGAAAAGTAGTTTAAGAGTTGTAGAATTTTGTGCAGTAAATAATTTTTGTGTACCTGTACACAATTTAATTTTATTACCAAACAGAATTTACTTTCTGGACGTACATCGTACTTTCCTCAAATTGAAAGTAGCTATTCGATTTTCTTATATCCCGGCTATGCAAAGACAATGGAATATCAAAATCATCCAACAGCTACCAGCTTTTAAACTATTTGATATCCTTTCCATTGGAAATATGTAGTAAAACAATACCTACAAATGTATAGTAGAAAATCAACTGTTTGCTGAAGAAAATGTAGAAAACGTTACACGACTGTAACACAGATATTTAAACTTTATTTGGATAATTTCATGTGGGTTTACTTTAAATTAATGAATTAAATCAGCGGATATCCAAGTCGTATTTGCTGTGCTGTTGATGTCCTGTTGACCGTGTGAATGCCTCCGCTCATTTCATGTCATACAATTGCTTGCAACTAGTTTGTGGTTGTAATGAGTTGCATGGTGTTCAACTCAGTGTTGTATCGCAACAATAGTAATCGAGAAGTTATTCATCTGAACTCACTCATCTAACTCTGTGATTGGAAATTTGCAGTCAGTTGCGTGCTGTTGACAGTCTGAAGGCAGTCTTGTATTTTCAGATCAATATTGTTAGCGCCCACGCTGGAAGTGGAAAGTGGAAAGCAAAATTCCATTATATAATATGCAACAGTCGTAAACCGATTTTTAATTGATCATTTATCATGCTTGAATTTTTGTCCTGCGCCGTGGCGCAGCGGGCTAAGGCAGCATGACTTGGTCCCTGGCCACGGAAAGCGACCCGGGTTCGATCCCACCCATGTGGTGGGGATTTTAGATCCCGGGTATAGGACCGGTGCCCACTCAGCATCGTGAGGAAAGTGAGGAGCTTAGGCTAGGTAAGCGGCCCTGGTCAAGGAAACCAACAGTCCGGCTGGGGGATGCCGAGATGCTGACCACATCTCCTCCCCGTATCGGTTGGATGATCGTCCATCTCTGCCGTGCGTAGGTGGGCATGAGGCCGTCAGTCGGGTTGGCAGGCCTTGGCCCTTTTTTGTTGTAATTTACGTCCTCCAACGTTAAGTCGTATCGGACGGGCCTTGGCCTCTAAGGGCTGTCACGCCATGGGTTATGTTATTTATCATGCGCTTTAGTATCCTAATTAGGCACTATTTTGCAATTACATAAAACAATGTAATGGTTTTAGACTTTTTCAGTAATCGCTCAATAATTGCTCATTGACCCAAAGCGCGAAACACTAAGGTTAACATTGCATTAAAATAATATTAATAAATAATTACCATAACAGAAATAATTAAATGTTTATAGGCAAAAGCTCAAAATTTCTTGTTATCTAAAAGGGGAAGGAAAAAAGTGTACACATCACAATGGAACCATAAGTTATATAGAACCACATGCTAGAAAATAGGCAGTTATAGTGATTATAAGATTAATTCAATATCCATGAAATAAAGCCAATGACATAACCAAATGTTGGGCTGTAGTCCTAGGAGTCTTCGTTACTTATGGAGTAAAAGAATTCCTCATGACACTGCTGCAGTGAATATGTTTGAAGAAAGGAAGAGCATGAAATTCTGGAAAATTGGAAATCAGGAACAAATCACTAGATCGAGGCATTATAAAGTTTCCAAATATTAAACAAAAATGTGATGCTGCCTTCACCTTACTTTCTCTACCTAATTTTCTCAAACTATTCTTAAAAATCTTATTATTCTATCTACCTGTTCTTATTAGAAATATAATGTTTGCTCAAATGCCTTTATTACACATTTCATGTGATTACATGGAGGATATAGTACTCTGAAGGATAGTAAGATCTTAAAAACCTGGTATACCAGGTACGTCCAGAAAGTAAGTTATGTTTGGTAATAAAATTAAATTGTGTACAGATACAGAAAAAATTATTTATTGCATTAAATTCTACAACTCTTAAACTACTGTTCCAAATAGCTGCCGAAATTTTGCAGGCATTTGTCATAGCGAGGCACAAGTTTTTGTATACCTTCTTCATAGAAGTTTGCCGCCTGTGTCTTCAACCAGTTGGAAACATTTTCTTTCAGCTCTTCGTCATTGTTGAAGTGTTGACCGCCAAGGAAAGGTTTGAGATGCAAACACAGTTGAAAGCCGCTAGGAGTGAGGTCAGGGCTGTACGGGGATGATCAAACACGTCCCAGCCAAATCCCTGTAGGATGTTTTATGTCGCATTTGCAGTGTATGGTCATGCGTTGTCGTGAAGAAACACAGCACCTTTTGACAGCATTCCTCGGCGCTTATTCTGTATTACGCGGCAAATTTCCTAAATGTCTCGAAATAAACATCTGCTTTCATTATTAGACCACGCAGTAAGAAATCAACGAGTATCAAAGATACCTTTCCTGTCCCAGAACAATGTGCACATCATTTTTCGAGGTGTCAAGATTTTTTTCGGCTTAACCTTTGCTGGGGATGAGGTGTGCCTCCATTCCATTGATTGACGCTTACTTTCAGGGATGTCGTAAAAAACCCAAGTTTCATCTCCTGTGGCTGACTATCTGTGTCAGAAATTCTTCTCTGCCTTAATCATAACGGGTCAAAAACTGCAGTGTACTACCCATCCGTTTTGTTTTGAGTTGCTCAGTAAGAATCTTTGGCCTCCAACGTGAGCAAAGTTTACGAAATTTCAGTTTTTCGGTAATAATTTCATGAACTAGTGATCGTGAGATTTGGGGAAATTCCATAGCGAGAGCACTAATTGTAAAGTTGCGGTTTTCCTGGATCTTTTCAACAATCGCGTGAAGCAGTTCTTCTGTAACCAAAGATGAACGCCCACTTCGTTCTTCATCGTGTACTTCACTACGTCCTTCATTGAACTGTCGGACTTATCTTCTCACCATTGTATCACTCATCGCATTTTGTCCGTAAACATCGCAAATTTGCCGATAAATTTGAATTGGTTTCACTTTCGTAGAATTCAGAAAACAAATCACAGATCTAATTTCACAAGCGGCGGCATTTTCAATCAACACCAACATTGTAAACAAGCACAACAAAGCGTACGTGGCTGACAGCGATCTCCCAATGGCGCACGTTTCTTCTCCTTGATACAGAGCGTCTACCGCGCATGTGCGGAACTGCGATCTCAGCGCTGCAGCGGAGATACATTGAGATACAACTTACTTTCTGGACGCCTATTGTATATACGACTGCTTTAAAATTGCCACGAGAGAGAAAGAGAGAGAGAGAGTGGGGGAGGGACAGGTATTAGTGACTTGATTCTGTGAAAGTTTCTGTCCACTCACAATTTTCTATGCTCACAATTTTATAAATTATTGTTACACAAATATTTATTTTTCTATCTACTTCATGATAATAATATCTCGGCGACGCGCACAAAATGTTCGGCGCAGAGAGATAACGGACGAATAGTGTACCACGGAGATAAACAGCTTGCCTAAGCAGACAAACATACCGCGGAGATAAACAGCTTGCCTAAGCAGATAAGCATAGCGCGGAGATAAAAGGCATGCCAATACAGATAAAGAGGTAAATGGAACATTCTAGTGATGTGTTGATTGACAGAACAGTCGATTTCTTGTTTGTTACAGAATATTCCAGAAATGTCTATTGATATCAGTAGTGGCGACACGCCAGTGGAGTAGTCGTAAACGGAGTAGACAGTAGTAAACAATGTCGTAATGAGAGTGTCACCAGACACTCACACTGTAAACGCTTTTGTTTGTGGACGGCGACCTTGGAAGATTGTAATTGTGTATGTGACGTAATCTTGCTATTGTAAGTGTACTTCTACGGAAATAAAGAACATTTTGAGTTTCTGCAACGTGGACTTTGAATCCTACGAACCCACAAAGTCACAATAAATTGAGATACAAATTTGTGGAAATGATTTTATTGCCCGACCCTGTAGCGCAAATGGTAGCGTGTCTGCTTCACGTTCAAAAGATCCTGAGTTAGAATCTTAAGTCAGGGTGAGTTATCTGGATAAGGTTTGTTCAGGGGTTTTCCCTTATCCTGAGGAATGTCGGATAACTCGAACCCTGGGCTCGTTTGAGTATTATTTCACTCATTTCATCTATCGTCTAATATTGATGTTGGAGAATGTAAATAACAAAAATGGCGATGAATATAATAATAGTAAAATGATCGTGATCATGATGATGATCAGGATGATAATGATGATCCTAATGAAAATGATGATAATACTAATGAATATAATGACGATAATGAATGTAATGATCATAATCATGATGATGACGATGACGACGATGCAATGGAGATGACGACGATGATGATGATAACGCTTTTATTCCATTTTCTTCCAGATACAATTGCGAATAGGGCATAAGTAGGGTAAATTGAGCGGTTCCAGGCCAGACCCAAAAGAGCAAGATGGCGGCCGTGCGCAATCTATGTATTTAAAGGATTTATTGTCCTACTCAGTTCATTTTGTTTTCTGATTCGGGATAGCGGGGTGTCTATTGAGACTTCTCGTGGTGTATTTAGTAGCTTTGAGACGTATTTCGAGGCTTTTGTAACCTACTTCCTTGCATTTTGAAGTACTAAGGGCTTCTTAGGGGTGTATTTAAGCCCTTTTTTGCTTTATTTGGAGGCTTCTTGTTCTCTATTTGGGACATTTTTGGTGTACTTAGGGGCAATTGGGACGTATTTACTGGGTATTTTTGTGTAATGTAGAGGCCTCTGAGTGGCGTTCAAAAGCATTTTGGTGTATCTAGTAGCCAAATGTAGAGGTATTTACTGGCATTTTGTTGTAATTTAGTGGTTTCAGAGACAGTTTTCGAGGGTTTTTGTGACGTATTTACTTAGTTTTTCAGGTATTTAGGGCTTCTTTGAGGTGTATTTAGATCCCTTTTTGCTGTATTTGGGCGCTACTTGGGGTGTGTTTAGGATATTTTTGGTATACTAGGAGCCTTTTTTTGTGAATCTAGGGACTTTTGAGGCGTAATTAGGGGATTTTGCGAGGTATTTAGTGGCATTATAGTGTAATTAAGTGTTATCGAAGACATGTTTAGAGAGTTTTGGGACGTATTTCGTTGCTTTTTGAAGTATTAAGGGCTCCTTGGGGTGTACTTAGACCCTTTCTGCTGTATTTAGAGGCTTCTTGGGGTGCACTTGGTCACTTTTGGTATACTTAGTGGCAATTGGGACGTATTTACTGTGTAGTTTTGTAAAATGTAGAGGTTTTAGAGGCGCATTTAGAGTCCTTTTGGTGTATCAACGGTTCTTTAGAGCGTATTTAAAGGATTTTGCGACGTACGTACTGGCTTTTTGGTATAATTTAGTGGTTTTGGAGAGGCACTTAGAGGGTTTTGGGACGTATTTATTATAATTTTGTATTCTTTTGGACTTCTTGTGACGTATTTAGTGGCTTTGAGACGTATTTAGTGACTCTTAAGGCGTATTTGGCAGCTTTTCTGGTGTGTTTAGAGCCTTCGGAGGCATATTTAGTGACTTTATGCTGTATTTAGAGGCTCTTCAAGCGCATTTAGTGACTTTATGGTGTATTTACAGGATTTTGGGACGTATTTAGCGACTTTTAGGTATATTCAGAGGCTTTTGAGACGTATGTAAGGTCTTTTGAACGTATTTACTAGCCTTTTGGGTAATTTAGAGGCATTGAAGATGTAGTTAGGTGCTTTTGGGACGTATTTACAGGCTTTTACTGTGTTTAGAGGCTTTCAGGGCATCTGTAGGAGCTTTATGATGTATTTAGGGGCTTCTTGGGTTGTATTTATAGGCCTTTGTGATGTATTTAACGGCTTGAGGGGGTATTTAGAGGCGTTATGATACATTTAGGAACTTCTTGGAATGTATTTAGAGGCTCTTAGGACATTTTAGTTGCTTGAGATGCATTTAGAGGCTTCTTGGGGTCTATTTAGGGGATTTGGAGTATTTGAGGGCGTTTTGCTGTATTTATAGTTTTTTTTATGTATTTAGAGGCTTTTGCAACGTATTTACTGCCTTTCTGGCATATTTAGAGACTTTTGGTGCGTAT
Organism: Mantis religiosa; assembly: GCA_030765055.1. Taxonomy (NCBI): domain Eukaryota; kingdom Metazoa; phylum Arthropoda; class Insecta; order Mantodea; family Mantidae; genus Mantis; species Mantis religiosa. The sequence goes on along the minus strand of CM060952.1, from coordinate 120,282,023 downwards.
TCAGCGTGTTTTTGTGCATTTCGAGATTGTTGCTGTATTTAGAAGATTTTAAGACGCATTTAGAGGCTTTTAAGTGTATTCAGAGGCTTTTAGGACGTATTTACTGGCTTTTGCTGTATTTATAGGCTTCTTGGGCTGTATTCACTGTCTTTTGGATGTACTTAGTAGACTTAGCTGTATTTGACTTGCCGTAGTTCATGATGTTTTTAACCATTTCAAACGTTTACCCCTCATATAAAATCGATACTTCTAACACTTTAAACTATCCTAAGTCCTACTCCTCAGCGTAATAATTCCAATATATAATAAGCTAACTAATCTAACCTAACCTAGCCTAACATAACCCAAGCCTTCCCCTTATGCTTTACTATTTCATCCCATTAGAAGCAAACCTAACCTAACTGTGCTTTTGTGGTTAATTTGCTACATTGGTTACATTTTGTGATTACATCAGTTAATTGTTTCCGTTGGTTCTGTGCTCTCGTTGGTAGTTTGACTACATTGGCTAATTGATCAGGTGTGGTTACCTAACATATCTTTGTATTGCTTTTGAAACATTTGTTTTTCACATTGTATTCTTTGCACTTACTTCGCTTCCACTATCCTCTTTTATGAAGTTTTAAACCTAACACTGTCTGATACTCTCACCACTGATTCTGAAGTACTTGTAGATTAATTTCATGTGGGACATTTTGTGAATTCTCTTATGATATCCGCCTCCCAAGCTTTTACTTGTGATTGTATAAAGTAAATCGGGGTATACTTAGCTTGTAGTTCAGTAGTAGACGCCTCTCCTCTTTTATCTGGGCTGGAGACCAGCACTAGAATTTAATCCTAGTGGCAGAGTTAACGCCTTCCTCCAATTTTGTTATTTCTTCTTCCTTCCTCAGGCATCGTGAGAGTCGTAGGATAGATGTCACTTGTGTAAATATTCATTCTGTAGCTTAGCTTACAGAGATAACCATTATATTCTGATCTAAGTTGTCCCCCTGTTGCACACTTTCTGCAATACTATAGTGTCCGTACGCGTATGTTGATACTCCATCCTCAGCAATCACTCTCTTGTCGTCATGAGGCGATAGGGCTATTTTATTAGCTTCAACTGTAGAAACATTATGTTTTCGGGATAGGATTAAGTTCATAGGAGTTCTTAGGATCTTTTGGGTTTTAAGACATTCCACATAGCTATCGAAGTTGATGTACTGCCTGATTGCGCTACGCTTTATGCCTTTAATCTTCTTGATTACACCTCCATCTATGTCGAGAGCATACATCTTAGGTCTGAGCCCTACAAAACGATGAATGATTTTTCCATTGGCTTCATCTTTAAATTTTCCCAAAACTTTCTTGTTTTTTGTAGAATGGCATATGTGGTCGCTAGGATAATCAGCAGTATCCAGATGTTCCAGAAAACGTAACTTATCCTGGTATATATCTCTGGTAGTCACACGATGGATGAAAGAGTCAGTATCCATATACATGAGCTTCAGATTTTCAAGTCCGTAATACGGCATTAGCACATCATAATGATACCGATACATCAAGGTTTTTGAGATATCCAGCACACACATCCCAATGTATATAGGCTTGTTGAAGACTATCTCCCGCGACGCCATGTGTACTGCCGCCAGATTAGGCCCATATATAGTTCTATCAATAAATGTAGGCTTAGCAACCAGTTTCTCCAATGTCTTCCAATCGGTGACAAGTCGTATATTCATTCGGTTTCTTATATTCTCCATAGTTTTTCCGAACATGGCATTGTTAAAAAGTTTGTAAAGATCCTTCTCGAAATCATTTCTAGATCCTTGTCGTAACCGGTTATTGAATTCCACATAAGGCTTTAACCAACATGACTGTCGAAATTGTAGCACCCTATGGATTTTTATCAGTTTTATCCCATGATAAAGAGCTTGCTTCAAGGTCATGTAGTGCACCACATACTTAGTTCGTGATCCAAGGTGTGGAATTAGCTTCTTTGCAGAAGAATCCTTAGGCCTGATACACTCGGGCAGGAATGGTAAATCATTATGCAGCTCATGAAGTTCTGCAGGATATTCAAGATCCAGTTCTAAAATGTAGCCGAGAGAGTCATCTTCTCGAAGTATTTCTAGGTTAATATCTGCGGGAGAAACCCACTCAAAACCCCCATAAGGAAGGGCGTGGCACATTGCCCAACCATATTGGTTATTTGCGTCCTCGTACGTAATATATTGTGAAGGCTTACTTGAGTCATATTCCTTCATGTAGTGATTGTTCGCCTCTGCATACCGATGAGACACTTGGCATAATCCTCCTCTTATACCTGCTTCAACCATGAGTAGCTGATCGTAATCCTGTAGCAATTCTAGTTCAATTCCTGTATACAGCAGCATTGCATCCCACGTAAGTCCAGGAGATGTAAAATAATGTGCAGGATCAACTTTATGCGTTTTCAGGGTCTGGTCTCTGAATGTCTCAAACACATCAGCTAATAGAAGAACATCTGAAGTTAGATAGAGATCGCTATACTCTCCTAATGTTTTAATGTTGAACTGTCTCCATATACTTTTTGCATGTTCATACTCTCCATCACTAATTTCTTCTTTGTTCAGCTTGTTGTAGAATGCCTCCCTCGGAGGAAGTTCTGTGTCATTCAAAACATCCCACGATGTAACGTAATCGTAGGGGAAAACACCCTTACGTGTCATCGATTTGAATTGCTCTGCTCCAAAGTATTTTATGGTTTCAGGATATGATGTTAGATTTTTTGCTAGTTTATCCAAGCTGGTACTAAGGAAGCGATAGGTATCCACAAAGCGAAGTTTAATATTTCCAACATACTTGGAAAATGATATATAACTTTCCTCAGAGCTAGGAATAACTTCTACTCTATCGCTAGTACAGCCTAACTCCTTAACAATGAAATGGGAGTCATATCCACTCAGGTTATGTATGAAGACAGGAATATAATTAGGCGTTTTACAGGTTAGATTACACTGATTATGTAGACTTCCTCGATATTCACCACTTATATGATCATGATCCCGTACTTTCCAGTTATCGTCGGTAAATTCTTTACCACATAAGTAGCATTCTGTAGAAGATTCGAATGATTTTTGCTGCTTATCTGTTAGAGTTAATGGAGCACCAGATTTGTATACAGCATTAATCTTCTCTGCGAGAGAACTTACATACTCCATAAACTTCGGTGCAGCATCATAACCACGATATACATAGGGTTCAGTAGGAAGATCAGTCTGTAAACCTTCAATTGTAGCTGAGGATTTGACATAAACACAGAAACTCATAGGAATATGCTTCTGATATGGAACTGTATAAGACGTTTCGGGATTAGAAGAACACCCGTGGTAAGGGGTAAGAATGCTTTCAAAGTCGGCGTATATCACATAAGGTAATTTCAACATCCTTTCATGATTCTTGAATCTAACAGTAGATTTCTCCTTAGTTGGCATAACAATCTTAGCAACTCCGTGTTGGCTACATATTTTTCTATGTTCATTTAACCTCTCAACTCCTCCATTTCGATAATCAAAGTGCGTAAAACAGCGTTTGCAGATGTAGAGTTTTCCCTCACATTTGGTTTTTTGTTGATGAATAAGTCTCTCGAAATTCTTTATATAAACGTAATGATGACGTCCAGCTGCATCACTTAATAGAAGCAGGTCACGATGGTCGGACAGTTCTTCATCGATAACCTTCATAGGAAACACTTGATTTTTCTCATCCAGTCCGAAAACATTTATAGAGATGTTATTTCTTCGTTCAAATTTCGGGATATCAGTCATGCTCGTAGGAAACGAGACGCAGGAAAAGTCATATCTTTCTTGAAGATCCTTATACTTGCTAACACGCTGAGGTTTGTTTTGAATGAACTTAGCAAGTACGGCGTACATAAAACATTTCTCATCATCATAATTCTGTGGATTTATACAAGCTCCTCTAGCTCCAACAGAAGTCGGTAGAGGGATGTAACTGCTTCCTCTTAGTCCATTATTCTTGTTGATTCTAACTCGAACCCCGTCAACAGCTAATAAAGCCCAGTTGCTTCCTTTAAGTTGACTTTCCTCCATTTCAGTACAAAGTTTCTTGAATTTCCTTTCCAAGATGGCGTCCAAGTCACTTTCTAAAAATATTGCTTGATTTTGTGTTTTAAAGGCTTTATCAGTAGTATCACCAACGGTATTCACAAACTGACATTCAGCCACGAGGTTAATTTTCACACTTTTATGCGTCCTTAGTTGCTTCTGAACGGCTTGAATTATCCGCTGTTTTGATTCTTGGAGATATGTCTTTAGATCCTGGCATGTAGAGCACTGGATGAAATATGATTTCAGTCGATCCTGGAAAGCTGTTTCATATTCTACGACATCGTCTTCATCAGGAACCATTAACAGCAATTTATGTTTGGTAGGCTCGATCTTGAGTTTCTTAGCAGCACTTATTCTCTCGCATCGTTCTTGGTGCTCATCTCTACGACGTTCAGTACCATAAACGCCGTCACAATGTTTACATTCGTAATACTGGCCACATACCAGCTCGTGTCTCTTTTTATTGTAGTTTTTCAGGAAACTCTTATCACATTTACCACACTTAAATTCTTGTATAGCAGCGTCTAACAGAGCTTCCATCGCTTTAATATTCCAGTTTTTGTTATGTGCAGGCTAATTATTGGGGAATATGTCGCTCAGTAAGTGTTTGATATACCTTTTCACTACTCTTCTTCACCTTGATAACTTATCAACGCTACTGAAGATGAATGTCACTGCAGGAGTTGATCCGCTAAGCTATAAATACACTAGCGTAATTACAACCTAAGCTCAATCAAGCTCTATTTATACAATTAGTGCAGCCCTAAAAGAAAACTTCATCATTCCCACCAATACCGGGGTTCGAAGGTGGCGCTCCTATCGGAGAAAACCTAAAAAAATATTATCTTGCTACCACAGGGGTTCGAAGATGGTTCTACTATTGGAGAAAACCTAAAAGAAAACTCTTAATTTTCCAGTTTTCGATTATTCTTTAACTACTATACAATTCACATGAGAGAAAAAATTAGACAAATTAAAATTGAAAAAGGAAATAAATAACTCGATTTGCAGATAAAATTTAGACAATTCAAACGAGTATAAACACGACTAAGCTCCGCCTTTTAGTTTTAAAGTTACATTAGGAGCTCCCATTGCCACCCGTAGACACCTCTCCGTCATCTTCAACCACGTGTTCTTGATTCTTTTCACACATATCTTAACCTAGCAGTTCTATTTTTCTCAAGTTCATCTATTGCACTGTATAACTCATCTAAGGGGCGTCCTTAGGCTCCTTCACTTCATCCTCAACCACATGTTCTTGATTCCTTTAGATTCATCTTTAACCTAGTTAAGTTTTTGCTATGGACATCATTTCTCTTTTCTTAAGTTCAATTATTTCATCCATCTTGTTATGTTGAGTCTTTTGCTTATATCTTAAACTTTGTGATTAAGTCTTTTGATCTGAAAGTCTATGTATATTGCTTGAGGTCCTCATCCCTTTTGGTCATGGGACAGGTCATGATATATGATCTTATGGGTTGAGCTTGTCAACACACCTAAAACATTAATATTCAGAGTTATTTAAATTATCCTGCTGAGATTCGAACCATGATCGTAAAGTGTAAATCACCAGTTCAACAGCAAATCAGCCCTAAGGTATGAATGAACACGCTATTTCATTACCATTATTAGTTCAAGAGTTATTTAAGATTCAATTTGTTTCGACTGAACTGGTAATCGAACCATGGATCACTAGGATACGGAGCCATAAAACATTCACAGCATACGTAAATAAAAATACCTGCGGTTTACGACGCTATTCTAAGTGTAATAGCTCGCAAAATAGATCACAATTACGGAATTTGATGAACGCCGGGAATCGAACCAAGGATCTTCTCTGCTAAAAACATAATAGGATGTGATTAACTGCGAAAAGTATCGCCATATAAAGTTAATTTCACCACTCTAGACACATTGGTTACAGAGATATTCAGATTAACTGATCCAGGAATCGAACCAGGGACCCCCGAACTATACATTGTCAGCATATGATTAACAATGAAGTTATTGTTTATTTCAGTGCTCTAGGTCTATTGGTCACAGAGATATTTAAATTAAACGATTTAGGACTCGAACCGAGGATTCCAGGTATACTGTATAAACCCAGCAGATACCACTTAACTATATAAAATTTATAAAGTTTGTTAGAACCCGATCACATAATTAGTTTCAGAGTTATAACGGTATTAAGAGTGCTCACTTGCGCGAGAGTCGAACCCAGGATTGGGACAATCTACCTACCTGCCCTCAGGCGTGATAGATAGAAACGGTGGTGGTTAGCTGGTTGTTGCACTAAAAGCAAGTAGTATAGAATTGGGCATTTCGGCACAGTGTAGATATGATGTTGAATTCTCCTCTGTGTTAATAAATGGGTGATGTAGAACTCTCATTGATTTAGAACTCTCCTATATGAAAATCGAGGTTTAAAAGAAGGGGAGTTGTGGCGTAGTACCGTTCTCCCCTGTGCAGTTGAGGGGTTGGGATGATGATGATTGTGTGTGTGTGTGTGTGTGTGTGTGTGTGTGTGCTTGAACTCTCATGTATTCTTTAGTCGATTGTGTGTGTGTGTTTTGAATTAAATGTGA
>CM060952.1:120242170-120274347 GCA_030765055.1 Mantis religiosa | reverse complement strand
GTTCTACATAAATTGGCAACAATCGTCCGACTGCAACTAAGGTTCGTCTGATTTAACTTGATATATGGCCTACTTAGCGTTGCGCTTCCCTGTGACAAGGGAGGGGTGAAAAGTTTTGTAAACACATTGCCACTGCTATCCGCGACTGTCTAGTCTCCGTCAGACAGCAACAGGTCCTGCAACCAGTGTAGGGCTTGCTTTAAAAACAGTGCTTTATATTGTTAGGGAAATATGGTAATAATGGAAAACTGGCATCAAAACAAAGAGAAACAGAGAAACAAAGATAAATTCAAGCCGTATACAATCGACTCCATAGCTAAATGAAATGGACATACCTTACCTCCGTGTCATTTTGATACAAATGCTATCGAGCTAATGTGGCACAAATCAATCAAGGAAGTGGAAAAGTATGCTGGGGAAAAGACGGATTAATTGATATGTTGGATAATTTCACAATAAATTTAGAAGAAAGTGACTCTCCAAAAATACCTAATGGACAGTATATCTATACTACCTCCATCTACCACTAGGATGAGGATGACCTAAGAATGAATGACAAAAACAGAATTGGCCATGTAAAATATGGCTAAATAGGCCAGATCTGCAAGAAGAAGAGCTAGGCTTCAACAGGAGGATGCTGAGGAGGACCAGGATTACATACCAGGTGAATTCTAGGAAGATTCTATATGTTTCTTCAAATGTATGTGGGTTTGTTTCTAAACTTTTACTTTAAACTAGGTTTTCTCAAATTAACATTTTTCAGCGTATACGGCTCATTTTCTCAGAAACTATATTAGCTAGCTCATTAAAATTTGAAGATGATAACAACATCACTTTGATGCTGCTGTAGACCTGGGATTATGTAAATAGATGGTTCGTTAAGTTAAAAAAAAATAAAAATCTTCAAATCTTTTTTCATCATCTAGAAAAATAGTACATATCCCTTAAGAAATAAAATTTATAGAATAATCCCAGATCAGTATACTTATAACATAGGTATCTATGCCCAATAAAAATTTCATTAAGGTGGTTTAAATAGTTTCTGAGATAGTATGCCATTAAGTTAGAAAATTTAACATTGGCGAGATAGGGTTTTTAGTCTCCCTATAAGGAAGCAAGATTTCCCTTACACTCTCGCTCCAGAATCGCTATTATAATGGACAGTTACTTACTCGCACAAACAGATGATTCTCTGCCGCTTCGTTACATTGATTAACTTACTTGCTTACTCCATCCAGAAAACACGTTACTGCTCTCCAAAACACCATCCCCTTGAGGCACGGCCCGGAAAACACCCCTACCTTCCCTCGCTTCTTTCAGTTCTTCCGGTTCTTTGTTTGCTACTTCAAGTACAGCAAAGAGAAAATGCTGCTTCGTGTGATCCGAAGAACTGTGCCATCTGTTCCAGTTATAGATGTGTGCATTACAAATGCTAATTACTCAGGCCATTCTTTACATTTATCACGACTTTATTAGTCAAAATGAAACATTTACATTCAAAAATTATCCTCACTTCAATTCTGGCACTTGATATGTCAATGAATTAAAACCTTGCATATTTATTTACTCTTTTTAAACATACAAACATATTTAGAAAGCCATTATTTAAGAAATCACTAAATGAAAGAAAGCAAGTCATAATTAATTTGTAAATGAAGAAACGAAATGTTCTTACAGAAAAGGAAGGGCATGTCTTGAAATTATATTCACATTTAAGGGGATAATAGATACTCGAAATGCAGATCGGCTTTATAAAGTAAAATATCCATAACGTACACTCGGGCAAAAATATTACAACCTAGAGTTTGCCTTTTTCAAGGATGTATTCTGTCCCCAGTATTTTAATGCATTGATAAAATTAAATCATAAAAGGGTAAAATTCGGTACTTCAGGAATATTTTCTCCAGTGAATTTAACTTAAATCTCTTATTCTCTACGTAGTAACTTTACATAATAAATATTAAGTGCAATAATCGGTCCATCAGTCCAATCAGTAAATAATTTTAAAAATCAATGAGGGACCTTTGTGTGAGATCAACCAAAAATAATAAAATTATATCACAAACATCCCAATTTAAATGCCTATGCTGCAATATAATTTATACATACGGTAACCATATTCATAAAAATTAACATACTGAGCAATAAGTGGCACAAAAATAGAAAAGAAGAAACAAGTGAAACAAAGATTGAGTTTTATGAGGTTCTGGCAGTGCTAGGTTTTCATATGAGTCTAAACATTGCATCTTTACTGACCGAAAAAGAAATAAAATAGAAACAGCACAAATAAGATGCTTAACAAGCATAAAATACTACACAAATCTATACATAAATTTTATTTGAAGACTTGAAGAAAGTTACAAGCTAACATCTTCAAAGCTATCACAAATCATATTACAAATATGCATCATTTGGATAAACATTTGTGCAGTTTATCTTTAGAATCCAGAAAAACTTACAGCGTAGTTAAGATTTTTATATTGGTGTAATATTAAGTTTACTATTACAGTTTTAAAGTTCTTTTTCAGGATATGAAATCTCCGGAACACTTATCTCGAGCAGTAAGTTTGAAAGCGAAGTCTGTTATTGCAATGTAGATACGGAATACATGAGTGTTGTTACAAGTTGCCTGCACTCAAGGGGCTCACAAACATTCAAGTGAAGGAGGAACTAGTTCTCAAGATTTAAATCACAAGGAAAGTAAATCTTGTAGCCTATAATGTGTTTCACATGTAATATTTACTTCTCTAACCCTTAACGTTCCGCGACGAAGAGGCAAGTATGCAGTTTTATTGCACTACTTAAGTATGAGAACTACATTTCACAAGCAAGATTATTCTAAATTATTAACCAAGTTTTAAAGTGCGGTAAATTCTAAACCGAGAGTTACACTTTCCTGTAATCCTTGTGTAACATAGAGGCATCTTCTACACGCCAGGTAGCGACGTAAGATATTAATAGAAGTAACACGTTATAGTGTCATAACTAGCAGTTTAGGTCTCCTAATAATCTTCCCTTGTGAATCAAGATATCTTTCTTTTTATCAATTACATAGTATACATAAGGGGTGGCCACTACCCCTAATTTTGGGAGCCGCAAATTTATGAAGGTAATTCCAAGCGAGCCACATTGTAAGAGATGTTTATAAAATAATATATATGTTTGACTATGCCAAACTTTAGTATTTATATGACTGGGAGTAGAACATAAATGACACTCATTATGTATACATGTTCTTTAAAGTATTGGTATTCGACCAATCAGAAGTGGCCACGTAACATTGTGAAAGCGGAAGCATCAATTATTCTCGTTTCGATCGACAACAGTATTAGCGCCAGTTAAAAGAAAAGTTAAAATGTCCGAACAGTGGCATTGAAATTACACCCCCAGAAATTACGGCAAAAGCACTCAATGTTACCAACAGCTTGTTGTCTCAAGAGTCAAGAAAGTTGGACGAGAAATTATATTCACAATTCATGGATTGGAGAGTATCAAAAGGTACAAATTCATTCTCAGAAAATATATTCCTAGTGTGTTTCGAAGAAATGTCTCAAAATATTAAATCCACGACTGTCGAAGAAGCACATATTGAAGAATCAGTACAAAATAAAATTGAAATTTCACACACAATACTAAAATCAGTTGAAAAATAAAGCACACAAATTAACATCAATTCACCTTCAATTTCAACTATTCAACAAACCTCATTCTCGCAAATTCATTTATTATGAGCGCACATTTACGCCGAACACCTGCTTGGATCCTGATATTCCCTCTTCCGTGGACAGAGAACTCCTTTAATACCAGCTTCGTCCTACAGTGTACAACAAAATTTCGTTCACTAGTCCACGTGAATTGTCCCGCTTTATCCATCGACATCCCATTAAAAAATCTCCCGGTCATGAGCTTATCCTCAACGTTGTGCTGCGAAATTTGACAAACAAGGCGCTAGCTTATTTATCATCAATCTTCAGTGCTGCACTACGCGTTGGTTATTTTCCATCTACATGGAAATAGGCTGAAATTGTCGTCTTCCACAAGCCCAACAAGCCTAAAAATCTTCCGTCAAGTTATAGACCAATCCGTTTATTACCCACCCTTTCTAAGCTTTTTGAAAACATTATTTATAAACGTTTTTCTCATTTTTTGATTCACAATCCAATAATTCCGTCTTTTTAGTTTGGTTTTAGCCCGAAGAATGCTACCACTCATCAATTGCTTAGAGTCACGCAGTCTATCGTGCAAGGTTTCGAAAACAGGCACAACACCGTAGCAGCATTCCTAGATATCGCCCAGGCATTCAATAAGGCGTGACACACTGGGCTACTGCTTAAAGCACATCACATTGGTTTCCCTTATTATCTTCTACAAATCATTGCAAGTTTCCTCACAAACAGAACTTTTGTGGTGTGCATTCCTGGTTTCACATCCAACCGACGGCCCATCTTAGCAGGTGTCCCTCAAGGCTCAGTACTAGCACCACTCCTCTTTAATATCTACACTTATGATCTTCCTTATACCCTTTACTCAACAGGCGCACCTCACTTGGTTATGAATCCTCCCTTATTCTTTACACATCTCTAGTCCGTCCCATTATTACCTATGCAGCTCAAGTCTGGGATGACAACAGCAAGGCTAATCTCCGCCGACCGCAGGTATTACAAAACAGGGTGCTCCGTACAGCTACAAATGCTCCATGGTTCATCAGAAACCAACTTCATCACGGGTTTGGTCTTCTACCCGTTCACCAGTACATCCGCCGGCTGGCACGACCTTTCTTTTACCACCTCCAGGATGTCCCTGGAGCTGCTACGTACAATCTCGGCGCTCGCACTCGCCAACCAACTCACTTCAAGCGCAGACTGCTACAAGATCTTCTCCTGAGTGACCTCTGCAATACAGACGACACAGACGATTGATACCTATCAATCTTAAAGTCCTCAATTTGTGTTACAGTGATCCTGCCATATTTAGCTAGAGGAGTCGTTCAGGGCTACCTCAATTGTTATGTTTACTGTTACTAAGTATCTCAACAACAAACATCTGTAAAGCATACTTGCTGATTGATGGATAATAATACAAAGTTCATTTATTTAATTGTAGAACAAATAGCCTATATTTGAAATAAAGTCAGTTCTTTCATATTATCATTAGCATTAATTGCAAATAATACTTCAATAAATTAAATTTCCTCCAGTTTCCTACACTTTCCGTTAGGTTAAACTGTTTCACACTTTAACAGCTGTATATAGGGAAGTAATCAATATTTCTGTGCCTGCGTACTACGTACTATGTCCCACTTTAGATAAAGGAACAATGATGGTAGCATATCATTCAACCAGAAATGAATACTTTGAGATGACACCATTAATGAAACCATACATGATCGAGCATAAACAGTCGCATGAATCTTTAATATAATGTTAAACGCTCGTCTACAATTATAGAGACTATTAGGTTAAACGTTGCATAATATAGTATTATAAAATGAAGACACGTTTTTTTCTCATTTTATAGCAACTGAAGAAAGATTTATTTGTTGCAGTACACAGAACGTTATTGTTTAGGTAAACATGATGGAAAAAGATTCTACTTTTGAGAAGTCCTTTTTTCGAGAGTTGATTTTTCTGTTAGTTTTTAGAAATCTGGCTGATAACACTGGACAAAAAAAAATTTTTTTGAATGTTTCGAGCTCTTCATGGGGCAATTCCTACTAATTTTGGGTTGAGAAAAACAAATATGACAGTGAAAAAATTTTATTATCTCTGGTTTCTATGACACACAAGGTGAAAGTATTACATTTTAACGGATTGAGAGAAAAGGATATATTTTAATTACATACATTCTAACAACAATAAAAGTGCATTTGATTTTTAACTGGTAATTACATGCTAAGAGTTCTAAATTGCTGGAAAAATACTTCGCAAATAGTCGTGCCTGAAGAGAATCATGTGATGGCCTATTGACTTCGTCGTCTTTTAGCTTACCTCTTGTGATGGAGTTCCGCAGAATTCCTATACAAAAACCAACAGCAATCGGCCAGCATTACTTCATTCCAACGGCCCTGATATATTTGTTCCATAACAGAAATGTCCTGATGGAATCTCTCCCCATGTCCATCACTAATAGCTCCACAACTAGGAGGGAAAAAGTCTAGGTGGGAGTGGAGAAAATTGATCTTAAGGGACATGTTGCATCCAAGGTTACGATGTTTCTGTCACCAAATGCCTGTAGTTGTCATTTCTTTTGTTGCCTAAAAATCCATCCCAAGCTTCCTTTTCTTTCCCCTCCAAAATTTGGTCAAATGCAGGATCCTTTACAAGTTCTCTTATTTGAGGTCCGACAAAAAGGTCTTCCTTAACTTTTGCATCACTTAATTTCCAAAATTTATCTCTGACTGTGGTTTTTTATTTGACAGGTGTGCCAACTCCCAAAAAATTCCCCCAAATTTAAAATATTCATTCCAAAAAACGAAATGTCACTTTATCTTCCAAACAACAGCTAATCTATCGCTTTATGGTGATTTTTTGAATTCAGCCGATGGAAATATATGTAAATTCACTATTTTAACCCCGAAACATTTTCATTATTGCCCAGTGTAATTGGTAAGCGCAGTTCGCAAAAGTTAAGTTAAATGTTCATCAGTTCAGATCGATATCTATATTCAATGAATTTAAGCTTCATTACAGCGATTCACACATCCATAAGTGGTCCCAAAGTTTTAAATAAGTCTCTTAGATACTCTTTTGTTACTGAAAATTTTTCTTCTGATACATTTTTCCAAAATTTATGGTAGAAACGCTACTTCGTTTGATTCCTTTCAGTCCTTCATCCTCCTGCACTTCTAGTAGCTCCATCTCTATAGTTGCTTTATCCTTTAGTATTGGTGATGAAACAGGGCAGCCAACGCCCACAAGACCCAACGTGTTACTCAAGTAATCTTCATTTTCCACCTGAACGTCAGGAAGGCTTCCAGTAACATTTGAAGGCAGCAAATATTTCAGTCTGAAGCTTAAACTTGTTATGAAAGCAAAATACAGTCTTGGCCAAATCAGAAATAAGTTTTCCTGTTCCTTGTAAAGATATGTCTAACGTTTATAAATGTTGGGCCACATTTTAAAAAAATGAAAAAGAAACAAAAACCACTGGGGAACAGTGGGAAAGATTTTTTTTTTTATTTTTTCGCCAGCCTCCAGATATTGTTATTTCCATTAATTATATTAATTAATCTTACTAATATGCTTAGTATCAAGAGCCGCATGCGGCTTGCGAGCCTCGTTGTGGGTACTGCTGGTACAGACAGTGTTTGCATTCTATTACAAAATTTGATACCGTGAATACACGTTTCGAAGTACCCTAATTAAAAAAACTGATGTTTATAAAACGTTCTCACTGCATGTGACAGTATGATCCGAAAAGGAAAGTCAGTTAAATACGAAACTTTTGAGAAATTGTTAAACTTTCCTTCTATTGTAATAACTTTATTATTTGATTGAATATCATTACTGTTGCCCGCCTCGGTAGCGTACATGGTAGCGTGTCTGCCTTACGTTCAGGTCCCGAGTTCGAATCTCGGTCAGGGTGAGTTACCTGGATAAGGCTTTTACCGGGGTTTTCCCTCATCCTAATAGACGAATGTCGGGCAACTCTAAGCTCCATGGACCTTGGACTCATTTGAACATCATTTCACCCAGTTAATTCATCGTCCGATAGGACTTAACGTTGGAGGAGTAAACTGAAAAAAAAATCAATACTGTTTATAAGTTTTGTTTGATTTTAAGTTCAGAAACTCCTGAGGGTACAACACATAGGATTTTAGGAAAATCCTCAAATTCTAAGCTACCCTTTATTTTTATATAATTATCATATGTTTAAGATATTTTCGTGACAAACGAAGCGCTCATATTTTGAATTTTCTGGGAATAGCCTCTGAAGTCCTCTTTCTTCTAAATTACTTTTGCGTAACTGGCAAACCATATGAGATACACAAAACCTTATCATACAAAATGTAGTTTTCCTTAAAAAGATATAATTTGCGCCAAATAAAGCTTTTTGAAGAATAACAATTTTTGTTGTTTTCAAACACTTGTTTTTTCAAGTAGGAAGTTGTTATTCATTTTTATGTCCTACCATTCAAAAAGAATAGAAAGTCATACGTATAACGACCAGGTCTTAAAAGATTTGACTAAAACTTAAGCCTACTTTACTCTACCCTTCCCAATCTTCCTTTAAGGAAATGTGCAATAATAAACTGTAACAAATGTTTATCTCGTAAAAACACGTAACCACGGTGTAATACCCGAAAGTTGACTTGAGCCTGCCAATCCAACAGCCGGCCTCACGCCCACATACGCAAGAGAGAGGTGGGCGATCATCCAACCGACACGGGAGATGTGATCAATATCTCGGCACCCTCTGCCGGAAATTTCGCTTTCTAGAGCAGGGTTCGGAACCTAATGTAGCTCCTCAATTCCCTCACAATGCTGATGAGTACCGGTCCTATATCCAGGACTTAAAATCTGCACCCCCCGGGGTGGGATCGATCCCGGGCGCATTCAGGGCACAGAGAACCAAAGCACACGTTCTAGCCCACTATGCCACTGTGCAGGACAAAGTTTATCTCGATTGGAATTAAATGTATAGGAGAATGAACGTTTGCAAAAGATAGCTTGTGCAAGAATAGAGAAAGTTTCCCGTCTTTCAAACGTGCAGATCATAACGTTGGAAGAAGACTTTTTTTTTTAAATTATAGTCAAATAGAACCTCGGTTCCTTTGTCTTAGATTCACAACACCCAGGTTTCCAGGATAAGAAAAAAATTTTAGGAGGAAAAAAAAGGTCTTCTGGTTATTCTAAAACGGGAGGAATAACTTAGTGAGGCAGGCATGGTACCCCCCACTCACAGAGGTGGGCTAATTCACTAGTTTAATGGTTCACTCATTTGGAATACCTGTTGAAACTGTCAAGCCAGAAGCATACTAAAAATATGTTTTATAAAACTAATTGTTTCGTTTACAAGTTAGTCCACATTAGTTATCGAACGCTTCTTTTACGCTCCTAAAGCTACCCGGAATACCAACTCAGGTCTCAACTGTGCGACAAATGTGATTTTAACATGTTTCTGATACTGGAGGTGGAAGCGTGGAAAATGGCATAAACCTGTGTTCATCTCACAAAGGAATTGTTGAACCTGAAGTATGGATTTCCTTACGGTCACAGACCTTGTACCGAATCGAGTGCCTTATGCTTTAGTATTCTCTACTAGCTTATTGCATGGAACATATCTGTCCATTACTGTAGTGCAGTTTTAACTCAAAATTAAAACTTAAGAAACGTTTCTAAGTCCACAGATTGTATAATTTATAATATTTTGCATGCGGTTTCTCTGTCGAGTAGTAGGGCAAATATTCATATTTTCTCTATATACTTTCGTTTATTTTTGCATCTGTTCTACATAAAGATTTTATAACACCTTGTTTTTCTATCTGCTTGTGTTAATCCAGATAAACGTTTGCAGAAGTATGTTTGTATATTTCGTTATAGGTTCAAGGGAAGATAGAACTCTGTGTGATAACATATTTTAAAGCGGAGGTTTGCCTTACGAATTAACTTTGAAATTTCCAATAATTTGCGTGAATTTGCAATAAACAAGTAATTGGCAGTTTAATATTTCAAAAGTGTATAATAAGATTATTGAGAATTCACATCAATATCAGTTAATATCTTAGAAATGATTAATGTCACACAAACGAGTATACAAGAAAGAAACTTGCTTATTTCTTGCACCGACTTTATATCTTATCAAACTTATCGTCAACAAATATGATTTCAAGAAAGAAAAAGAAATACTCAGAAAAAAAGGTAGGTATTTGTAATTTCAATCAAAACTGCTATGGCCCTTTTGAGGAAAACAAATATATCGAAGGAATATTTACATGTGTGGCAATCTTAGAAGATGCTTCAATATCAACTTTGACAGTTGTCTGAATATTAAGTTTGAGTTATTTTATACTATCACGCACACGCACACATACATACAAACACAATAAAGAAAGTTTTTGTGAACATAAGGCACTAAACTATGTGTCCCTTTCATGGGACATCAGAGCATATATTAATTGGAAATTTGCCAGTTAATATCAGCATCTTCATTATCCTCGATACGACTTCAGCCTAGTGATCTGTTCCATCTTCAACAAAAGATCAGCCCTCATCCAATTGGTTTATAGTTTTGTATTATTTGTAACGTTCAGTTTAATCCATTTTGCCTATATGATCCTCCCATTTTCGTCCGTATTAAATTATTTACTTAGACTCTGTATCCCTTACGCTCATCTGATATCTCATTCTTCGTTCCTTTTCTATCTGAAAGTCTATGTAACCTGCTACTTATTTTCAAAATGCTATTTCGGAAACTTCTATCCTTTTCTGTTGAGACAACCATCATCCAACATCCACACCCATCTCTTTATGACGTTTCAACAGTGTTGCCTTTTTACGAAGTAAAGAAGTCTTCTATGACGTTATATATTTTTGGAATGTATTTAATTTGTTTTACATATCTCATTACTGTTGAAAATATATCCAATTTACTTAAAATCAATTGATTTTCAAATATTTCATTGTGCATACAGATTTCTCTCTTACATGGTCTTTCCTCGAAAATGCATTAATTTTGTTTTTCATAGGAATTTTGAAGTTTATATTCAGCAGTCATATCACACTGTAAATTATTTTCCGAAACAATTAAAATACGGCAATCAACAAATAGTGATTTTTTATTATAGTATGAACTTTCAGATTATCTTGTCATCGTATGTCATTAATAACTAATCCATTAAAACGCACTTTATACCACTTCGCACCAAAAATCCGAAAGCATTAAGATTTACTGCTTTTAAATTTAAGTTTATGGTATATATGCCTTTAAAGTACAAACTGCTGTAAACGTGTTCATATGGTGAGCGAAATTCCTTTTAATGTTACAACAACAGGATATATATATATATATATATATATATATATATATATATATATATATATATATCCTAACACAATGTTGAACCCTACTCTAATACCGTGTTGATTTACGTTTTACTTAAAATAAAATTTAACATATAAAAAATAAATTTAGAAAAATATATCCTCCATAAAACACAAATAGCCTACTTTTATATTTTATATATCGTTTTATACTAATATGCATGTCAAAATTGCTTGCAGTGAGTGCAAAAGAAATCGCTTTCTCATTTACAATATTCATTTACAGCAATTAAAGTAACAGAAAGAAAATTATTATTTCTAATTGACAAAGGTGACAATGGTATTAAAGTATAGGTGCAGTTTGTTGTGCTTATCAACTAGGTAGCCCTTCCGATATTCCATTTTCTAACGACTATTCTCGTCATATTAACGAGAAAGACGAGCAATCTGTGCATGTGGAATAAGAGCAATAATGTAGGTACAAATCATTTTGAGAATCCTTAAAATTATTATAAAATCCAACTATGAATTTTATTTCAGTAGCGATCCATGTCCATTTTCACATAGTTTTATGATATTGTGTTGTACCAATCATTTAAGCTGCTTATATGCACTGTTTACAAAGTAATAACGCAGTTGCAGTGATCTGCAATCCTTTGTAAAGACATAGAGAGTATGCTGCTTACAGCAGTTTACAGATATAGTACTCAAGTTGTGCTCAAATTGGGTAATCCATATCTACTCCAAAAAGAATTAAAAACCAATAAGATTCACATATAAACAAGAATTGAAAACGTTGTCAAATTAGGAAAGGAGTAAATATGGAAAACCAAGACGGTGAGATATTTAGAATAGCATTAGCCATCAAGCTCACTTGGAACAGCAAAATATGTTTCTTAATAAAAAGAATAAGGTATAGAATTCATTGGGAAAAATTTATTATTAAAGTGTATATTGCGCATCAAGAGAATTGTATACTGCACATTAATAAGGTCAGTTTAGATGTAGGAATGCTCGACATGAAGCTTAGACTCAAATACACTCCTAAAGATAATTCAAATACTACAAAATGAGTTCTACAGAAAATAGCAGACGCCCTGTATTACGTTCGCGATTTTACCCTTCTTTCGGACCTCGACAAATAAACTGCAATTGCCACACTACTCTCCAGCACCTTTGGACCTTGCACATCTTTCATCACCCGTCCTGACAGCTCTCTAAACCAGACTCCACTACACTCGTCCATTTTATAATTAGCTCGACATCGCAAATAAGGTGTCCATAGCAGTAAAGCGAAACCAACCTCTATCACATGATTTACACCACGCGAATAAGGTATTCTCAGTGTGATCTGTATAAGTACGATATGAATTGATTCCTACTGAATGGAAGTAAGGTAGCAACGAACTCTACTCAACCCAAGAAGGATACCGAAAGTTAGAGTTGGTTTCGTTAAGCTGCGATGTCAGTCAATAAAATGGACTATCCTTCCACAGCACAGTATCGAATACCAACAAGAAAATATCTAACTACCCTAACGAAGATGCTGAATAAAGTAAATTGTGGACAATTAATAAATAGTAACCTCAACACTTGCCTTTTGTATTCATGAAATGCACACTATATTTGCAGTCCAACTGTGACACATAGTGTAATAAACATAACAAAAGGAACAGGTTGCCGAGATCCGTACTAAGTCACTCACCCACTTTTAGGCGCTAAATTATCATGTTAATTACGATAACATTAAGATAAGTGGACGGTTGCTTTTATACGCTTTCTGTTATTCACCTGTAAACTCTGTTACTGATAAACACAAAGGAATACTAACGTAACCGTGGGTACAGTTGAGCTCAACACCATTAAACAGCTCCAAGCGCTCCAACTGGTTTATTTATGATGGGCGAAAAGGCTTTAAGCGCTGTAATATTCGCTTTGTTTATTGTTTACCTGCACAAATTTAGCACATTAACTGAAGGACTCGGAAACATTGTGGTCCTAGTGTCACAGCTGGAGTAAATTAGAGGTTTTGTTTCATAGGACGTACAAACTCACTGAAACCTAAGGGTCACTTGAGTGCTTGTTGATTCACATGGGGAGAAAACATCAAAATTTTAAATACCGCACTGCTGCGCATGGTAATCGATCATGTTTATAATTACATAAAGCGTAATTTTATCACATGTTGATTACACTGGACAGCAAAAAAATAATTGTTGTACGTTTCGAGCACTTCAGGAGGCAATTCCTAATAACTTAAGGTTGAGAAAAACAAATATGATAATGAAAAAATCTTTATTAGCTCTAGTTTTTATGATATACACAAGGTGGAAGTATTACATATTAAGGGATTGAGAGAAAATGATACATTTTAATTACATACATGTTAACAACAATGGAAGTGTATTTGATTTTTTAAACTGGTAATTAGATGCTAAGAGTTCTAAATTTCTGGAAAAATACTTAGCAGATAGTCGTGTCTTAAGAGCATCATGTGGTGGCCTATTGACTTCGTCATCTTTTAGCTTGCCTCTTGTGATGTAGTTACGCAGAATCCCTATACAAAGATCAACAGTAATCCGCAAGCATTACTTCATTCTAACGGCCCTGATATCTTTGTCCCATAACAGAAATGTCCTGATGGAATCTCTCCCCATGTTCATCACTAACAGCTCCACAACTAGGAGGGAAAAAGTCTAGGTGGGAGTGAAGAAAATGCATTTTAAGGTACATGTTGCATCCAAGGTTACTGTATTTTTGCAGGAGCACTGTCACCAAATTCTTCCAGTTGTCATCTCTTTTGTTGCCTAAAAATCCATGAACAACACCCTTGAAGGCTTCCCAAGCTTCCATTTCATTCCCCTCCGGAATATGGTAAATGCAGGATCCTTTACAGGCTCTCTTATTTGTGGTCCGACAAAAATGCCTTCCTTAACCCATGAATCACTTAATTTTAA
Source organism: Mantis religiosa (assembly GCA_030765055.1). Classification (NCBI taxonomy): domain Eukaryota; kingdom Metazoa; phylum Arthropoda; class Insecta; order Mantodea; family Mantidae; genus Mantis; species Mantis religiosa. The sequence goes on along the minus strand of CM060952.1, from coordinate 120,260,408 downwards.
AAATTTATCTCCGATTGTGTTTTGTTATTTGATAGGTGTGCCAACACCCAAAAAATTCCCCCAAATTTAAAATCATCTCTCTAAAATATAAATGTCACATTATCTTCAAAACAAGAGCTAATCTATCATTTTATGGTGATTTTTGAATTCCGCAGATGGAAGTACATGTAAATTCCCTATTTTTAGGCCCGAAACATTTTCATTGTTGCCCAGAGTTATTACGATTTAAAAGAAATTAACGTGTTATCTGCATGTCTGGAGGTATTTTAGGCTGCTGTTTCTGTATTTGGAATATCCTCTAACTCCACGATAGAAGTACAACTAGGGAAGTTAGAGATGAAAATGTTTGTTTATTTGGAACATTGCAAAAAGTAATACATGACGTCTGTTGACATTTTCGATAGCAAAAATATAATAAAAAGATTACAACTAAAGTATAAATTATCTATATAATTGCACTTATAATATTTTTCTATTTTAACAAGACATTACATACCCATACTTTTTTAATCAAAGTGAGGAGAATAGCTCATAGCTATTAAATCAAAATGGATTTTAGATCAAGAAATATCACTATGGCATATTAATTATACTATTACACTCAGTTTATCTAATTGAATGGGACGTAGTGTCGTCTCTTTAGCGGGGCACAAGCATAGTTGCTTACAGAATGTAAGGACCATGTTCGTTAATGGATGGGTGGATGGATGAATACTCAAGAATGTGAGGAATGTATAGTGTTTAACGCCCGCTTTTACTACATACGGCACCGCAGGCGATGACACTGATGATACATGAGATGAAAATGGAGCACCGGTGGAATGAGATGGCGGGGGAAATCGGAGATCCCGGAGAAAATCCGCCCCAGTGCCGTGTTGTCCACCACAAATCTCACTTTGCGGTCGCCTGGGATCGAACCGGGGCCGCCTTGGTGAGAGCCAAGCGGTCTAACCACTGAGCCACGGCGCGGCCATGAATACTCAAGAGCGCTCAACTGATTGGTCATCAGCGCTCTCTGAAAATAAATCATGGCAAAAGCCAGATATAAAAATGAGTACAAAACATAAAAGTTCTAAACAAAATCACAAGTAAAGTAAACTACATAGAGTTGGCAAAAGTCAGAGGTAAATTTAAAGTAGCGTAATAAAAAGGTCAAAGGGCATTGAAAACTATTTCCTTCACTAAATCCTATGTTTTAATACTGAAAAGTACTGCAAAACGTTTTCCACCAGTTGATTGTCAACTGCGAGTGTCTGTGCAAATCTGACCGGCAGCTGCGGAGACTCCCATAGATGTTCTAGGCAAAAACACCAACAACACATCACGGACCGATGTGTTATCACAAAACGGACAAAATGATGCAGGGTCCCCCTTGAACATGTGACTGACTGTAAAATTACTGTGGCTAATGCACAACCGTGCCAAACTCATCTCCGGATAGCTGAACGACATGACCTTAACCAGTGAATCGGAAGTTACTTCAATGATCGAAGCTTATTTCCACGGAGAGTGGACCACCCTTCCGCCAACTCTCCGTACAAGCCTGGTCTTCCGAAGTCACAAACACTACGTTAACATCCGTGTTTTTTGAGTAAATTGATCAGGGGTGCACTCAGTCAAATGAGATCCCCGGGGAGCCAACTGAAGAACTGTTAAGTGGAAAGGTTGGGGTTCCAGATTACAAATTTAAGATTCATCAGCCCGTAGGGACTCGGGCCATTAACCACGTTCCATCTGCGGTAATTTAACCCAATCATGACGCCCATTGTGGGCAGACATGAGTATACAAAGGCGGTAGACCTTGTCTTGGGCCGTAGCGCAGCGGAGTCAATGTTTGGAATATTCTATACAAATGCATGAACTATTCACAAAATAAATTACACAAGAATAAAACTCAGTATTTATACTCGTATCCAGTCCATGGACAAAGCTTCCAGCTAATACATTTTGTACTTAGACAAGCACAGCATCTTTAAAGCGGATAATTAATATTCAAATGTAAGTTCTCTATACGTACTGCTGCTTTTAAGTTATTAGCCACGCCACTTTGAATTACCATTATACCATCATTCCATATATCAATACCAGGGAAATAACACTAAATTTTTGTTGGCTATTAAATCCATAAATCTATGTACGCGTTCGACAAAACAAATGTAAGCATATAGAAACTGAAATTCCAGAACTGCTTGTTCTACTCGATGTATTTCCGTTACTATAACTTATCTAAGTTATTTTTGTTTATTTGTAGTAATTCATTGCAGAAAAATAAAAAGCAGCTTAAGTAAAACACAACGCTTTTGGCAGAAAAGTGAATGTGATATCTTCATTGTGTTTTTTTTTTTTTTTTAATTTACGTCCTTAACGTTAAGTCATATCGAACGATGAATGGAATGTGTGAAATGATGCTCAAATGGGCCCAGGGTCAATGGAGCTTAGAGTTACCGACATCCGTCTTTTAGGATAATGGAAAACTCCGGAAAAACCTTATCCAGGTAACTCATCCTAACCGAGATTCGAACTCGATTGTTTTATAATAATAAAAAGAACTACGCTGGTATTTTTCATTCATTAAGTAAACATAAAACTTTCTTTAACTTATATATGTATGTATGTGTGTATGTGTGTGTATGTGTAAATGGATAATCTACTCTATTTCAAAGTAGTACTGTCCCTTTATTGACTTGGGAATGCATTAACGTCAATATAACGATAAAGAATTTAGCCATTTCGATTTTATAAAGGTATCAAATTCAAGCACCAATTAGAATGCTAAAACATTTTTGTCCTTTTTAAAGCTAAACTTTAAAATTTAAAGTATCATAAGTATTGTAAATTAGCTTAGCACTAAACAACCGTTAATAGAGTAAAATAAATTTACCCAATTACATTAATAATGTATTCTATGTACAATGTGACTTAGTGAAAGTATTTTAGGTTCGTACCCACTACAGTGAGGCAGTGATGCTGCAACATGTGGACGCTCGCCTCGGTAGCATAGATGATAGCGTGTCTGCCTCACGTTCAAGAGGTACCGATTTCGAATCTCAGTCAGGGTCAGTTACCTGGATAAGGTTTCTTTCGGGATTTTCCCTTATCCTGAAAGACGAATGTCGGGTAACAATAAGCTGTATGGACCCTGAACTCATTTGAGCATCATTTCACCCATTTCATTCATCGTCCGATATGACTTAACGTTGGAGGACGTAAATTACATAAAAATGGGCTTGCATTCGGAAGATTTGGATTCGAAACCTGGGCCTGACTAACCTCACCACGCTTTTGCAGTTTTCTTTAATCGGTAGATTAATGCTGATAATGCGATCCGCATATTTTCCTATCTTCCCTTTTATCACTACAACTCCTTTCCTTTTGTTCGTCGCCATACCACGTATTGGTCTAATTATCCAACCTGGATATGCTATGATTTTAAGTTGGCTTACTCTTCGACACTACTAACCCAAGACGCTTGCTTACAAGTCCTTGGAGGTGCACATCCTACGAGCATTTAATGATTATTTAGCTTTTTGGCATTACTGCTGTGTTTAATCTCCGTACTTCGTCATGGACAAATAATATAAAATGCAATAGAAGAAGCGCAGTTCCGAGCGCTTCTTCTGAGGTGCTGCCCTTAAGCCAACAGATGAACCTTGCAAAGTTTGAGCGAAATCTTGATCCCGTAGCTTTTTCGGTGGTCAAATAAAATACGTATTGTTTAAGAACGCTTTGGCTACTAAACAGTTTCTCCTCAGCGTTTACTTTATAAAGTATTAGTTATATACAGGGCTACTTTTTCAATCGCAACGCGTAGGTACGTGTTCCGGTAAAGTTTTAGAAACTTCAGTGACAATTAAAATTAAAATTACCGCCCATATTGAGTGCAAGAGTTAGCATTCTGTCATTATTGTTGATGTAGAAGAAATTCTTTAATATACTACGTTTAGTGCTACCATCTTCCAATATGGACCAAAATTTTACATTTTATAAAAATTGCGAAACATTTCGATGAAATTTACATATGATCAAGACACTTTCACGTCGGCGAACGCGCAACAAAGTAACATGCGCTCAAAATTAGCCACTGACTGACGTCACGAAAAACAAGCAAGTTTATCTGAGAAACAGGCACTTAAGTTCAGCTGATGTCAGGAAGCTAGTCATATTATTATGATGCAAAAAGAACTTTCGCGACTGCAAATCCGGAGACGTCCAATTCCAGAAAGATCTGCCGCGACAGTGGTCAGTCAGTAGTGAGTGGCCAGCGTCAAAGTGAGTGAGTTGTACGGTGAACAGTGTGGGAGCAGTGTGGGCTAAGTGTAGTACGTTCCAAGTTTCGTGATAAAGTAGGTAGGCCGTGGAACGGGCAAGAAGTAAGTGCGGTCCCGGGTCAGGGATCGCCGAGCTGTGAAATCGGCAACGCAGCAGTTCACATGTGAGTATGGATCTGTGCAAAGGTCACAAAGATCATTGCAGCAGAAAATGTGCGTGCTACAGAGACTTTTGTACTACAAGAGAAGTTTCGAAGTGTTGAATTTGTGTAAAAGAAAGGCTGGTTATACGTGAGCATTAAGCCAGCGATTTGTAGTGACAAATAAAGCACGTTTTCTTTTGTCACATACTGATCATCTTTATATATTGTATTTCCTGGAAATCGTCCTGAATTTCTCTTTCGTCTGAATGCCTATGGCATAACCAGTAATCCGCAAATGACAGATAGGTTCTGCTTTTATAAAAATGTAGGTATCATTGCAACTCATTTTTTTAAGTTTCGTTTTTTGATTATTCGAAGATTATACTTTTTAAAAAATAGTAAGATATTTTTCTTTTCCCACCGCATAAAGAGAGTGGAATTTCAAAGCATTTACATAGTGACCAGCTCTTAAAAGCTTCTGCATCAAATAAAGTCTAGTGTATTCCATTTCCTTTGTATCTACAATGAAACATGCAACAAGGAAAGTTAGTAAATGTCTATCTCAATTAACACGAAGTAGATATAATAAGCTTTTGTAAGAATAGATGTCCAAGACTAACAAGGAAAATACTTGGACTCGAACAAACATATCTGTATGAAGGTTTGGTTACAGAACCGTTACGTACCTCTGAATGTGCTAGTTGGTGTCGTTTTTCTTTAAAACTCTGCAATCATGCTCTATATATCACTGTAGATATCATTGTAGACGCCATACGCAATGCAGATATTTTAACTATAAATATAAATGGGAACTTTTAATAAAATGCTCTCAAAGCAATATGAGTGACTGCAAACGCACAGAAAAGAAAAGTAAGTTCATGGCACGTCATATATACACTTTCTATAATACCAGTGTAGAACACTATGTGAATTACATTTTGAAGTAGTCCGCTGGCTCACCAATATCGTAGCAGTATTCCGCCACGCGTAACGAAGCCTTGATCTATGTACTCCCGCAGATAACTGATTGTAAATGACAGAATGCAAATTCATGATAAAGAAAATGTCATACAATTTTTGCTGCATATTACTGGAAAGTAGTTTAATCAATTCTGTTATTCTCTTCGCAAATATTTGATATTGCCTGAAGAAATTCACATCCAGAGTATGTGCATCTTCCGTAGTTTCAGGCGGAATGATTTTTAAATCCACATCTTTTCCTGAAGTAGTACTTGTTCATCCTTATGTCCATACCAGGAGTCACAAAGTACAAATGACTTTTTCGACAAATTTGAACTCAAAATTGACAGAAGAAACGTCTTCAGATGCTTCGTCATCTTCACACACACACACACACACACACACACGCACACGCACGCACGCACGCACACGCACGCGCACACACACACACACACACACACACACACACACACACACACACGTCAACGAGACATTTGGAGGGCACCGAGTTTCTATTTCCCTGCACATATGGGGTTCAAATTTTCTACTAGGTTCTTGGAAGCAAATATAGAGTTTTCTGTCAACTGTTCTGTCATTTATATATCGACATCGCTCGTGTAACTATGTGTTGCACTGTTAAATGATTGCTACAGGAAGCAGTGTTTCTCTTTCCTTTCTTGGATAACGTTCTGTCAGAACAAAGCTCATAGTTGAACTGACTCTGATCACAGTTGCATACAGAACTAATTTCGATTTTTTTTTTTTTTTTTTTACCTGATATGCTCATTGACGTTAGTAACAAACGTTTAAGCTGTTTGAATCAGCTCTTCTTCGTCATCCTCATCTTCTCGTGCTTGGACCATACTGATACGGCGTGATGATATTTTAAACTCCTTTTTCAAATTAGTAATAAAACCTACCCGAGATTTTTGGCTATGTCCAATGCCCAATGTTGTAAATGACAATAATGAACGGCGGAACCGCCTTCTAGCGTTTCATTGAATTTCGTCATTACACGCCCCTTGATGACCTTGAACTGCAGTGTGCGATTTCCTTTCAAAACTGTATTTCCTTCTTGTTTCTTTGCCACGTAGTCCAGTATGCACATAATATTGCTTTAGCCTTCAGTGTAGGATATCTTTTCAGAAGCCTATCGTATGTGTTGAAACTCTTACGTGATAATCATCGTATATGTTCTCTAATGTGTTGTCATCAAACGCCGTTATGATACTTGCGACTTAACCTTCTTATAAGGAGAGGGTTGGAATTCACTGTCACTGCTTCCTCGCCTCTTCCCGCACTTGCCGAATCTCTACCGCTTGCAATGTGTTCATCATTATCATCACTATTATCATAATTATGTGTTAGTGTTACAACAGCATGTTTCTAACTTAAGTTCATATTTCTGCATTATAATAGTAACCAGAAAACATGTGAATGATTCATCTTCTGCACCAATACCATCTTCACAAAGAAGCGTTCTTCGAAACTTCATCTCAACTAATCGCAATACATTAGTAGGATTGACTACTAATCGACACCCGTCTGACGCTTCAGTACACAAATAATTTCACAACACGCAACTTCAGAGGCACACCGCACCGTCCCTACTGCTCTCGACTGGCGTACCGGAAGGTCAATGTGCAATGAGGCATGGCACATGCAGAGGGCTGCATCTGTTAGATGACTGCAGAATTTTACAGATGGGCGAGGTTCATTAGTGCAATAAGGGATCTTTAAATTATCTCTCAGCGATTTTGGTGTGTATGTGTTTGTTCGAGCCCAAGTACTTTCCTTGTAAGTAGAGAAAGTCATACGAGTGATGTACGTCATACTTTTGACATTAGCTATCATCTATAGCTATTATTGGTAGGTGGTAGATAAAGAGAAAGCTCATAAAGACCTTAACATGTGCACTACGCTTTAAAACACAGATATACATACACATAGGATAAATATAAACTTCAGAAACCTTGAAAACAAAACAAATAGTTGAAGTAACGTATCACATATTATAATTATCTAATGGCTGAATCTTGTGCATTTTTAAAATTCCTGTTTAAATGCTCGAGATTGGTAACACAAGTTGACAACCCATAGGAAAGAAAAGGCCCCATATTTCATTTTTACCATTCAAACAGAGGAGCTTTATTTGTTCCCTTCAAGAATATTCCACTGCAAGGGAAGCCCTTTCATCGTTGTATTTAATTGCAGCATCATACTATAATGCCTTTACTCTTTCGGTTCTTTGTTATCGTTTTTGCTGCACCTCATCCTTTTTCATTACTTCTGTTCAGTAAGCTGAAAATCTCATTTTCTTTTATCTTTCCATCTTATAACTCTGTTCATTGCTTTGGGTGTGTCCCATTCACAAGTTGATAATGGCTCTTGGGTCGTTTTCATTTAATTCTCTCGTATTGTTTGTATTGAAGCTGTTTCGCCTGTTCTGACCAAATATCTAGCAATGAAGTATTTAATAAATGCAGTCAAAAGAAACCAACTTCATGCATATACATTACCGCCAGATGTACCAACTGAAAAAAATGCCTAGAAATGGCAATGCGAAGTAGAAGAGAAGACTATTGGCTTAGGCAATGCACAGTATCATAAAGTTTACTTATCTTATGGTACATATATACTATTTCTTATTACGGATCTCTTTTAAATGACGATTCTTTCATCCGCTGCTTCCTCGGCACAGCTTTATGAATTCTCGTACAGTTGCGGCAGACGTCCATATGAATGCCAATTGAGCGAAATAATATACCTTCTCCAGCGTTACAGAAGTGTTGAAACGATGCCTCTATCTTTTCAGATTCGACATCTGCCAAAACATTGCTCAAATATTGGAAAATGCTTACTGGATCCAGGCTACAAGGAAACTGAGGTGGGAATCGGTGGGTACAATCCTAGTTCAGAAAAAGGCATTGAGGTCAGGATCCTTTTGGTGTAGGATGCAATCAGGGAAAAGCAGATTATGCTCAGGACTAGCGGGTTGTTCTCTGTGGTAGGTAAGGGTGAGCATAAGTATATTCCGTCACAGGGTCCAGCGTTTAAGCGGAAATACACTATGCTTCCTTGTTTACTTCTCTCACCAGTTTATTGATAGAACATTTATATCATGAGCTCGCTCCCTAACACCCTTGCTCGCCACCCGTCTGTATCACTCTTTGATTCAAGTTGCCCACGTTTCACTTTCCCGCATCTAATTGTGTTACTCTGCACTGTCTCGTCGCTTTACGCCTTCATCCCCCGAAACGCCCCAAAATGAAGTGTCGCGGCTTTCCTGGTCTGCTCGCGTCCTTTCCGACAGCGGACCTCTCTATCCACGCGCATTTTTCTATTTCATGACTGTTCCGCCCGTATCACGTGATGTATAGCAATTTTGATTGGAGGTTTGTTTTCCTTATCTTTAATCTGATTGGTCTTTCACCCCCTCCTATATCTTGGCAGGATTTCAGTTTTTGCCCCACCGGAGTTTGACCCTTGAGGTCATGGGAAGACATATTCTGATTTTCTCTCACATTTCCCGGCCGTCTCGCATTCCTAAGGGCAACTTTTGCCCTCTCGTCGCCCTTTCTCACGCGTTTAGCTTATGTGACACATTTCTTGGTTAATATAGTTTTATCTTCCCTTACTTGCTTATAGCATAGGAAACCTAAGGTTTCCGTCTCAAAACGTTGTCTATTACTTGTTAATCTGCTAGGAATTGTGACACAGCCGAATTTACATATCATTCAGTTGACTGTCCATAGTGACATCCAGCTGAACGCTGCATTTTAGGTATAGTAATACCGGTCTGACGACTGAATTCAGTTAAGGGAGGTCACTGGTGTAGCGTGGCATGGTTTAAAGAGGTCAGAGAAGGCGGGAATATAGTGTAGTACAGTCTGAATAACAAATAATCAGCACTGCGTACGTAACATGACACTTCCCTTGCGAAATCGATATCTAATACCTTTAAGTATTCTCCAGAATGTGTGCTACTTATCTTTAAAAGGGATTTTTTTCTTTAACAGTATTCATGAGTTTACGCACTGTGGGGATTTCTCTAATCTATTTTTTAAAACTCGAGGAAGTTCTACGCACATCATATTTTTCAAACTCATCGAGTTCGAAACTTTTTTGATGTGCCCAATGTTTTGCAGGTGTTGAAAGTTTTCCACCAGTACGATTTGATTTTTGAACCTCTTTCAACATATTATGCACAGTTTGTTCACTTTTCCCCATTGGTTTTGCTGTCTTTTTGTTGCATTATTTAATAACACTGGGCAACAACAAAATAATTTTTGAATGTTTCGAGCACTTCATGAGGTAATTCCTACTAATTTTGGGTTGAGAAAAACAAATATGACCATGAAAAAAATTATTAGCTCTAGTTTCTATGATATACACAAGGTGGAAGTATTACATATTAAAGGATTGAGAGAAAAGGATGCATTTTAATTACATACTTGCTAACAAAAATGAAAGTGCATTTGATTTGTTTAACTAGTAATTACATGTTAAGAGCTCTAAATTGCTGAAAAAATACTTCGCAGATAGTTATGTCTGAAGAGAATCATGTGGTGGCCCATTGACTTCGTCGTCTTTTATCTTGCCTCTTGTGATGTTGATCCGCAGAATCCCTATACAAAGACAAACAGTAATCCGCAAGCATTACTTCATTCTAACGGCCCTGATATCTTTGTTACATAACAGAAATGTCCTGATGGAATCTCTCCCCATGTTCATCACTAACAGCTCCACAACTAGGAGGAAAAAGTCTAGGTGGGAGTGGAGAAAATGGATCTTAAGGGACATGTTGCATCCAAGGTTACGGTATTTTTGCAAGAGCACTATCACCAAATGCTTGTACTTGTCATCTACGGTATTTTGAAAGGTTTTCCAACTCCCAAAAAAATTCCCCCAACTTTAAAATCTTCACTCTAAAAAAAATTAAATGTCACTTTATCTTCAAAACAAGTGCAAATCTACCATTTTATGGTGATTTTTTAGTTCAGCAGATGGAAATAAGCCCGAAATATTTTTAATTGTTGCCCAGTGTAATTAGACCTTTATGCAATTGTTCTTTACAAAACTATAGCACATTGAATATTGTCTATTTTGTGAGTGTATTTCTGCGAACGGCAGTGTTTGCATTCTGGCTTGATTCGAACCCGTCCATCGTAAGCGACTCACCTGTTGCATTTTAATATTGCTAAACGGTACAGGGAATGGTGACGTAATATCACTTATACAAGCTCCTATTATCGGCCGTCTGCATTCATTCTTAAGCCGGGTATGCATCATGATAAATACACACAATAAATAAAATAAACATATAGCCTCACAAATGCTATTCCCAGTATACATGATTGAAAGCAACATTAGCTGGAATTGCAAATGTTGTTAGAGTCCATGAATGCCAGTCGTACCTATCAAAATACACATTGTATTTTGATGGTTTTATATAAATCCCTATGCACAAATACTAATTTATAATGAAACGTTACCTGTTATTGAGAAATAAAACAGAGAAATTAAAAATATATTTTCTTATGTCGTTAAAAGGCCATGAAAACACACGTGATTTTACGAATAGTTCAAGTATAGTAAGCAAGAACACAGTATTTTAAATGTCAAATTATACTGATATGTTATTCCACCAAATAGACATTTTAGATTGAACTGTAAGATTTATAGATTTATAATGTTCAAGAAAAAATTAAAATGTTACACAATATTTAACTTTCTATCACTGAAAGCTGATGCAATTATTCGTAGAAAATATGCAACACTATGTCCCTCTAAAGGCTTTATATTTGCTACAATCCAAATTTGATTAGAAAGACCTTGTGCCCACAGTTTTATGCTATTGTCCTATTTTAAGCTACTTGAAGTTAAAAGTAGTTAAAAGTTATTCTACATATTTTATTCAACTTTCATATCATTCTCAAGCAACTTAAAGAAATTAGTTGGATTTTATGCTTTCATATTTTATAAAAACTATTTTTCAAATAAGAGTTTATAGAGATACTTTTTTAAATAAGGCTAACATTCAGAGTTCTATAAAATAAAATACTACTACAAAAGTGTGTGATCTGTGATCCTGATTAAGATATTTAACCAAAATATATTAATGGAATACACCATTAATACCTGCTTGGCGGGTTGGCCTACTATGTCTGGGGGTTTTCAAATGGCAAGCAGGTTAGTTGCTTCATTTGTAACCCTAGCGAAGAATAACTCTGCATTTGAAACGCAAAATACCATCTAAGATGTACTTTATATAGGAATGAAGATTTGCTTATAGAGTTGTGCGGAGATACGAGTAAATGTTTTGAAAAGATTTTATCGTACTCACAGCCATTCCAAAGTCAACATTCAATGCAGTTAATTGTAGCTTCTCATGTGAAACTTTTCTAAAGATGCTGAACTTAAATACGAAATTTAGTATTCTTAGGTATATACACATACACACACTATACTTTTTTAGTATTTTAGAAAAGCTATAAAATGTACTTCTTGTAAAATCTCGATACTATCATTTCTTCAAATCCATTCTCCCTCGTTGTGAGTCTCCCTACATGTTTACGTCAGCCCTCTTGACTGACTTTGGCCTGCAACCACCTGTGGTGCAATATAACTATATAGTAAAAGAGAATTTTAACGCTTTCGTAATCTTGGGGAAATAATTATTTAAATTAATTTTAATTATCTTTTTTATAATGGGGGAAAGTTATCACTGCGTTTATTTACAACCGTCTAGAACATAGCCCACAATGAAACAAATATGATGTTTTAGATAGTAAATAACGAAAAACTGCCGCCTTCTTTCAGTTAATATACAAAAGTAGAAGCACGGAGCATCGTAGAAATATGTGGAGGGTCGAAGTACCACCCCCTTTTACTCGGTACCTGCCAAGTAATTATATCTAACGCGTTACTGGAATGACATGCTTATGAAAGTTCACGCTCTCGCTATTTCTAAAAGCTGAAGCTCTGCATACAAAGAGCCCTTTGACAGTCATCCTAGCAGTTTGGCTCTTCTTTATTAAAACATCTTACTAACTCTAAAACATTTCATTAATGTTTTAGCAAGACATTTTTATAGTGCAGTTCGTGCCCTGTTTTATTTAATATTCTAATCTGAAAAATAATTCTAATTCCAGGAGCAGATATCAAATGAACGTATCCAACATTTTTAAAATAAACTGATTGTATTATCAGAAGCTGGAGGTAACTCTACTTACTAAACAGTGTATAGACATCTCGCCACTTATTTTCTTTGAATTTCTTGAAAAAAGGTACCGTTCCATAAGATCTTTCTGATTTTATAATTTGTAGTCGATCTACGACATCGGCCTCTTTCCCATATGCTTATGACACAAAAATTTATGGCCCAAGAAGTTGTCACCAGTCAGTTGGAGAATAAATAGAGATAAGTAGATGCGACAGCGCTCTCGTCCAGCGTAAACACCAAAAACGCTATCGATATAGAAGTTTCGCTTTACCTCCTTCAAAACATTCTAGAATGTGGGAAGTTCCATGGTTATATAAACCAGCGTATTCGCAAGTAAGTTGGATTTCTAGTGTTACATAAACTGTGTTCTCCGAGTGAGCTGGTTACGTCAGTTTCGACGTACAGCGAGTGCTGCTTGAGCGAAAGCTTGTATTCGATGTTTTCCCATATTTTGAAAGATGCACGTCGATTAACAAAGTTCTATGGACACTGGCCTCATTTGAGCATCATATCACCTATTTCATTCACCGTCCGGTATGACTTAACTTTGGAGGACATAAATTAAAAAACAAAAACAAAATGTGTCAAACACTACAGCACCAATTTTAAAAAATAAAGTTTTTGCTGAAACTCCAAATATCGTATATTATCAGTGAAATCTCGAAATTGAACTTTTAGTGGGAATGCAGTAGACACTTTTTTTTTATCTATCAATAGGGAAGACGGGAATGAAATTAAAAATATGTTATACACAAACACCTGTGCATGATAGTAACTTAACTTTGGCTTGGCTCTAGCTTCGCTCCGACTTCACTCTAACCTCACTCTAACCTCACTCTAATTTCACTCTGGTTAAGCTCCGGCCTCGCTCCGCTTTGGCTTAGCTATAGCTTTGCTCTGGCTTTACTCTGGCTTCGCTCTGGCTCCACTTTGGCTTTGCTTTGGCTTCACTAGCTTTGCTATAGCTTTGCTATAGCTTTGCTCTGGCTTTACCCTGGTTTTTCTCTGGTTTTGCTCTGGCTCCACTTTGGCTTTGCTTTGGCATCGCTTTGATTTTAGTTTGAATTTAATTTTATTTATTTAGATAAGGATCAAACACGGACGTGGACCTAGTTTGGGCGTTTGGCATTAGCTCTCTCACCACTCACAGGCACCCAATCGAGAGATTTGGCTCGGGACCTCGGGATCGCCAATCCCACCTAACGAAGTATGCCTCTGGCGGGATATCAAGCCTTTGGATTATACTAACTTAAGACTAAGTTTTATGTTTCACAATTTGTCATTTTCTAATTGTTCTGTTCACAGAAATATCTCGGAAAGGATCAAAAGATTCATTTGTATATTTTAACAAGATCTGCATTATTGTGCAGCGAAATCTTTTCTAGCTCTTATGGTTTATTGGTTATACAAAAATCATCCAGAATGAAGAGAACCTCTGAGGATATTCCCAGAAAATTAAAGATACACATTACATCTGTCATGAAAATAACTTAGGGTATTTTTATTAAAACTGTTATCACCATTTTGAGAATATCAACTTTTTCGAAAAAATTTCTTCGTAATAGTTTGCCTGCTGTCGAAATTGGCATCTTTATAAGATGATCAGTGTTTAAGGGATTTTAGTTGTGTATGGATCTTTTTTCTAAAAGTGCTTTATTCTGGAATTAATGGAAGCAAAATCCTGTATTTCCAGTAAAATCTCGGTATCGATTTTTTGAATGGAATGCAAGACTTCCTCCACCGACAGTAAAGGAGCGCTGTATGCGTTGCAGTAAGCGTGAACATTGGCAGGAGAATTTCCTCTATATTTTGACGTGCTAATATATATCATTTCCCAGCAGTCTGCAGCTCAGCCAGAAGTTCCGCACCAAATAAACCTTCTTGTTTGGCTTTCCTCTCCAACTTGTGACCCTTTGCCCGGGATGTGCGTGCCCCTACAAGACGAAACCACGCTTTGGTGTGCAAAGTATCGATTCATCCCGTCATTCACCGTGCATTCGGTCAAATTTAGCGTATGTTTAAACAGGAACCTGATAAGGACTACATTTGTAATTCCGAGTAACGATGGACAGTTCATGAGTGAATTCTAACGCTACACTCGAATCAAGTACGCTCTAACTATTGATTTTTAATGAATATTCAGGACAACACTTCAAATATCTCGAACTTTGTTATGTTAATACCTTGCTGGAATCGATTGGCGTGCGCTCTTCTCCTTCGACTATGCCTCCTTGGTACTTCCGTCAACCGTTTACCATCTGTCATCCAGAACTGGTAAACGAAGCCTATTTTATGAACACAAATTACTTTGTGTACAGCATAAATGAAGGCATTTATCTCCGAGGTATAAAAATATCGTTAATACCTTTCACGATTTACATAGTATGTGTTCTTCCACAAATTTGTACACTGCCTTTTTATGTAAATGTAATAGTTTCCGAGTAATAATTAACGGTTTGAGTGACTAAGTTGTTTAAGAACTAGTCAAACAAGTATTTAAAAGGCATAGTCCCATTTCAAAAGATATACTGATGTATAGAAGGACTCCTAAAGGACGAAATATGGCACAACTCCGGCACTAGTTGACAGTGACGTTAATCAACTGTGCATTTATTTTCGGAGAAAAGGTATAACAGTTTAAGCAAAAAGAGGCGCAATATCAACTAACAGTTTAGCATTGTGCACTCATCAGTAAACTGTTATGCGGGCTGTCACGGTTACCTGATTAAGAATTCACTTGCTGCCATTTTTCCTCCTCCTACATTTTGTTCAATTAACTAAACGTAGGCAAACCACTCCATATAGTATCCATCAGTACCTAAACTATGATGTGATATTCTGTTGTTTTTTGGTTAACATTTCACGGCTGTAACATAACTAGTTTTATAACATGAGGTACATAAAACTATTTGTCTCCAACTAATTGGAAACTGGAGAATTAATGAGCTAATTCGTATACATCCCAAGGTGTTTGCGAGCATGTGTGTTTATTTTATTCAGAAGACAAAAACAGGAGATAAACCATATAAATAAAACTGGCAAACTCTATTACCTGTCTAACGAATGAGCGCAGTGGTTTATGGAGATCACTGGTGCAGCATGGCAAGGTTTAGAGCGGTCAGAGAAGGCGGAAGTATAGAGTATTACAGTCTGACCATCAAAACATTAGCACAGAGTACGCAACATGGACCATATTTTTTTCTTACGAAATTGGTATCCCATGTATCCTCTAGAATGCGCCCTTTCTCCTTCAAAAGGGATCTTTCCTTCAATAATATTCACTAGTTTATGTACTGTAGGAATTTATCTTCTCTGTTCGTAAAACTCGAGAAAAGTTCTGCACCCAAAACAGTTTTCAAACTCCTCGAGTTCGAACCTTGTTACATGTGGGTGATGTTTACCAGGCGATGAAAATTTTTCTCCCGTTTGAATTTTGAACATGTTTCGCCATATTATGCACAGTACGTTCCCTTTTCACATTCCCGTTGCTGTTCTTTTTATAGCATTATTTAACTGAATAATTAGACCTTCATGTTTCTCTTCTTTGCAAAATTGTATCATATTGAATATTAATTTTCTGTTTGTGAGTGTATGACTTCGAGCGGCGGTTTTTGCATTTTGATTTGATTCGAACCCGTCCAGTGTAAGAGACTCACCTGCCGCATTTTAGTATTGCCGAAAGGTACAGGCCGTGCACCAGGTGTGTTGTGTAATACGGCGTAACTGTTTGATTTAGGCAAGCTTTCAGCATTCATTTTTCAGCTGGCCGCGCCATGGCTGAGTGTTTAGACCGCTCGACTCTCACCAGCCGGCTCGGGTTCTATCCCACGCGACCACAAAGTAAGGTTTGTGGTGGGCAACATGACGCTGAAGGGGTTTTCTCCGCGACCTCCGGTTTCCCCGCCATCTCATTCCACTGATGCTCCATATTCATCTCGTACATCATCAGCATCACACCTGCGGTGCCGCATGTAGTAAAAGCGGGCGTTAAACACTACATGTTCATTCAATTCATTCATTCGTTCATTCATTTCTTCAGACAGGTTGAATGTAGTGACTGCGCGAAAATAATAATGTGCCGCAAAATTTTACATTAGAAAGCCAGTACCAAAATAAGCATTTTAAGAATTGGAACAAGCTTTTTCACAGCGTTTCATGCATCAATATTAAGGGGAGATTAAAAGCTCTATCCCGCCAATGTTAAAATTGCTAACTAAGGGCACTTTTCTCTGGAGCTACTACAAGTAGCAATGTGAAATGTTGTCAGCTGTTTCAGACAATATTTTTAAATCTGTAAATCTGGTTTTTCAATATAAGGTCTATTTATGTATAACAATTTTTTTTTAATTTTTTTAATTTCCTATACAAAACATCAATTTTATATGTATAATCAACAAGAGCCCGACTCGCAAACGTAGATGGTAGCGTGTCTGCCTCACGTTCAAAAGGTCCCAAGTTCGAATCTCGGTCAGGGCGAGTTACCTGGATAAGATTTTTTCGGGGTTTTTCTTATCCTGAAAGACGAATGTCGAGTAACTAAGCTCTATGGACCCTGGGCTATTTGAGCATCATTTCACTCATTTCATTCATCGTCCGATATGACTTAACGTTGGAGGACATAAATTACACAAAAATGATCAATAAAATGTGGTTCCACAACTCTGTTATAGTCTGCTTGATATGTGATGAAAATTTGAGGTATTTATCTTTATAGTTTTCGAGAAAAGTGTACCTTAGTAACAGAAAGTTAAAACAAAGAAAAACTCACTTATAAAATTTAAATGTTTACTATTTTTCCCTCGCATAGGCAGCGGCCATCTTTGTAGTTGTGATAGCAATCGCAGCAGCGTAAATTCCGCTATAAAATGAACTAAATTTCATATTTTTTACCCAATTGGTTCAAAAATTGATTTTTTTCTGAAATGATTAAAATGAGCATCCAATGCAGCACAATGTTAAAAAATATAATAAAATAGTTATAATGCATTCCTAACACTAAACTGTATATCAAAATGTTCAGAAAATGTCATATTTGAACCCAATTGGCCTTTTAATTTTATCTTAAATCTGTCATGTTTGTGCCTCCCATTAGTTCAGAAAGGCACTCATACTTTCTTTTAAGCATAGAATGGTTTATCCAGTTACGCTATCAAACATAGGTAAACTGCCGCTCCAATGAGTCATCCCGGGGTTCACAGTGTTTAAAAGTTAGCCTACAGTTCTGTTTTGCTTTCAGAATAGGGAGAAACCACGAATGAGAAAATATATCCGGATAATTTATCCTAACCGATGTTTGAATTTTAGATTTCTTGAATGTACACTAGCCCACCCACAGAGATGAGCTTGCCACCTCTGTGTTGTGAAGCCAACTACATAGTATAGAAATACCGAACCCTTGTCTTCTTCAGTGCATGTAATGGTTGGTTAGTTTCTCATTTTGAGGCACACATTTCCATTGTGGGTACACACTTGTGAGAGTTGTTTCACTTCATTTGGACTGACAAATTACGTTTTCTAGCGTCAGATAATAATTATGTTTTGATGCACGCATCTGCGACTCCATACTCCTAGCCACAAAACGCTTTATTTCGACTGCCTTCGTTTTATACATTTTTACATATTGTTCTGCTGTACTCTGTGTA